>JAVSCE010010751.1:0-47743 GCA_032199065.1 Smutsia gigantea | reverse complement strand
CCCCAGGTTGGTTCTTATTCAGGATTGCTTTGGCTATTTGTGGTCTTTAGTCATTCCATATGAATTTTAAGATTATTTGCTCTAGTTCATTGAAAAATGCTGTTGGTATTGTGATAAGGATTGCACTGATTCTGTAAACTGCTTTGGCCTAAGTGGCCATTATGACAATATCAATTCTTCCTATCCATGTGCATGGGATAGATTTCCATTGATTTGTGTTTTTTTTAATCTCTTTCATGAATGTCTTATAGTTGTCAGAGTACAGGTCTTTCACTGCCTTGGTTAGGTTTACCCTTAGATATTTTATTCTTTTTGATGTAATTGCAAATAATTATTTTCCTGATTTCTCTTTCCACTAATTCATTGTTAGTTTATAGAAACACAACAGATTTCTGTGTATTAATTTTGTATCCTGCAGCTTTGCTGAATCCAGTTATTAGTTGTAATAGTTTTTTTGGTGCAGTCTTTAGCAATTTTTATATATAATATCATATTATTGGCAAATAATGACAGTTTAACATCTTCCTTACCAGTTTGGATGTTTATCTTTTTACCTTGACTGATATGGCCATTGCTAAGACTTCCAGTACTATGCTGAATAGAAGAAGTGAGAGTAGACACCCACCTGTCTTCTTCCTGAGTATAGAGGAGAAGCTTTCAGCTTTTCAACATTCACTATGATGTTAGCTGTGGGTTTATTGTATATGGCCTTTATTATGTTGCCATACATACCCTCTATACCCATTTTGTTGAGTTTTTATCATGAGTGGATGTTGAATTTTGTCAAATGATTTGTAGCAACTTTTTTTTATTTTGGTATTATTAATGCACAATAACATGAGCAACATTATGGTTGCTAGACTCCCCTATTATCAAGTCCCCACCACATACCCCATTACAGTCACTGTCCATCAGCATAGTAAGAGTCTATAGAATCACTACTTGTCTTCTCTGTGTTATACTGCCTTCCCCGTATCTGCCCCCCCACTACATTATGTGTGCTAATTGTAATACCCCTTTTTCCCCTTATCTCTCTCTTCCCACCCATCTTCCCCAGTCCCTTTCCCTTTGGTACTTGTAAATCCATTCTGGGTTCTGTAAGTCTGCTGCTGTTTTGTTCCTTCAGTTTTTTCTTTGTTCTTATACTCCATAGATGAGTGAAATCATTTGGTACTTGTCTTTCTCCGCCTGGCTTTTTTCACTGAGCATAATACCCTCTAGCTCCATCCATGTTGTGGCAAATGGTAGGATTTGTTTTCCTCTTATGGCTGAATAATATTCCATTGTGTATATGTACCACATCTACTTTATCCATTCATCTACTGATGGACACTTAGGTGGCTTCCATTACTTGGCTATTGTAAATAGTGCTGCAATAAACATAGAGGTGCATATGTCTTTTTGAGACTGGGAAACTGCATTCTTAGGGTAAATTCCTAGGAGTGGAATTCCTGGGTCAAATGGTATTTCTATTTTGAGTTTTTTGAGGAACCTCCGTACTGCTTTCCACATTGGTTGAACTAATTTACATTCCCACCAGCACTGTAAGTGGGTGCCCCTTTCTCCACATCTTCGCCAACATTTGTTGTTGTTTGTGTTTTGGATGTTGGCCATCCTAACTGGTGTGAGGTGATATCTCATTGTGGTTTTAATTTGCATTTCTCTGATGACTAGCGATGTGGAGCATATTTTCATGTGCCTGTTGGCCACCTAAATTTCTTCTTAGGAGAAGTGTCTGTTCAGACCCTCTGGCCATTTTTTAATTGGCTTATTTGCTTTTTGTTTGTTGTTGAGGTGCATAGGCTCTTTATATAATTTGGATGTCAATCCCTTATCGGATATGTCATTTATAAATATATTCTCCCATACTGTAGGATGCCTTTTTGTTCTACTGATGGTGTCTTTTGCTGTACAGAAGCTTTTTAGTTTGATATAGTCCCACTTATTCATTTTTGCTTTTGTTTCCCTTGTACAGGGAGATATGTTCATGAAGAAGTTGCTCATGTCTATGTCCAAAAGATTTTTGCCTATGTGTTTTTCTAAGAGTTTTATGGTTTCATGACTTACATTCAGGTCTTTGATCCATTTTGAGTTTACTTTTGTGTATGGGGTTAGACAATAATCCAGTTTCATTCTGTTACATGTGGCTGTCCAGTTTTGCCAAAACCAGCTGCTGAAGAGGCTGTCATTTCCCCACTGTATATACATGGCTCCTTTATCATATATTTATTGACCACATATGCTTGGATTTATATCTTGGCTCTCTATTCTGTTCCACTGGTCTATGGGTCTGTTCTTGTGCCAGTACCAAATTGTCTTGATTACTGTGGCTTTGTAGTAGAGCGTGAAGTCAGGGAGCATAATTCCCCCTGCTTTATTCCTCCTTCTCAGGATTGCTTTGGCTATTCAGTGTCTTTTGTGGTTCCATATGCATTTTAGAACTATTTGCTCTAGTTCATTGAAGAATGCTGTAGGTATTTTGATAGGGATTGCATTGAATCTATAGATTGGCAGGATGGCCATTTTGACAATATAAATTCTTCTTATTCATGAGCATGGGCTGTGTTTCCATTTATTGATATCTTCTTTAATTTCTCTTATGAGTGTCTTGTAGTTTTCAGAGTACAAGTCTTTCATTTTCTTGGTAAGGTTTATTCCTAGGTATTTTATTCTTTTTGAGGCAATTGTGAATGGAATTGTTTTCCTGATTTCTCTTTCTGCTAGGTCATCTTTAGTGTAAGGAATGCAACAGATTTCTTTCTATTAATTTTGTATCCGTCAACTTTGCTGAATTCAGATATTAGATCTAGTAGTTTTGGAGTGGATTCTTTAGGGTTTTTAAGGTACAGTATCATGTCATCTGCAAACAGGGACAGTCTGACTTTTTCCTTACCAGTCTGGATGCCTTTCTTTGTGTTGTCTGATTGCCATGGCTACAACTTCTAGAACTATGTTGAATAAAAATGTGGAAAGTGAACATCCTTGTCTTGTTCCCAATCTTAAAGGAAAAGCTTTCAGCTTCTCGCTGTTAAGTATAATGTTGGCTGTGGGTTTGTCATATATGGCCTTTATTATGTTGAGGTACTTGTCCTCTATACCCATTTTGTTGAGAGTTTTTATCATGAATGAATGTTGAATTTTGTCGAATGCTTTTTCAGCATTTGTGGAGATGATCATGTGGTTTTTGTCCTTTTTGTTGATGTAGCGGATGGTGTTGATGGATTTTCGAATGTTGTACCATTCTTGTATCCCTGGGATGAATCCCACATGATCATGATTGATGATCTTTTTGATGTATTTTTGAATTTGGTTTGCTAATATTTTGTTGAGTAATTTTGTGTCTATGTTCATCAGGGTTATTGGTCTGTAATTTTCTTTTTTTGTGGTGTCTTTGCCTGGTTCTGGTATTAGAGTGATGTCGGTCTCGTAGAATGAGTTTGGGTGTTGCAACTTTTTAGATTGTCATATAGTTTTTATCTTTCTTTCTGTTAATGTGGTATATGACTTGGATTGATTTAGGAATATTGTACATCTTTGCATCCTTGAAGTAAATCCTGCTTGATTGTGATGGATGATCTTTTTGATGTATTTTTGAATTTTGTTTGCTACCGTTTTGCTGAGGATTTTTGCATCTATGTTCATCAGGAATATTGGTTGTAATTTTCTTTTTTTGTTGTGTCTCTATTTTCTGTATTAGAGTGATGCTGGCCTCATAGAATGAGTTTGAAAGTATTCCTCCTTTTCTACTTTTTGGAATAATTTAAGAAGGATAGGCATTAGCTCTTCTTTAAATGTTTGGTAGAATTTAGCTATGAAGCCAACTGTTTCTTGGGAGTTTTTTGACTACCAATTCAATTTCTTTACTTTTAATTGGTCTATTTAGATTTAGTGTCTTACTGGGTCAATTTTGGAATATGTTTTTCTAGGAATTTGTCCATTTCTTCTAGGTTGTCTACTTTATTGGCATAAAATTTTTCAAAGTTTTCTCTGATAATTCTTTGCATTTCTGTGGTATCTGTTGTGACTGTTCCTTTTTCATATCTCTTTGTGTATGTGTGTGTGCATGTATTCTCTCTTTTTTTTCTTGGTAAGACTGTCTAGGGGTTTGTCTATTTTGTTTATCTTTTCAAAGAACCAGCTCTTTGTTTCATTGTTTTTTCCTATTGTTTTATTTTTCTCTGTTTTATTTATTTCTGCTCTGATCTTTATTATGTCCTTCCTTCTACTAGCTTTGGGTTTCGTCCTTCTTTTTTGTACTTTCTTTATTTGTCAGTATAGACTGTTTATTAGGGATTGTTCTTGTTTCTTGAGGTAGCCCTGTATTGCTATGTACTTCCCTCTTAGAAATGCTTTTGCAGTGTCCCGTGAATTTTGAACTGTTTTATTTTTGTTTTTATTTGTCTCCATGTATTGCTTGATTTCTGTATGTATTTGTTCATTGATCCTTTAGTTACTTAGAAGTGTTTATTTAGCTTCCATGTATTTATGGGTTTTTTTGCTTTCTTCATGTAACTTATTTCTAGTTTCATACCATTTGCTCTGAAAAGTCGCTTGATACAATTTCGATCTTTTATAATGTATTGAGGTGTCTTTTCGTGGCCTAGTGATTGATTCTAGGGAATGTTCCATGTGCATTTGAGGAAAATGTGTATCCTGCTGCTTTTGGGTGGAATGTTCTGTGGATATCTGTAAGTCCTTCTGATCTAATGTGTTGTTCAGTGCCTATGTTTCCTTATTTATTTTCTGTCTGGTTTATTTGTCCATTGATGTGAGTGGTCTGTTCAAGTCCCCTAATGTGAATAAGTTGCAGCCTCTTTCCCCTGTTAGTTCTGTTAGTATTTGTTTTACATATGTAGGTGCTCCTATGTTGGGTACATAGATATTTACAATGATTATATCCTCTTGTTGGACTGATCCTTTTATTTAACTCTTTTTTTGTCTCTTGCTACTTTCTTTGTTTTGAAGTCAATTTTGTGTAAGTACTGCTACTCCTGCTTTTGTCTCCCTATTATTTGCATGAAATATCTTTTTCTATACCTCACTTTCAGTTCATACATGTCTCTAGGTCTGAAATGTGTCTCTTGTAGACAGCGTATAGATAGGTTTTTGTTCTTTATCCATTCTTCCACCCTGTGTCTTTTGATTGGGGCATTCAGTCCATTTACATTTAGGGTAGTTATTGATAAGTGTGTACTTATTGCCATTTTATTAATTGGTTTTTTGTTGTAGTCCCTTTCTATTCCCTTCTTCTTCTCTTATACTCTTGTTATATGATGGTTTTCTTTAGTATTGTGATTAGATTTCTCTTTTTAAATTTTTTATGTATTTTTTTTCTCTCTGGCTTTCTACCTTCTCTTTATGTTTAATCTTTGTAATTTTAATTATTATGTCCTGGTGTTGTGTTCCTGGGGTTCCTCTTGTTAGGGGCCCTCTGTGTTTCCATGACCTGAGTGTCTATCTCCTTCCCCAGATTGGGAAAATTTTCAGCAATTATTTCTTCAAAGAGACTTTCTACCCCATTTTCTCTCTCTTCTCCTTCTGGTATCCCTATGATGTGAATATTGTTTTATTTGGAGTTTTCCCACTGCTCTCTTAGCATCCTCTCATTTCTAGAGATTCTTTTTTTTTACTCTGTTCCTCAGCTTTATTGTGTTCCTGTTCTCTAATTTCCATCTCATTGCTTGTCTCCTTCTTACAGAAATTATTTATTCCTTCCATTGTATATTTTATTTCAGTTCAGTTATTGTATTCTTCAGCTCTGAATGGCTCTTTTCAGATCTTCTCTTTGTTGAAGTCCTCCCTGGAATCATCAATACTTTTCCTCAGATCAGTGAGCATATTTATGACTGTTACTTTGAAATCTTTATCAAAGTGAGTTGTGATCTCCATTTCACATAGCCCTCTTTCTGGTGTATTATCCTGTCTTTTGTTTCTAACAAATTCTTCTGCTTACCCATTTGCTTCAGGGCTTCTGTGTTTCTTCCTCCACTGATGGCAGCACTACTAGACTAATGGGGTAGATGGGGAGGTCGTGCAGCACCATGGCAGGCACCCAAAGTTGGGTCACAAGCATAGCCATGGAACGAGAGTACAGGGGCCACATAACCAGGGTGTGGGAGTGCAGCAATGGGCTTGGATGCTTGGAGGAGGGAGGTGTGCTTGGAACTGGCTCCTACAGGTGTCTCCCAGTTGGGCTGAGATAGGGCTGAGAAAGCTGGGAAAGCCACCCTCTGCCTGCCAAGTAGCAAAGTCTGATGCTGCTGGCCAAGCAGGTTAGACTGACAGGCAACGTGCAGGGAAGTGCCTTGTGGCTGAGCCACCAGTGAGGAGATAGAGCGTTTGGGGCTCCTATGAGCACCCAATCTGTTGGGCTAAGGGAAGATTTGGAATTCTCATCCACCTGCCCTTTCTTCTGAAGAGAGAGCTCCATCCAATCCTCACTCCTTTGGCACCATTCCTGCTGCTGGTAAATCCTTAAAACTACTGCATCTGTTTTGAGTCTCAGCAGGACCACCAGAGCATGCCTGTCTTCCATGAGTCAGGAGCCTCGCAGCATGCTCCTACTCTCCCTGATATCCAGCCCCATTAATCACCAAACTCAATGCAACATGGACTCATGTTCCCAGATCCTATCTTCTGTGCCCAGGGTACAGAGTTCATGAGCATGTCTCTCCTCCCCACTCTATTCCTCTTCCTCTGCTTTAGGGATGGGATGTGGGAAGGGCTGGATCCCAATTGATCATGGCTCTGACCTTTTACCCTTCTCTATGTGGTCTTCTCTTCACCTGGTGGAGGCGGTCTGTTCTGCAGTCTTCAGGTCATTTTCAGGGTTACTTGTGCTTGCTGTAGTTGCTTCCTTGATGTGTGGAGGGAGGGTTTTGCCTTGTTTTCCTTCTCTGCCATCTTTTCTCCCCTTTCCCCCACCTTTACAATTTTAATGATCTCAGAATTTGAGATAAATTACAGAGGAAGACTGTGGAATGCACATCTAAGGAAATATTCTCAACTAGGAATGGAAACACCAGTAAGTCAATAAATAATTATAGTTTGAATATGCTTAGGCATTTTCTGCCAGAAATTAGAGGGGCTGGATGACCTCACAAAGTCTCTTACTACTAGATATGATATTTTATTGTAAATAAATGATGAATTACTTTTGCTTCCTAGATATGTGAGAACTATTGATTTGTGATGCTACAAAATATATTTGAGCTTTATAGCAGGCTTAGATTTTACATATTTCAGTTTTTCTGTCCTCAGGCAAAAATATGTTTTCTACTTTAATATTTCAACATTTTTTCTTGCATTGCATTTCCCTTTATATTCATTTTTTATATTGATTTTATTAGTGAGTTTGCCAAAACAGAACTTGCAAGATTCAAGAACAGCAGCAGGATGAGCGCCAAAAGTATGTGGTGTTTGAAAAGTTGGTATCACTTAGTAGTTGAAATAAAACATCCAAATTTTTGAGGCTTGGAAATAAAGTTGGTAAGTAAAAAAAAAATGGTTTTCCTTAGTTTACTTTCAACTCTTTATAATAAATCTTTGGGCACATCCGCAGTTTCAGTAGGCCTGCTTGTTTCATTTCTCTTTTTACTTGTGACAAGCACATAACTTTTGATAGTATTTTGGAGTTTAATAGTGTTTTCACATTATCTCATTCAATCTCCAATCAAACTTGGCAGTATGGTAGGAAAACCATTATTCTGATCGTTTAAAGATGAAGAACTCAATCAGAAGACCTCATCAAGGTCATGTAGTAGGTATGTGACAAGGTGGGGCTAAAATGTTGAGTCTCTGAACCTTGGAGAAAGGTCTTTTCATGACTTTACACATTCAGATGGATTCCCAAGGTTCAGTCAATAAAATGGTAAGCTTGTAAGAGCTCCCTGGCAGCACTTTCTATAATAGTTGATTTCTGAGTAGATAGATTTATGATAATGATGTTGAATGACCAAGATAGGGTGGAGGGGAAGTTATCTGGGTTAGCTACTATATGTAAAATGTGGGAAGTGAAGTAAATCAAGAACACACTGGGATTTTCACCAGAGTTGGGTAGGCATTTCCTGAAGGTGAAAATAATACAAACCTTTCAAGTTCATTCCTTCAATGGGGCTCCCACATTATCATAATGGAATTGTAATGGGAAAAATGTACAAAAATAAATAGATATCAAATGTGGAGTCATATGTGCTCTACTTAATTCTACCATAGGGAAAGACTTAGACAAGAGTTTGGGAGGAATTTGTACTACAGAAAAATGGTTACTGTAAGAAAGAGTTAAATGTAAGATTTATTCTGAGATGGCAGATTCCAAAGAACTTACGGTGTTTTCCATTGTCTGGTCAAATCTACCCAGAATAAATGTGTAGATGACTGCCATGTTATCTTTCACTACCTAGAGTGTGCCTTTAGAAAGGGAGAGAATGAAAGAAAATTCTGAAACATGAGACAACATGGGTGGACCTCGAAGATACTATGCTAAGTGAAATAAGCCAGACAGATATGATGTTGACCCTTCTAGTGTATTTCTCAGTTCAGTTCGTGTATTCTTCATCTCGGTGACTTCTGTTTGGTACTTTCTTGTATTTTCTCTTTGTTGAAGTTCTTGCTGTGTTTATCAATTCTTGTGAGTTTGGTGAGCACTTTTATGACTATTGTTTTGATGACTTTAAGGTAAATCACTTATCTCTGTTTTATTAAGAATTTTGGGGGGCTTTATCTCATTGGAAGATACCCCTCTGTCTCCTCATTTTGTTTGACTCTCTGTGTTGTTGTTTTTTACTATGAGTTAGGTGAAACAGCTATCTCTCCCCGTCCCAGAAGCAACCTTGTATGGGAATGAAACTTACTGTTTAAGCTTGCCCCAGCTATTGGTTGTCTATCCTACCTTTGTGATTGTTTAAGCAGCCTGATTTATTCTTGATGACTCTCCATTGTTAAAGGATGCCAAGTATTGGGAGTGTTCCAGAGGGAGGGATTTCAGTCAGTCCCTAGTTTCAGGCCGATTAAAAGCTAGACCATCAGAGAGCAGCTTTTAAGATATGCAGATATATACAGCCCTGTGGGACTACAATTGTAAACTCTTGTGGCCTCCATAAAGGGCAGTCTGGGTGCCCCCTTGATGACAGCTACAAAGTGTATGAGCTCCTTTCTGGGAGGTATTAGTAGGCTGTAGTAAGGTCAAGGGAGAGAGAAAAGGTGGTGTCCCCCAGCCTATTTTCCCTGAGAGCACTTCTGTAGCCTCTATATGTGTTATAATCCTAAATTGTGCCACTTAGGCTGAAGCTCTAGGACAAGTCAATAGGCTTGTTTTAACAGGAAGACTGGGATGCTTTTCAGTCTGCTCTCCATGCAGGGATCTGAGAATGGCAACTTGCCAATATGTCTCTTTGATTGTTTCAGACCCATGGGGGTGAGAAACACAATACTCCCTGGCCACCAGACCCAGATGCTTATGGAGTGTCCCGTGTGAGTTGCACATGCCTGTCAGCTTTGGTGGGGCCGTGGGATGGTGCTATGGTAGGGCTGTGGGGAAGGTGCAGGGGTGGGGTACACCCATTGACACTAGCAGATTAGAGGGAGATTGTAAAAATCACACTCACCAACATCTCCATCCCCAGATATTTGGGAGGCTTGTCTTTCGGGGGCAGGTCTCAAGCATCAATGTGTCTGATGTGAGGCACAACCCCCAGTTCCTTGGGGAGAGACTCCATATTTGTTAGATCTATCTCAATTTTGGGGTGCCACACCAGGGTCTGAGGGTGGGATCATTTACAAGACCTCATATCGGCCTCTCTTCCCCTTCTCAATGTGGCCCTTTTATCCTTTGTTGTGGAGGATATGTTCAGTTGGTTTTCAGGTCTTTTTAAAAGCAAATTCATATGTAGCTGTAGATTTATTGTGCCTGAGGAAGGAAGCAAGTTCGGTATCTTCATATGCTGCCATCTTGAACTGCTTGCTACAGCAACTGATTTTTGTGTGTTGACTTTGTATCCTAATACTTTGCTGAATTCCACCATATATTTTAAATTCAGAATTTGAATACAGTATTTTGAACCAACACTATTTGCTGATGTGCTTGTGAAAACTGGATCAGCATCACTGAACTTGGTTATAAATTGGGAAGGAAACTAAAACAGTAATTTGAGTGTTATTACATGAATGTACTATGCAATTTTATCATTATTCCTCCTATTAGAAAACAATTAACACTATGTAATTGCACTGTTCAATCAGGATGGCAATGGAATGGAATGGCAAGGGAATGTGAATGCAGAGAACTGCAGTTTCTGTTAAAGATTCACACATTAGTCCTACAATTACTACTATTTGATGATAATCTAGTGTCAGAATGGACCACTTACTCAAAAGTCAGAGGAGATTAATTTCTCATTAACAATTCAGTTGAGTTTAACAAATACAATACTGAGAACCCATTATATACTTGCACTGGATTAGTGACTAGGTATATTAAAAATAAGGCAAATATAATAATCAGGATCATGCAACTTGGTACCATTTCTCAAATTATAGAAATGTGATGTATGTTACACAGGGCTAAGTACTAATAAAAGTGGCACTGGAGTTTATGGAAATAGTGTTTGATCTTTCTAGAAGATCAGGGAAAGCCACCATGAGGAAATGACACTGAAGATGAGGTTAAAAATAAAAATTTGTCAATTCCATTAAAAAAATCTGTCATTGAAAGACAAGTTTTAGTTATAAAAATATATGTAGATGAAATCTTAGTTGGAAGAAGGGACAATGCCTTTTTTATAGCCACTCAGCAGAATCTAACGCTTTTCTGTTTTTCTAGGCAACATAGTCTAAGATGCTTAACAATATCACTTCCTTACATGGTTGAATAAAAAATGGTGGTAACTTGATTGTTCTGACTTCTTGCTTTCCCATTTCTGTGTAATCTTTTGAAACTAACTTCTGACAGCTCTGCTGGGAGGCATAGAAACCTAAATAAACAAAGGGGACTAGGAAACTTAGAGCCACAGAAAACTTTGACATTTTGCAAAGAGGTGGGAAATTTAGCTGCACAATTCTTATGTGCAAACAAAATAGGCTTACTCTAGTTGGTGTCAGAAAGAGAATAAGGGAAGACCTTCTCTGAGGATAACCAATGAGCCCAGTGTAGGACTAAGAGTTATGATGTTAGTCTGCACCTTTATTGCTCTGTGCCTGTGAGCTTTAGATTCAACTAGAATATTAAATTATGAATGCTAACCTTCTAGATAAGATTTTGTGAGAAATGACTATTGACTATGCAGGCATACACAATAATACAATGTTATTCCAGTACCTAGTTGTGATTATTATAGTTGTTATTCTTAACTACACAACATTGAAATTTTCACTCTTGTTGAAAGTGAAAGAAAGAAAAAATCACCTATCTATTCCCTGGACTACTTCTCTTGATTTTTTTCTGGATGTGAAATATTTCCATCTACTGTTTATTCTATTACCAACTAATTTCACAGGGACCTAATTTGTGGACAATTTTAAACCTCTGTGTGTCTTCATTTTTCTTTTGACTTCTGTGTGTATCATTATTCATTACCTTGCATATCAGAATGTGAACTTGAAAATGAAGAAGAAAAAAACCTAACAGGACAAAGTTGCTTTTGAAAAAGGGTTGTTTGAAGGATAATAGTGAAATTTTGTTGTAAGATGACTTAAGAAATCTAGACATCCAAAAGAATAATGATTAGCACAAAATTCCTCCAATACCCTCCTAAAAATACGTATTCATTTTTCCATACAGAAAAACTGGAACTTGTTTAAAATTATGAACAAGTTCTTTCCTGATATTGCACTTGACACTGGGACACAGAGCTCTAACCTCTTAGAAATATAGCTTTATCTATCTGACCACTGATTTATCAAAAGCAATAGAGTATTTAGGAAAGCCAACTTGAATATTATAAGAATCTATATGCTAACAAGCTGGAAAACCTAGAAAAAATGGACAACTTTTTAGAAAAATACAACCTTCCAAGACTGACCAAACAAGACACAGAAAAACTAAACAGACCAATCACCAGGAACGAAATTGAAGCGGTAATCAAAAAACTACCCAAGAACAAAACCCCCGGACCAGATGGATTCACTTCTGAGTTCTACCAGACATATAGAGAAGAAATAACACCCATTCTCCTTAAAGTTTTCCAAAAAATAGAAGAGGAGGAATACTTCCAAACTCATTCTATGAAGCCAGCATCACTCTAATAGCAAAACCAGGCAAAGACCTCACCAAAAAAGAAAATTTCAGACCAATATTCCTGATGAACGTGGATGCAAAAATACTCAACAAAATATTAGCAAACCGAACTCAAAAATACATCAAGAGGATCATACACCACGATCAAGTGGGATTCATCCCAGGGATGCAAGGATGGTACAACATTCGAAAATCCATCAACATCATCCACCACATCAATAAAAAGAAGAACAAAAACCACATGATCATCTCCATAGATGCTGAAAAAGCATTTGACAAAATTCAGCATCCATTCCTGATTAAAACTCTCAAGAAAATGGGTATAGAGGGCAAGTACCTCAACAGCATAAAGGCCATATATGACAAACCCACAGCTAACATCAAACTTAACGGCGAGAAGCTAAAAGCTTTTAATCTAAGATCGGGAACAAGACAGGGATGCCCACTCTCTCCATTGTTATTCAACATAGTACTGGAGGTCCTAGCCACGGCAATCAGACAAAACAAAGACATACAAGGCATCCAGATTGGTAAAGAAGAAGTCAAATTGTCACTATTTGCAGATGACATGATATTGTACATAAAAAACCCCAAAGACTCCACTCCAAAACTACTAGAACTAATATCTGAATTCAGCAAAGTTGCAGGATACAAAATTAACACACAGAAATCGGTTGCTTTCCTATACACTAACGATAAACTAACAGAAGAGAAATCAGAAAAACAATTCCATTCACAATTGCATCAAAAAGAATAAAATACCTGGGAATAAACCTAATGAAGGAAGTGAAGGACCTGTACTCTGAAAACTACAAGACACTCCTAAGAGAAATTAAAGAGGACACTAACAAATGGTATTGCATCCCATGCTCTTGGCTAGGAAGAATAAATATTGTCAAAATGGCTATACTATGCAAAGCAATCTACGGATTCGACACAATCCCTATCAAACTACCAACAGCTTTCTTCAATGAACTGGAGCAAATAATTCTAAAATTCATATGGCACCACAAAAGACCGCGAATAGCCAAAGCAATCCTGAGAAGGAGGAATAAAACAGGGGGAATTACGCTCCCTGACTTCAAGCTCTACTACAAAGCCACAGTAATGAAGACAATATGGTATTGGCACAAAAACAGACCCACAGATCAGTGGAATAGAATACAAAATCCAAGCTTCAACCCAAACACATACAGTCAATTAATATTTGATAAGGGAGCCTTGTATATACATTGGGGAGATGACGGCCTCTTCAGCAGCTGGTGTTGGAAAAACTGGACAGCTACATGTAAGAGAATGAAATTGGACTTCTGTCTAACCCCATACACAAAGGTAAACTCAAGGTGGATCAAAGACCTGAGTGTAAGTCATGAAACCATAAAACTCTTAGAAAAAAATATAGGCAAAAATCTCTTGGACATAAACATGAGCAACTTCTTCATGAACATATCTCCCCGGGCAAGGGAAACAAAAGCAAAAATGAACAAGTGGGACTATATCAAGCTGAAAAGCTTCTGTACAGCAAAGGACACCATCAGTAGAACAAAAAGACATCCTACAGTATGGGAGAATATATTCATAAATGACGTATCCGATAAGGGGTTGACATCCAAAATATATAAAGAACTCACGCACCTTAACAAACAAAAAGCAAATAATCCAATTAAGAAATGGGCAGAGGACATGAATAGACACTTCTCCAAAGAAGAAATTCAGATGGCCAACAGGCACATGAAAAGATGCTCCACATCGCTAATCATCAGAGAAATGCAGATTAAAACCACAATGAGATATCACCTCACACCAGTGAGGATGGCCAACATCCAAAACACAAACAACAACAAATGTTGGCGAGGATGTGGAGAAAATGGAACCCTCCTACACTGCTGGTGGGAATGCAAATTAGTTCAACCATTGTGGAAAGCAGTATGGAGGTTCCTCAAAAAACTCAAAATAGAAATACCATTTGACCCAGGAATTCCACTCCTAGGAATTTACCCTAAGAATGCAGCAGCCCAATTTGAAAAGGACAGATGCACCCCTATGTTTATTGCAGCACTATTTACAATAGCCAAGAAATGGAAGCAACCTAAGTGTCCATCAGTAGATGAATGGATAAAGAAGAGGTGGTACATATACACAATGGAATATTATTCAGCCATAAGAATAAAACAAATCCTACCATTTGCAACAACATGGATGGAGCTAGAGGGTATTATGCTCAGTGAAATAAGTCAAGCTGAAAAAGACAAGTACCAAATGATTTCACTCATATGTAGAGTATAAGAACTAAGGAAAAAAAAAAACTGAAGGAACAAAACAGCAGGAGACTCACAGAACCCAAGAACAGACTAATAGTTACCAAAGGGAAAGGGACTGGGGAGGATGGGTGGGAAGAGAGGGGCAAGGGGGAAGAAGGGACATTACGATTAGCAGATGTAATGTTCGGGGGGCACGGGGAGGGCTGTACAACCCAGAGAGGACAAGTAGTGACTCTATGGCATCTCACTACGCTGATGGACAGTGACTGCAATGGGGTTGGGGGGGAGGGAACCTGATGAAGGGGGTAGTGTAATCACCATAATATTACTCATTTAATTGTAGATTAATGATATAAAAATTTTAAAAATGTCAAAAAAAATGGTAAGAGTAGGTGATCTCTAAGAACTTCCATATTAGAATTGGATAATTTCCTTTCTATTTAGCAAATGCTAACACATCTTTGATTTATACTTTTACAATACAGAAAAGTAATCTCAACCACTTCTTTTAATAGAGCAAAAATGGACTTAAATTTTCCAGCAAAGTTTGACTTTTTTGAATATTGTCAGAATGATGAAGTGTTTCAATCAGTAAACTGGCAGCTTAGACAAATGCTATTTATGAAAAGAGCAAACAATTAACTTAATTTAGAATGTGGAAGGATAAACATTATTTTAATGGATAGACATAGCGCCTTTAGTGCTCCTTTAAGGATTGCTTTGAGTTTGTTTTTAAAATGATAAAATTCTCTGTCATTTTTCATTATTTGAGGGGCATAATTCACAGAGAATAAAATGTTATACTGTTATTATTCAGCTGGTATTTTTACAGCCTGCCTATAATATAATGGGATTAATGAGGCTATCAGTTTTTGTTTTTTATTTTCTTCCACTTTCTATTGTCATTTTGTTCAGCTTTACATACAGAATTTCCTTATTCAAAAGTTTGCACTATTTTACGTGGTTTCATGTAATTTCTTTAACAAACATGTACACATTGACCACTTTATGCATTGTTCTGGATGTCGGGGAACAGCAATTTTTTAAAAAAGCTGCCTTCATAGAATTTATGTTCTAATTAATAAATATTCACTTTTTAGTAATAACTAGATAGACAATTTTATAGAAATTTTACCTTCTCTGTAAAATCTTTCTTGAGAAACCTGGATCATATTTATCTCTTTCCTTCTAAACATTTACACATTGTTTGAATTAGAACATCTGAATATTCTGGCTTTATATTTTTCTTAGACACAAGTCTTAACGTCCCAGTCAAATAAACTCCAGGACGATGAGACTATGTATTAAAACTTTATATTCTCCCTAGCAAGGCACATCCTTGTACTATTTCCTTATGTTCTCAGGTATTTCTTTGAGATCAGTATCTTAAAGTTAAATGAAAGATAGATACATTTCTGTTGTAACAGATACATTTCAACTGGAATACTACAAATTGATCACAAATAAACCTACACTAACTCCAACCCACAATTTTTGTGGGTACCCATTTTCTCTTATCATAACCATCAGTAGATGTAAACTAGCTCTTATTTTTCTTAACATAAGAGAAAAAACAATCTCACTTTAATTTGCATTTCCGGATTACCTTTCATGTTTTATTAGGCATTTGTATTTCTTCCACAAATTTTTATTTTTATCCTTCCCCTTTCCTATTGGGGTTTCTATGTTTTAGTTGTTGATTTGAAAAAATTCATTTGGGGCATTAATTTTAAATTTAATGTTGTAAATATTAGTCATAATTTTTGACTTGCATATTTAGTATCCTGCATAAACAGATTCAGTTTGTGCTATCAGTGTAATGATATTTTTTAAAAATCTTTTACCCATTTATTCCCTTAAAACACAGTTTATATCCAAAGCATTACAGGACAAAACAGCTTATTTTATACATCTGCTCAAACCAAGGGGCTTCAATGATGGATTTTTTTTCAAAAATCTTGATTCCTTTCTGAAATCAGCTAAAATCTGTTTAGGGTGTATATCCCACTTCATAGATGATATAATGGAAGAATTTCTCTCTAGACTAACAGAAATTTTATTACAGATCTCTAGCCCTAGTAATTGTCCTCCAAACTGGGTAGCATCTTGACCCTCCTCCACTTAGGCTCAGTTGTCACTATAACATTTTAGGAATTCAGTCATGGACTAAATTTTCAAGGAATCACCATATTTTAGGAAACCTAAAAACTACTGGATTCTTTGACAATGCATTTCCCAAATTAAATTGCCCAAACTTCTTCCCCTTTCCACATGTTCTATCCAAGCTATGAGAGTATCTATTTCATGCATAGTTCTATGTCCTTCGGAGTTAAATCCCTATGAAGTCAATTCCATATCACATTATAATTAAAATCCATGTTAGCTTGTGTCCACACAGCCTGGAACAGCACTTCTACCTCAGTGCCTCAAATTCCATCTAAGAAAAGCCAGACTCTGCATATATTACCCCACTGTGCAATATAGTGTGATTTGTGTTCAGTTTCCTAAAATTCATCCCACCTCAGGTTTTTTCTTTTTTTTCTTTCTTCTTCCTTCCTTCCTTTTGCCACCCACCTCCCTCCTCCTCTCCCCTCCTCAATTTCCTTTCCTTTCCTTTCCTTTCCTTCCCTCCTTTCTCCTTCCTTCCTCCCTCTCTCCCTCTCCTCCTCCTCCTCCTTCTTCTCTCTGCTGTATCACAGACAATTCAGTCTGTGATTCATGACTTCCCACATAGCACTGAGAACTGCAAGTTCTACGTAGTCCACAAATCGCCGAGCTGGACTGCTAAAGCTTCTGCAGACAAGACACAGCAAAGCAGGATATACTACACAGCATCCCCGTCTACATACCTATTAAATCTCTTCTTTTGCTGTATTAAAAACGTACTTTTAAATATTTTAGTGCAGGAGCTCTGTTCCTGGCAGATTCATACTAGATTTGGTGAGACTGAAAAACGACAAGGTTCTAGGATTCATACCCAGCTTTCATTACTGTGGTGGCCAGTCAGTTTCTTAGATTACACCTGCTGCATCTGCAGGCAGCAAGTCTGTGATCCACAGTGCACAGCAGGGCACAAGCCAGAGGTCCTTATATACCAATACAGACAACGGCGACCCTCTGCGGACAATTACCCAAGCCTGCACATGCTCAGTAGAAAGGAATGAGGTCATGACGCGTCCACACTGTGAGGAATCATGAGACAACAACATGGTGCAGTGTCAAGTGGGCAAGCAGGTGAGGGTCAGGCGAGTATTCTGGCCATGGTAACTCCATTTTCCCTATAATCGTATGTATCTAGGATGTTAACCACAACTTCACTCTTCGACTCATATGACTTTTATTGGCCGTTTTAGATACTTTGGGAAACAATATTGGAAATTCAGGCAAGCAAAATAACTAATTTTTAGCATATACCTTAGGTGGAAATACACAATTCTGTTTCAACACTGTAGCATATTTTATATACTGGGAATGATTCAATTGACGCTAATCATTTTTTCTTGATGTTCCAATTGTCGAAACTTATCCACTAAAAGCTTTCTTTTCAGGTTGACAAAATTGGCCATCTTACAACCCAGAAATTACTCAGAGTATTCCAGTTTCTGAAAATAAAACGTTCCAGTGTGATATTTATTTCTCATGTGCCAAGACATGGGACCAATTATTTTCCAAGTGGCTGTCAAGAGAGAGTGTTAAAGATTCACATCTAGGCACAAGTGAAACATAAATCCTGATGTTAGGCAAGTGACCTTAGAAGAGGAGATACTTAAATCACCTTATTAATGAAGCAGGAAATCTCTTTTTATTGTAAAGGTTATGAGTTCATGTTGATGTTTCCATCTGACCTTTACTTTTAAGAATTCTCTTTTTACTTGATCTAATAAAAAAAATTTTTAAATAATCTTTCCTGGTTAGGACTAACAGTCTATGACTGAATATGCTATATACTGTTACACTAAATCATGTTGTTAAATTCCTATAGTGAAACAATTTTCACAGTGCAATTTTCTTTTCTTTTCTCTCTCTTTTCTCAGATTTCTGGAAATGATTAAAAATTGTACAGTCCTGTTGATCTTTGTCATCCATATCACCTAAGAACACCACCAAATGTCTGTGGTCTCACACATACATAAACACAGTCTCTACTTACCCTAAAGCCAGCATTGACTCCTAAGGTTTTGTTTGAAATTCCAGTGTAGCTTTGTATAATCCAGTCCCACTATTTAAGTTCATTTAGTTTTTATGATTCTCCTTTGCTTACATCATTAGCTAGTACCATTGTTCAATTTTGTTGCAGATGATTTGGTTCTGAACTCCCTTTAATATAGGCATATATTTCTTTCTGTGTTATTGCTTGAGAGACAAGCTATTCAAGAGTATCACAAAATATACTTAAATATCAAGAATTATAAATATATTTATACATTTGTATACGGATAGTATTATATAGTACAATTTGAAAATCTCCACTGAGTGAGTTACTGTAACTCCAGGGGGAAAATATTTTCCCAGTCTGGGGCAAAATACCTTTGGAACCAAAATCAGTCAAAGGGAGAAATAAAGTGCGAGAAATCATTTATTGCTTACAAGCAGTTGTCAACTTCTGCTTGCCCTTGTCTCTCACAACTTGACTGCAAAAAGGGACCCCACCCAACCTCTCTGGTCTTCACTCCCCCTTATAATTACCTATTGATATGGAGATGGACTACTTCTCTCCACCTCTTGGAAACACCTATTGATATGGAGATGCACTAAGGCCAAGCAAGAGATTCTGAAAATATTGCAATTTTCCCCACAGCCCACCCCTCCAGAAATCTCTCCTCACAATCTAACAGCTCCCCATCTTCCACAATGGCCCCTGTATGAGAAAACTGGAGCACTGTAACCAACCTAGTAACATACAATAACAACATTAAAATCATGATAATCCTCAAGCCAGAGAATTCAGCTAGGTTCAAAGTCTTACGCAGATTAAGTCCATAGCGCACCCATTCCACAGGCAGTCAGTAGCTGAATAGGTAGGGAGTTCAGAGCAATCATCACATGGTAGCTTCAGCCAGGAGGCAGGTCCAGACAACAGCGACTGTAGACGAAAATAACCTTAAGGATGAAAAGATTCATGTTTTAATAACACCAGCATAGGCAAATCTTGTCCATGAGATAGGATGCATGCAAGAGAGTGGTCCTATGATAAGACAGTGGCAGGAATTGGATCTCATCCTGGTCTAGTATACCAGACTTTCAAACCACTCCCTGTGGTACACTACCATGATCTTTGGGAGACACACTGCTGTTACTCCAGGAACACACAGGCCTTTTCCCCAAGGTGCCTTCTTCCAGGCCTTTTCCACAAGGTGCCAGGAGGGTCAGCCATCACTGGTTCATGTATCAAAATGTCCAGGGACACATCCACTCAACAGAAGTCTCCAGGGTTTAAAGCAGTTGGTCTGGTAGCAGGATGTTGCTCTGCTGGCCATATCATGACTTCAATAACTCCTCTTTGGTTTGTACATACAGTTGTATAGGAGAGGTAGCAATGTGTTTCAACTTGTTCACAGAGCTCAAGGCTCCTTTCTGGGGCTTCTCCTTCAAACACTGTAGCACTGTCCATAGCTAACTGACCTGTACACAATTAGTATCTGACTTTAGGTCAGATTTCAATGCACCACTGTACCTCTCTATCATGCCTTCCCCAGTAGGGTTATATGGTACATGAAACTTGCACTTTATTCCGAATTGCTGCACTCATTTTTGCAATGCACGTCCAATAAAGTGGGTGCCCTGATTGCTCTCAGTCACCTGTGGACAGCCATAGGTGGCAAAGAGATGCACTAGGCCCCTTTGGGTATTTGCTGATCTGCATTATGTGCATGAAAAGAAACCAATATTCTAGTAGCTGTGTCCACACAAGTCGTGGCATACCAATATCCTTCTAATATGGGCAGAGGCCCAATATAGTCTATATGCCATTTGACAAGGGGTATCGACCCTTTACTATTGTCCCGTATTGCTGTGGGACTCAGTGTAAGTCCCTCTTAGAGTGCTCCTTTTGGGCTCTGATCACTTCCATGTGGCCAAGTCCTGGGCTACAAGTCCATGATAAATGGTGGGACTATAGAGGTATCCCTGTAGAAGGACACTGAATGTCCACTGCTGGCCTTCCTACATGAAGGCAAACTGTTACTGACTTTCCTGTGCTATGTCATAGAGAAGAAAGCATTAGCAAGGTCCACAACATAATGATACATCCTTAGTTCATGACTGAGAGTGTCCATAAGGGCTGCTATAGAGGGGACAACAGCATGCAAATGGGGTGTGACTTTATTCAATTCCCTGTAATCCATGGTAATATGCCAGGACTCATCTGGTTTTCTCACTGGCCACACCAGGGAATTAAAAGGACTATGAGTGGGCTTTATGATGCCCACCTTCTCCAACTCCTGCAGAGTTTCTCCAGTTTCCTTGTGCCCCCCCCCAAGCAATTTATACTGCTTAGTATTTGTCACCTGCCAAGCTACATGCAGAGCTACAGGTGATTGTTTAGCATGTCCCCTTAGAACTGCCTTTACCACAGATACCCTCAGTCTGAACTCACCTGCAGTGGTCTGTAACCACAGGCCCTGCAGGATATCTACCCCCAAAATATATTCAGGAATGGGAAAAATGGTACACTCCTTTGGGGGTAAACACCCTATCCCCAATGGATTTAGGGCTTTCTTCACTCTAATTGCCTTACTCCCATAGCCATCTATCACAGCAGAAGTCCCAGGAAAATGCTCATGGTTGCCATAAATCAGGGCACATTCAGCTCCTGTGTCCACCAGGACTAGGACACGTTGTACATTCACAATTGCTAATTCTACATGTGGCCTCTGGTCCCTACCTTGTCCCCCGAGTTGGGGGTCTTGATCCCCTGCTTCAGTCAAACCACAAAGCCCAATCATCCTTCTTTGAGGGTTAAGGTCCATGCAGAGCCTGAGTACTGTCCCCCAGGAAGTCTTGCAGGGACACAGGCCAGATATGGGGCTTTGCCTCTGGCTTCCATGTCCTGAAACTTAGGAGCTGGAACTTCTGCTCTGGCTTTAATTGGTGCCACAGTTCTAATAAGATCCTATTGAGCTGCCCATCAAGTTTTCTTTCACTACCCCAGCCTTTATCAAATCAACCCAAAACTGGGTCCTTGAGACCTTCATGGGGCCCTTGAATCTCTTCCTTCAGTCATAGCCTGTTCTTCCTTCTGAGTTCTTATTGTTTCAACCTTACCCCTATCCACTAAAATATGAGTAGCCTCACTTATGGGTTGCCCTATGTTGGGGGCAAGAATAGTCAAAGGATCCAAAAGAGAAATGGGGGAGCTGTATGGAGCACCAGATGTCTTATTCCTTAGGTGAACAACTAATCAATGGGGCCCTGGGGTCCATATTATAGATAATATTTTCCATGCCCAACTCCCTTAACACCTGCTGGATCTCTGCATGTTTTCCAGCTAGTGAGTAAGCATGGTAATACTTAGGACTGATTAGGACAAACTGCCCTGATGGCTGCTGTCAACCAATCTAGAAGCACCTGATTTCCTGAGGTGGGATTGGCACATTGCAACCTCTGCCAAATGGGAAGGGTGAGTCATCAGGGAAGCCAGTCTACCCATTTCAGAACCCACTATAACAATGTTTTCCACCCCCATATTCCAGAGACACAAAAGTCATGTAGACAGATGGTCTGATGGCTTCTGCCAAAGATGGACGCTTATGTCCACCAGCTCATCCTGGGTATTGGGGCAGATCATGGATTGCTCCACAACCTGGGAAGGGGGTGGCTCCTCCCCAAGGATCCTGTAGCTGTTGCACTTTTATTTTCTTAATTACAACCTGGTGAGCCTTTAACACAGGAAAAGTTGGTGTCTCAGGTGGTGGCCTCAGCAACAGATCGTCCCTTGGCCCCACCTCCTCATCCTCTCCCAACATCTACTCTACTATCTCTGTGTCTGAAGGCACCACTCTTTCCTCCCCCTCCCCTATGGCCCCCTGCAATGTGGATTCTCTGGCTGCCTCATGCCTTGCTGCTAATGTATCTTCCAGGAGTGCAAACTGTATTCTCAATAACTGTCTCTCTTTCTTAAGGGCATCCCATAGCTCATTGCCCAGCTCCTCCAAGCAATGCTGAAGTGTGACTCTCTCTTGCCGAAGTCTCTCTCTCCCCTTGATAACCTTTTCCACTATCTGAGAAACAGACATCTTACAACCCTGGCTGCTACATGGCCACTCAGGGCCTCTAAGCAATCTTCTGTTTCTCAGAGGACTAATTCCACAGCTTCTAGTGTCTCCACACTTCCCCAATTCTGGTGAAGGCCCCACCCCTGTAGGAGTTGCTTTACCCTAGATCAATTCCCCACCAGTGGCTCTCCAATTGGAAGTCCCACAAATGGAGGCTCCAAGGTTAAGCTGCACCTTAAACCGCTGCAGCCACTGGGGCCTCCACACCATCCGCAAGTGGTGGTTCCAGGTATCTCTCCACCATCTCTAGGGGCAGTCCGCCTAAGGGTCGCACCCATGAAGATAGATTTGGGGTTCAAAAGTCCTGCCAACTAATGTCAAATGCAACTTCAGGTGAAAAATATTTTCCCTGCCAGGGACAAAATACCTTTGAAACCGAAATCAGTCAAAGGGAGAAATAAAGTGGGAGAAACCCATTTATTGCCAAAAAGCAGTCATCCACTTATGCTCACCCATGTCTCTTGTGACCTGGCTGCAAAAAGGAACCCCACCCCACCTCTCTGGTCCAGATATACCCTTGCTCCCCCTTGTAACCACCTATTGATACGGAGATTAACTACTTCTGTCCACCCCTTGGAAACACCTATTGATGTGGAGATGAACTAAGGCCTGGCAAGATATTCTGGAAATATTGCAATTTTACCAACAGTTACACAAAACAAATTCTGTAAGTTCATTTATTTCCAATATTGACTGTACTCTGTAAAAACTCACACAATACAAAAGAACAGATTAAAGCACATTTCCACAGATGGCTTTTTTTTTAACTTTATAGATACTTAATATAAGCAATTCCAGGTACCTATATAGCTTCTAATAGGTTAAATAAAATTAAATTACTGTCTGACACTTGTAAGTTTTTCACAGAATGAAATATGCCAAGAAGATATTTCCAATGCTGTATTCTATTGGAATGTCACACATATTGGAGATTATAGCCTGTGAAGGGCCGGAAGTGAGATCACCGGATTCGGTCACTAGGAAGTGATATCACCAGAAGTGAGACCAACGGAAGTGAGATCACCAAAACAGGAAGTGACAACACCAGATATGAGATCAGCCCAGAAATAACATCATTATGAGCCTGTGTATATAAGCTCTGCTCAGAAATAAAACTGTCACTTGTCCACCACCAGCAGTCAGTGAACCTGATCCTAACGTTGGTTTCTAAGTCTTTCTTGTATCTTTCTCTGTGTTTTTCTTAATCTCCCATCCACTCCTCTTAGGTTCAGTTGGTTTGTGGAGCTAGTCTTTGCAACAGCCCTCAAAATTACACTAAATTAAGAGGTTTTCCCACTTCAGTGTCCACTGGATGTATCCAATTCCATCCATTGAAACTCTTCCAGATTTGTCCAGTCATGAAACTAGCCCCTCTCCCCCATTCTAACGCATTACAAAAGGTGGAAAACTCACCTGAGTGGGGGGCCCATCCTAGTATTTTATATTGTCTATACTATCCTAGCACACAGCTACATTCTCAGCTGGGCTTGCCAAGCTCCCTCAGTGTCTAGTGTATGACTCTAATTCTCCACTGCTTGTTAAACTGAGTTGTTCAACTTCCTCTTTACTTCCCAGCAACAGTTACGGGAAGGAAGATACTACACTGAACCACATATGTTTTACTAAAGTAGAAGGCGTTTAAGAAACTTGCTCAAGTCCACTCAGGTAGGAAGTAGCAGTCTGCTTCAACCCATTCCTCTTTGGGTACATCACAGATATCTATGAGAGGTAAAGAAATTTTGGAGATCTTCTTAAAAGATGATACTGAAAGAAGTTCACCTACCTTACTAGGGTCTTCTGGCTCAGTGGCATTTGATGATGCCATGTGTGGGACTGACATGAGAAGAAGGGATTGCCTAAGCATAATAATCAAAACTTCGAGTAGTGAAAAAGAAAATGTTAAAAATCAAGTGTGAGATCTCTTACAATGGGAAGAAAAGCGTAGAAAGAATTAAGAGACTGTATTCTAATATAAACTCTCTTTTGATGTAGTATATAATAGTTTATATATATAAATATGTTAGTTTTTAACCCTGCTTTGAAATTTATATTATGAAATGGTTTTCCAAATCCTTAAATCTTTTTTCAAATGTATTTTTAAGTACTTTGCATATGCTGTTCTTTCTTTTATGACACTCTCCATGAGCAGCTATTTATTATCCTTTATCATAGAAGCTTGCCTTTTGCCCCTTCCTAAAAATAGGTCTTCATCACCTCAGCATTGTGTTTAGCTGCTTCTTTGTTTGCAGGGTATCTGTTGCCTCACTAGACCATGATTATGATTTCAAGCACATAAAGAAGAGGCCCATGTCTCCAACATTATTCACTCTACCCAGTGCAACACAGAGACATAGTAAGTGCCCAAGAAATATTTGTGAATAAATGAATGCATAGGTGACCCTGGGTATTCCTCTGGTTAGTCCCATTCTCCAGAGGTTTCAGTGTCACTCTCATGACTTTCTGCTGGGCCATACTTATATCAGATTGGTCTGGAACAGGTTTCTCTGAGCCTGAAAACTCTTTTCTTCCTCTTCTCCCATTTAGTTATATTAACAGTGAGATTTTAGGATTCTTCCAGATTCTCACTGCAGTGTAAGTAAATTACTATCTGTAGACTGATGGGCAGTTAGCCAGATGCTTATAGTTTGACAAGTTCCTGTAAAAGAGGGATTTATTCTTTTTTCTTTTATTGAGGAGGGGGCCATCTTGGCTCCTGTATTAGTTAATATGTTGTTATATTGGGATATGTGTGGACCTCAGGATTTAATTCTATGTGAAATTCAGTTTATTTCACGGTAAAAATCATTTGATGCCTACTATGTGTCAGAGGAGGGTCAAGATTTTGAGCTACATTGAAGTAATGTCATGAACCCTGCTTTCAAAGAGTTGTTTTATCTTGCTATACACAAACTTTGGAGGAAATAACTAAATTTGGTTGACAAAGGAGTTTTTTGTTTTTCTGACTCTGATCTGAAAGAAGCTTATATTCCATAGGATATTTGACTTTGACATGTACATAATAAATGTGTTTTCATTTGAAGAAAGAACTTTCTTTAACAACCTCCAAGGTCAAATAAGACTGGTTCCTGATTCATCTTGATGTTCTCGAGCAAAATAGAGAGATTTCATATTTAGTTCTTGATGTGCCTTTTGGGATATATTAAAATGTAGGAATACACCATTTATTCTTTGAGCATACTACTGGAAATTTTTATTTATGAGTCCCTGGGGTTTAACAAGACTTTCAGAATTCACTGTGACATATTAAGGGCCCTCTGAGTTTCTGGAAGAATAAAGTCCAATTTAGGCTTATGATCTGGAAAATCTTCCTCTGTCACAGTTCCATTAGACACATATGACAACCTTCTTACAGAAGACAATGAAGGCCTTCCTCTGAAGGCTTACTGGGTAACAGCAGACCAACTGATCAAAGCTATGAACAGCAATTGTGGAAGAAAACACATGTGCTGGTAAAAATCAAGGAACTAATACATTTCAATGTCACAAATATATTTCAATAAAAGCTGAGCACGCATATTTAAATGCAGGGGCTTCCTCATATATTAACTTGAATTTTTACAAATCACATTTCCATGCATAATGAGGTCCAAAATTGTTTAAGTTTTTTGAGACATGTTGACTATAATTCTTCTACCAATAATATGCCACAGTATTTGATAATGAGTTTGCATCAAAAGGACATCTTTATCATTATAAAGCATCTTTCTTCCTAGATATTAATTTTTTAAAGCTGAAAGGTGGCCCTTTAAGAACAATTATGTGACTAACATTACTTGGTTAGAGTCTTGCACTTTGCACAGATGATAATACCCAGATTAGAGTGCTTGGAGAGTGCTTTTACATGCTTATCTTTTTAAATGTTCGTTGAAATGAACTAAAAATCAAACTCACTATGTTGATATCCAGTCTGTGTGGTTCAGCCTCCAAGCTACAAAACTTTCAATAAGCTCTGTTACACAGCCAAATGTAATTAAAGAATAATTCCATTTTTACTAAATCTCATCAGGATCATTAGAGGAATACAAATGTACAGCATTACTGTTCCTGTTATCTATTATTGCATAATAAACCATCTCAAGATCCATGGCATAAGAAACCAGTCATTTTATTATGCTCACATGTTCATGGGTTAGGAATTCAAATGGGCTGAACTATCTTGTGTCTGCTTCAGTGACTTTGTCCTTGACTGGCTTTGGACTAGAAGCTTCTTTATTCTCATATCTGATCTCTGGGTTGGAATGACTTGAAATCTGGGCCTCGCTGAGATTGCTGAGAGGGGCACCAAGTTACTACCGCTCTGTGTATTTCTCATAATGCAACAGCCACATACCAACAGAGCAGTTGGGTTCTGAGCAGCTGTTCCAAAAGAAACAGGTGGAAGCTGCCTAGTCTTCCCTGACCTAGACTCAGATATCACAGGGCATCCCTCCCATTGTACTCTAATGGTCAGCCAGCAGTCATATAAGCCTGTTCAGATTCCAGAGGAGTGCATTTGTTCCCCCTCTTAGTGGGGAAATGTCAAGTTCACCATACAGAAAAGTATGTGAGAAGTGAGAATTTGTAACCATTTTCAGAAAATGTGATTTGCCACAATTAGATATTCTCTTTCCTCTCAACTATTTCCCATAGATCCTTTAGTTCCTCCACCACCATATTCATCATAAAAGAGTTCTCTGGGTTCCTACTGGTGAGCCTGACTTCTTATTTTTCTTGTAATTACTTTGCTCTTCCTTAGAATTTTATCGTGTAGATCATTTCAACCTCTACACTGAAATCATTCTCAATTTTCTGTACTCTTTATTAAAGTTATGAATCCTTTTCTACACCTTTTTCTTCAATTTGTGACTTTATAAAAACCAAGGAATCTAGCTAAAGTAGCAATCATTATCATACTCAGAAGTGGGAAGGGAGGGAGGGAGAATAAGTTGAGTGTTCAGAGTTCAAATCCACTTTGGCATATAGAGAGAGGGAAAATATCTCTGGGAACAAAGATGTCCCCACTCAGGGCTGCCCCCTTTCCCCTGTCAAGGCAAGACTTGAGTGGTATCAGTCACCAACACCTTTATCACACCTGAAAGAAGCACTGGGTCATCTCCAGCTCCTTGCTCCGCCCTCTTACTCTCTGTGGTAAAGTTACTTTTTGGCAGCCCGACACCCACGCTGCCCCACTGGGAAGAGTTTTTGCGGGGAAGCCCCCAGTCATATTTCCAACCTGGCTCTCCTCCAACTAAGAGATCACCTCTCACCTAACCCTAACTGGGATCTTTAAGGGAAAGTCATGAGTTGATTGCTGCTTTTTAAGTCCATCTGAGGCCTACACGTTATGAAGGGACCCTATGACCCAACAGCTGATAATACCACCTCATATTCCTAAACCCTGATAATCTTTCTTTTTTAAGGACCTCCTAGTGCTACTGGTGTAGTCAGTGCTTATTATTTGTTGATGGAAATGTGTCCAGACACAATTTTGATTTAACTACTTATGAATCTCCAAGTCTCTTTTCTGTCTCTCAGTAGACAGCCTGTTGAAACTGAGCATGGTCCCTTAGCTGTTAACTAGGGTTAGGATTCAACACCCAGGTTTCAGTCATTGATTGCCCTGCTGTGGGCAGTGATGTCTATTTCTTTGCCTTTAATTCCAATAATAACTTTGAGAGCAGGTACTTACTTGCAAAGTCACATATAAATATGGATATTTCTCTAAATTAGAGCTTATTCGTCCTTACACCATCAATGATGTGACACACCGTAGGCCTCAGTCAATACTTTTATATAGAGAATTAGGTACAGTATTTTTTTAAAGGATTCCAGGATATTGGTTGCAGTTAGTAATGTCCCGTGGTTCTAAAGCCAAATTAATTGTGAACTGCACAGCAGAGCCCAATACTGAGTTGGCAGTGGCCTATAAATCTGAGTAAAAATTTAAAATTCACTCAATCAAATCAGACATAAACTTCCTCTCTCTGTGCAAAAAGGACTGAATTATCTCAAGGAATATCAATCTTTGGAAGTTGACTGAATGCAGGAAGGACAAAATTAATTTTCAGCTCATCATGTTAGAAGGAAGTGTTTTGGTCTTATTAAATTTAGTAAACTTACCACTGCTGCACAGACGTGACCCTTCTGATAATACATCTAGCCTTGAATGGTGCATTTTCATAGAACTAACAATTTTTTGGCCTTGGAGTCATTTTCATAATGTCTGTTTAAATCATCATATACATTTCAGTGGCCATCATTGATCAAGTTTAATAAACCTCTGCCCCATTGCACCATTTCTCCCAGATTCAGCTGAGCAAATGAAAATGTGATTTTAGCAGGAAAGATTATTTTAATCAGAAGTAAACTGATTATATGAAGTCCAGAATTCCAGAAAAGTCCTTTCAACTATATAAGCCCCTCAAAATATAACACTTTTGACTCAGAGACTTTGTATCCAAGAATGTTATATTCAAGATGCACATTCAAACAAGAAAATCTAATTTAAAGGAATTTAATTTATTTTTCACATGGCTCAGAAACTATGAAAAGGGATCCAAATACATAATGTATGTTTCCTTTTGTATTTTTTCTATTTTCTTCACATCTTATGGCTGCCCTCCAGATCTTTGCTTAAAGACATTGGGCAACTCTTACCACTCCACCTGTATAGATCACTCCCTCTCTTTCCTACATCGCTCACATTCTATTATGTAAATCGATTTAGCTTTTAGGTTTTAGTTCCTCCTTTTTTCACTCACCTCTCTCATTTTGTCATCATTTCTCCATTCTGTCAGTTTGCCCATGGAAACACTGAGAAGCAGTCTATGAAGTCAAAACTCTCAAGGATGTGTAGGAAGAAATTGACCAGGCAAAGGGTGTATTCTTTCAGATCACAAGTGGATGATGAACTTGCCCTTAATACTTTCTGACCCAAGCTCTTCAGTAAGTTTTTTCTCTGCACAGTACTATGCATTTTCATCATAGCCTTTATCACAATATATGACCTATGTGTATGCATAAGCTGCATGAAAATAATGACCATTATTTGTATTTCTCACCTGTGAATCCTTTGCAACACAGAGATGCAATATATACATATTAATTGAATGACTGTATCTCAGAGAGCCACTGATACAAAAAACACTTAGAAAAAGAATGCTGCTGGAAACTCATGTAATGTATTTTGAAAACTATAATATGAAACCTTCCAGGAAGTTATGGCTCCAACTGGCTGTACATCAGATCCACCTATAGATGTGTAAACAGACAGTCTCTCAAGCCCTAACACCAAATTTATAAGATCAGAATCTTGAGGGGTAAGTCCCACAGATTATTTTTTGTAAAATTAAGGGGAAATATTATTTAATGGGACAGTCTTATGATTAGCCATGTTTGGAAAATTACAAGGAGTCTCAGGAAGTAGGGATACAGTTATAAAGAACACAGAATATGATATAATATTCATAGTGGCCATTTCTGCATGTTCTGATTATAGGTGACTAATTTTCTTCTCTGCATGTTACTTTACTTTCCAATAAATTGTTTATAATGTATACGTACCATTAGGAAGAAACAATAATTAAAATTAAACATGATTTTTAAAAAACAGTAAAACATAGGAAAAGCCTCAAGTGTAACACACCCAAAAAGGAACCTATTTATTTTCTATCTCAATCTTTCTCCAACTTCTCTGTTCTCTGGAAAATGACATTACTATTCTCAATTCAAAACTTAATTGGTTTACTTGTTCTAGGAAGTCAGTGCTGTCATACTCTTCAGTGTTACCCAGGCAGCCCTGCTACATAGAAAACTTTGCCATCCTCTGTCATCACACCTACGACTTGTATTTTTGTGGTTATTTTTATTTTCTTGCCCACTGATATGAGTTTCAGCCTGGAGAATGTTTCATCAGTCTCAGTGCCTATCACAGAACATGTTTTCAAAAGATTGATGAATAAACTGATAAGCAAAGTAATTCTGTTCATTAGAAAATGTGAGAATTCACTCCATCCACACAATAATTCATGCTATTAATGCATATTTAAATAAAGGAGCAAGGAAACATTTTAAAACTATCAGTTGCCTAGGTCTGGGGCAAGAAATAAGTATCACCAAATACAACAAAATAAATAGGGAACAAATAGCAGTGAAATAGACATGATACTCGTGCCACTTGTTACCTGGATTTGATAAATGCTATGAGGTTTTAATATTAGTGTAGAAATAAAAATCGATCTTTCAGGTCTATTACTAGGTAGGAATGATAAATCATTTATTCAGGCTGACTGAGAAGCATTACCATAGCTAGAAACCAACATTTATAATATTTCCTAAACCTGGGCCTAAAACATCATTGAGGAATTGAGTCCAAATTTGCATTTATCCCAAAGTATACAAATCCTAAACAGATAAAGTATCATAAAACTGTTTTTAAACTCATAAACCCATTAGTATCCTTTCATAGGGAAGTTTCCACAGTGGGGCAGGCAAAAGAAGAAAGCACTGGGTGAAGATTAACTCACAGACAAAAATTGTATAGCACATGAGAAAATTCAACAACAAGGAAATCAATCCACTGAACTAAAAAGGATCATGAACTTCACTTCTGATATACTAATAGAACATGGGAAAAGAATTTTAAACAAGAATATGCATATGAGAGTAAAAATCAATCTGAAATACTAAATATAACATCGCACATTTTTATTGAAGTAAAAAGTAGATGATGACATCAAACAAAATAAAAATAGCTGGAAACAAATTAATGTTTGGGGAAATAAATATAAACACAGAAAAGAGAAAAAAAGATAAAAACATGGAAAATAATAATCATTGAAAACTGATTGAGTTGTCCCAGGAAGTAAGTACAGAAAGAATGTAATAAAATAAGTACATCTGAAAAATCAGGTGAGAGACTTTCAATATTAATTAAAACACACAAAAACCACACAAAAGCAAACAAACGATTTTGTGTCACATAGTACATATCATTGGAATTAGGGGATATCGTAAAGAGAAAGTCTTAAAAGCTTTTAGGGAAAAAGTAAATAAAAGACTAATAGCTTACAGGGAGAACAGTTATAGCAACAGGTAGACTTCTAATCAGCAATTTAAGACAGCAGACTTTAGAATGTTATCTGAAAGAGCTGAAACAAAGCAACCACAGGTTAATCTCTACACACACTTAAAGATAATTCCAGACAAATAAGTTCTGAGAGAGTTTACTCTCTCAAAGCCCTACTGAAAGGATTAACCTCAGTAAGAGAAATGACTCTGGGAGAAAGTGGTGTGTTTGACAGCAATGGTAACCAAAGACGTCAGTACGAAGGGTAATACAGTACATGTAATTTAGTAATTATCACAAAATTTTGTGTTAAATAAAAATATAACAAAATTTCTCTATAAAAATACAAAGGAAGATATAAGGGGCTCTGTGTAAAGATGAAAGTTCAAACAAAAGTTTAACAAATATTGTTGTTAAGTAATTTCTATGAGATAGGAGCAGTTCAGTAAGTTTCTCCATAATAACCTCCATCAAAAGGCAAATTTTGCAATATAGCATTTAAACTGAAAAAGTTTACTTTCCATTTGAATTTAAGTATTTTTCCCTATCCATATTATTTAGACACCATTAAGAATGTAATATGTTCTTTCCAATTAATTGCATACTGACATTACCAAACTATTTACAAGCAAAGCAGTTTTAATATATTTTTTTCTTTTTTCTGGAAATCAAATGTATATTGTATAAGAGAAGTATTATATATACGAAAACATAATGATGCCAAGGTTCTTGTTCACAAAGCCGGAGAATGAGCTCCACAAACACTCAAGGTAGGAGAACAAGATACAGGCTTTTATTTAGAAATAAAGTGAGAGGACAGAGCTCCTGGTTCACACCAAGAGGGGACAAGAGAGTCCAGGTTGGTGTATTGTCTAGGGGTTTTATAGGCAGCTGAGGATTTTAGAGGACATGAAAAAAAGCTTAGGGGTGTGGACTTATTAAGTGGTCCTAGGATATTCACAAGTAACTTGATACAGAGTAACTTCTTGCTCTGTTGGTTTCTCCCTGAGATACCCGCATCTTGGTCTGGGGGCAGATGAAACAAGGCCACCTGCTCAGCCCCAGGGTGGGCTGAGGTATTGTTTGCTAAAGAGTAAATTAAAAATTTCTAACGTCTTAACTTGTTGGGTATTAAAATGCAATCTTATCTTTAAGGTGGAATCCTTCTTGCCTTTTACTGTGTTGTTTATGGCTGGGCCTGCATGCTAAATTAGTTTTCCCAGTTTGCAAAATCACTTCATCAGATCTGAAGGAGGAAAGACAGCACATAGGCCTGGGCCTTTTAGCATATTAAAGTGAATCTTACACATGATTATAAATGATTAACATAATATAAACATGTGCTACTCTTCTTTATCTGGGGTATATTAACTGATCTCACTGAAGAATGACTCTAGAGCTGAATGTTTCACATAGAGTTTTAGTAGGGGGTTTCCTTGCATGTAGTTACATTGCTCTGACTGCAAATATCCTGCATTGTTTTTTCTGGAGGCCGTTACCGTACTCTGACTACACCCACGGTCCCTGTCTCACTAACAAAACAAGACAGAGAAAAAAACAAGAATATAAATCATGAGCTTCATTTGAAAAATTTAATTAAGAACAATTTTAGAGATAACTTATTAGCCCAAGGCTGTACCCCATCTGTTAAAAAATAACTAGCCAACTTCATACGGACCACAGTTTAGCTTTGAGTCAACTTGTGGCTCAGATAAAATAAACTCCAGGGATTTCACAGGAAATCCATACAGTGGAATTAAAGAACCAGGATAATACTCACAACAACAAAAACCACAGTTTAACTATGTTTTTTTAAATCTATTTGCATGATCAATTAAATCAACAGATATAAAAAGGATATGTTTATCTCCATAATAGGGGAAAAGATATGCAGTAAAATGTGAATAAAATGCAATACCATTCATTTTTATAAATAGTTCATTGTAATTAAGAAATAGAAAGTACCTGTTACGGAAAATACTGGAAAGCCTGGACTGGATCACTGACGGAAGAACCAAGTGGCACTTGGAGGTCTTGGAGTGTTGAGGCTTTATTTCACATCGGTGGGCTTGGAGAAGAATAATCTCCCAAAAGTCTAAGCCCCGAACAAAGGCAAAGGGAGCAATATATAACTTTCTGCTTCTGTATCTGTAGCATTCCTATGTGCACAGCAGGCAAGCAGGCAAGGGGGAGGGAGTTTAGGGAGTAAGTGCCTGGCAGAGCGGGGAGTGAAGGGGAGGGGGAAGTTAAGGGAGTTTCTGTTGTCTTTGCTAAGAAGACCAGCAGAAGGGAGCCACCTGGACCTGACTGCTGTCCTTGTAAGTTTTTCCCTATCATACCTGCAAATAAATAGAAAGAATAAGCATACTTATTGAAAAAGTGACACTGAGGTGGTGGATATATAAACTTATACATGTGATTAAATTGCATAGAACTAAACACACATATACATACAAATAAGTATAAACTATATTAAGGAAATCTGAGTGAGATTGATGGATTATAACCATGTTGATATTCTCATTGCAAGATTGTCCTGTTACAATGTTGTTATTGTGGAGAATTGGTACTATTGGGGGTAAAGGGTACATAGGATCTCTGTATTTTTTCTTACTAATGCATGTGAATATAAAATGATTTTTAAAAATTTAGTTAACAAAATCAAATTAGAAAAAAATGCCAAGTAAATTGCAGTTCAGCTGGTTTTTCATTGTTGGAAATAGCCGGAAGATGGCATGTGACTAACTGGAGCAGGCAATAGTCAAGGGTATAAGATGAGGAATCCTCCAAATGTGGGCTTGTCTGCCAAGAACCTGTTTTCTAGGCCCGGCCTGTGTTCATCTCTCAAGTGGAGAAGGTGGTAAACAACTCCACCCCACCCAAGAAATGTCAAGTAAATGATGTAATATTAAAAGAAGAGGAGTTAGTGATTGGCAGGGAAAATACCAGAGATCCTTTAAATGTAGAAAAACTTAAAATAGGAAATTTCCCCCTCCCAATGCCCAAAAAAGGATACTGAACACCAATCCCTATTTCATTCCAACATTGCATAAGAGGAGCTGCACCTATAATGTTTCATTACAGTCTTCAGTCATGTATGGGAAGAAAAAAACCTTTGAGAATTGAACACCATCACATTGAGAGGCACTTAGGTCAGGAGAGAATTAATCATATTTCAGCTGAGAGGCTGGAGCATGAACTTGAGATTCCTCTAATCTTTAGGATTTTGAATTGGTCATTATGAATTTCAGTCATACAAAATGGAAATGTTGATGACAGGTAGTACAGTAGCTCGGTGTCAAAAAAATTTTTAATCTAGAAATTCACCTTTGCTTTGTGTTCTAATATAGCAGCTCTGGTTTACACTTTCCAAATCTTGATTATTACATAGAAATATTTTCAAAAAATCATCTAAAATAATCTTCAGTATAAGAGCACATAAGAATCAGACTTATTACATTAAACGCCACATTGAAAAAACCTATTAATTTGCAAAGAGAGCACTTAACAAAAAAGCCACCTGTGAGCCATGCAATTTTATTTAGTACAAAAAATTATGGATCATGTCAATAAGTGTCTTATGTTACCTTCTGCTAGGATTGCAGTTAGATATTTTAACTAATTAAAAAATATACATTTCAGTTTATAAAGCAAATCAACCAGAGCAGTTGCTCATTAATGGAAAATTAACACTTTGAGAATGTTGGCCATTAAGTATAGAGTATTAAATTCATGAAATCACTTCCCTCAGTAAAAGGAGGCAGAAATAATTAAATGTGCTAAAGAGAAGAAAAAGGAGACCACCCGTGCTGGTGGAAATATTGCTTTACAAATTTACTCTCTATTTCACTCACTTTTATTTTCCTAAGTGAATAAAGGTTACTGTTAGCTCATTCCACCAAACAAAAGTTCTGGTTAAGAAAATATATTTTAATAATGTCTTGTCATCTCTTTATGGTTGTGAGAGAAGACTTTTTGTATTGTGTTGAAATTATTCTGTGTGATCAAAAGAAGACTCCTTACTAGTACAAAAGCAAAGGAATTATTTGGTATTCATTTAAGTAATACAGAGGAAAGAATAATATAGTTAAGAGCATGAGCTTGGAATTAGACAAATCTAGATTAGAAATTTAGCTCTGCTTTTGATTATCTGTGTGACTTTGGGCAATTTGTTTAAATTCCCTGGGCCTCATCATCCTTGTCTAAACTAGGTGACATATGACTAACCTATCCCTTAGGATCACTGCCAGATTAAGTCAGTAAAGTATTTAAAGTAGTTGGCACAGTGTGTAGCTCACTGTGCTAAGTAAATGCTAGAAAACATGGTCGTGGAGGTTGACCGTGGTTGCATCCACAACTCCAGTTGTTTGGGTGGCCATCTTCAATTATTAATTAATTTTTAGCTAAATAACCCATAAAGAGCAGTCAAAGGCAACACATATTTTAAAGACAATGTTGATCTCCTAAAAAGTTTTAAGTATGAAAAAGTTCAAAGTATCTTAAATGTATTATGTTGTAGCACAATGTTTGCTAAAGGGTGGTGTTGTTAGGCAGAAAGACAGAAATGAGTGGGATGAAAGGAGAAAGGGCCCCCAAAGATGACTCAGGGAATTGATTAACTAGAACCACAAAGCCAGAAATGACTCAGAGAGTTAATCAGATGAAGCCACAGGGTCCAAGAGTGACTCAGGAAATGTCCATGCCCCCCCCCCAGGTAAGAAACATCAGTGGCACAGGCACAGCACAGCCCCTGTCCCCATGTCACCAATCAGAACAAGCCTAGAGAGCTGACAGCTGTCAATCAAGGCCCTCTCTTCCCTGCCAAAACCACAGAAGCCTCAGACTGAGCAGCCACGCCTCCCTGTCTCACCTTAGGCCGGCCAGCTCTGTGACTCTGTGCAGAGTGCATTACAACTCACTTTGCTTTCTTGACTTTGGTCTCTCGTCTCACTGTATCTGACTTCCCTGCGACACCGAGCTGAGGCCTTTCTTTCCTAACAGTATGACATATTCTATGGTTTCATAGGAGAACATTTCTTAGTTTACATATTTTGTGTTTTATTGTCTCCAGTTATATATTACTATATATGGCTTAGCACATTAACAGTGTTATAGAAATCACTTAAGACTTAGTTCTTGGTGTGACCATATACACTGAGGCAATTTAAGAAAAACAGGAAATATTAAGTAAATTATAGTACAGGGTGTATTTACTGAGTTCAAGGAGAGTGTTGAGTATTTCAAACACTAGTATTTATCCCCTTTTCTTACCAAAATGTAGAAAAATTATGGCAAGGTTCTTGGCAGCATAGCCCTTTATGGTTTTGTGAGAAGCATGAGGAATATGAGAGCTGAAGTGTTGGGGAAGATGGCCTCTAAGAGAGGACAGGACCTGCCTCCATCTCTGCTATGTAAACACAGGAATGGTGCCTTCTTAGATGTATGATGGTCTTCCCTCTAACACTGTATGGTTCAAGAATTACAGTGTCAATAATAGACTGTTTTTCTGAGCCAGCCCTAAGCAAAATTGTGAAATAGATCAATTTTTTGTAGCCAGTTTTCCTCTCCTTCCTAATAATTCTGTTCCACCTGAGGCATATTTCTTTCTAGTCCCAGTAGAGCAGGCTCTCTTTAAATGTCACTAATTGAGAAAGCAAGATAATTCCCCTTAAAATGTCAACTGTTCAATAGTAACATTTCCCAGGAGTATTATAAAGATTCTTGCTGACCAAAAGAATCTTCAATTCCCAAAGAAAAAAACATTTATAGAAGTGCAAGTTAGCATTCTCATGAGGGCTTATGTACTTATCTTGGGCAGAGAAACTTTCAGTATAACTGAAATCCTACAATACAGATATTATATACAAACAAGTACATGCCAAGACTAATGCTATAATTTTTCATATATTTACCTTGTTTTCCACCCTGAGCAAACACACACACACACACACACACACACACACACACACACACACACACAAATAAAGTTGAGTCAGTTAGGTATCTGGAGGTGGAATTTGATGAAGAACTGTGGGTGTCTTTAATTTTAGAGTGGATGGAGAGATATTTCTTGAAGTAGAAAGAACAAGAATAGGGAAAAGAATAAGAGCTCTGTTTTGACACCAAGGCATGTAAATATATAAATACTTTTGAGGAAAGAGATCTAAGATGGTTCTTGGAACTATCCATATGTGTGTGGCAATTGGAGTTATGGAACAAGAAAGGAAATGTGTAAAGTAAAAGGATAAAAGTGTCTAGACAGTACCTAAAGGGTAGGAGAAGTTTAAAATAGTCTGAAAGGAGTAAGTAGAGAGAAGATCATTGGTGGACATAATACAACAGTTTGAGAAATAATGTTGGACTATATTGGGATTCTCCAGAGAAACAGAACAAATAAGATGTATGTGTATGTATATATCCATATCCTTATCTGTGTATATGTATATATCTGTATCATCTGCATCTAGCTACCTACCTACATATCATCTACCCATCAATCTTCAATCTATCTAAAGAGGTTTATTTTAAGGTATTAATTCATGCAATTTTTTAAGCAGGCAAATCCAAAATCTGCGGGGTTGGCTGGCAGGATGGAGACCCAGGAAAGAACTGCAGTTTGAGTCTGAAGGCAGTTTGTTAGCAGAATTCCCTTTTTTCTAATAAAATCTTCATCTGATTGGATGAGGTACATACACATTATGGAGGGTAATCTGCTTTAATCAATGTCTACTGACATAAACATTAGTCTCAACTAAAAAAATACCTTCATAGAAATATCTAATGTTTGATCAAGTATCTCATCCTATGGCCTAACCAAATTGGTAAATAAAATTAAACAAGTATCTCAGCCTATGGCCTAACCAAGTTGGCAAATAAAATTAACCATTACAAGGACCAAAGCCAGGATGTCTTGTTTTAGTAGGAATATTGGGAATGTAGAACAGATGATTTTAACTCTTCTTTCAGAAAACTTGGCTATAAAGGAAGGAGAAAGCAAGCAGGAACAAGCACAGTAAAAAGCAAATATAGGAGTGATGTTTTCATTGGAATAGGAGATACTTGGCATATACACACATATATATAGATAAACGTATGTATATCTATATATATATCCTAGGGGGAATATTCAATAAAGAGAAACACCGATGACATAGGAGTAAAGGTATGCTGATTGGTGCTAGACCCTTCAGGCACAGTAAGACTCTGAGACATCTGTGGAAATTAGTTCATTTTTTTAACAGAAAATCACACTTTTTCATAGCTCAGATATAGTTTTAATGTTTGAAACATCAAATATATTTAAGCAAAGACTTGTGCTGGTTTTATAATATGTTAACTTTGTTCACTACATAAGAACCTCAATGAAGATCTGATACAAAGAAAAATAAGAATTCATAGCATTTTATAATTAATTGAATGCAGGTAGGGAGAGTCTTCTATCAGAATTACACTGGGAAGGTCAGGAAGTCTTCCTGCAGGAAACATTTTAAATTGTTCTTAAAAACATGTAAAAGTTATTCCATTAGGGTGAGGAGAATGGGAGATAGGGTAAGGATGAATAGGAATATTCCCTGGGCAATATCATTCACTTACAAAAGTTCAGCTACCAATTGTATGCATAAATCATTCCCTACTTCAGTCTACATGAGTGTATAATTTTGGAAACACATTTACCATGTAAAGTAAAATCCACCTGTGTTAAACCCTGCATCTCTTAATTCCAAATCTGCCCTATTTTATGTACTCAAAATTATTCTTCATGGCCTAGTTCTAGTGCAGTACTCCCAAGTGGTAAAAACTGAATTGTCATGACCCTGAGAAAAATAAAAAGCAGAAATTTGTGTGGCTCTACTTTGCAGCTAGATTTGTTCTTTTCTTTTTTTTTTTTTTGCTTACATCAAGACGTAAAGTTTAATTTTTAAAAAATACACCAGATAGCAATGTAACAATTTTAATGACTATAAAGATGTGTCTTATGAGGTGATTTATAAAATAATTTTCCAAGTTTTGTAATAACACAAATTGGACAACTGTGGAAGTAATTTACTCTCCTAGATTTTAACTGCTCTTGCAGATAGTAGGAGATATCAGTATTCATGATATTAAAATGCTTTGAAGGAAGTAGTTTACCAAATGCATAGTGTTAATTTTGTTACATGGTTCTGCTTCATTTGACTGTATTTCTCCCTTAAGAATAGTTTATTGAAGTGATGTCCTCCAGTTATGAAAAATTCAGATTATAAAATTTATAATGCATTTGCTTATAATCACAAAGTAAAGTTTTTTACACTTTTGAACCTTTATAATATATATAATGTATAAGCTATCTATTTCAACCCTACTCTTGACTTCATTTGGTAGATTCTTTACTAAAAGTCAGCAATGTGATAGTAATTGGATCAAATTCCCTTAAGCACATTCCATCTCCTTCCGATATACAGCAAAATAAAATAACTTTCATTGCAGACATAATAGAAGCTTAAAAATGAAATAAGGACAATAACACTGTATATTTATAAAATGCTGGAATGATCTTTCTGCAGGGCTGTTTCTTGTGGCTTTTTTGTTTCTTTGCTAATGTGGGTTTATCTGATCATCTCACAGACAGCATTCATTATTTTAAAGGAGGACATAAGTTTTCTATTTTATACCTTTATTTTATCATCATTTAATAATGACTTACAAGTTATCCATAATTGTCCACTCATATGTAATGTTTGTAAATATTCCTGGAAAAAGCATAATACTAAAATCCAAAATTTAATTCATCCACCATGCACAATAAGAATTTCCCTTCCTGTTATCATTTGTGGAATAAACACTTAGAAATAAATTGGGTTTCATTTCCTTTTAAAATATTTATTGTTATTAGGGAGCAACTCCTTTTCCATACTTTTTGCATGGGAGACAGAAAAGGGGCTCTGCATAGAACATTATTCCACCCTTATTCTTCTTGTGGCAAAATACCATTCACTGCTACCTGCTCTCACTGCCAAGGACCCAAAAATATACTTTTCAATTTCTCTTCCCTTATCCAAACGATGTCAACATTTGACATATGAATATATATACATAGATGTGTACTGTGTGTGTGTATATATATATATATACATACACATATACAAATCACATACATAATTAAATACATGCACATACATATACATATATTGTTCATATATATGTATGTCTTACATGACTGTATCCTAAAATACAAAAGGTTTCTATATAATATTTGAATTTGATAAAATTCATGCACCACTGTAAACATAGAAACTATACAAAATTATTTGGTACTCACATCTAGGAGCCATCCCTAAGGAATTAAAAACCATCTTACAATGGGTACCCTCTGTGCCAAGCAATTTATATTTGTTATTCTAGTTTTCACAACTGCAGTTATGAATAACCACATTTTATAAATGATGAAATTAAAGCCCAGCAATGTTAAGCAATTTGTCAAAGATCAAGCTGCCCAGCTGGTCAAGGTCTTAACCTAGGTCAAGATAAATACTATTTGATTTCATTTATATGTGAAATCCAAAAACAAAAGAAACAAACAAAACAAAACAGAAACAGACTTATTGATACAAAAAACAACCTGTTGGTGACCAGAGGGATGAGGAGTTGAGGTGGTGCATGAAATAGCTGAAGGAATTAAGAGGTGCAAGCTTCCAGTTATAAAATTAATATGTCATTAGGATTAATGATGCCACATGAGAGGTGAGACAGAGGCCTCCTCCTAAAACCACATATAATATGAAAATATAATTAATACAACAAATCCTGAAAAAGCAGCAGGAAAGAAGGCTGCACCAGACTGCATACACCTGGAGAAAGAACAGACCTCACTGAACAGGGTAATGTACCAAAGAAGCCGGGACCTGGCAGGACCCAAGCCTTTCCCCCACCTCAGCTCACTGGTGGGAGGAAGAGAAACGCAGAGGGGAGGGAGTGGAGGCCTGGGACTGCAGAACACCTAACCCTGGAGATCTGCTTTGGGAGCACGAACCTACATTACATGGTGCTCTGGTGATTAGTGGGGTTGGAAAGCTAAGACAGGCGGAATACCTGGAGAGACTGGGATTCGAGCCAGTTGTGGAAAACAGGGATCCACATGGGGCTGCGCTGGGACAAAAGAAAGACGGACAGTCTGAGAGACTTCCTTACAGTGAGAGGGCTGCTAAAGGGGCAAGGATTACACAGAGCTTGCTGATCAGCAGAAAGGACACGTAGCCAAAATTGTCCTGGCTCACTCTGCCTAGTAGGTTGGAAACTTTCAGGAGCTACAGGAACTACATCCTCCTTGCTGGATACACAGCTCCAAGGCCTCCCACTGTGATATGCAGCCTGCTGCACCTTTCTCCTGATCAGCCCACACCTGGCTCGCAAACCCACAGCACCTGTCCTGGCATCAGGCAAGCCAGAGGGAAGCCCTGCCTATGGCAACTACAAAGGCAAAACATAGAGGCTTACACCTATGTGTTCCGCCCACTGGATCCGGCAGTGGAGACAGGCATAACAGTTGGGAAGCAGAAACAGCTCTTTCCTCCCCGCAGGCACCAGCACCACTCCCTTGCAACCCAACATTGCTCCAGGGGCTGAGAAGCTACAAGAAGTAGAGCCTCTGGGCACTAAAGGGAGCCACATACAAATATGACACGTCAAAGGAAACTGGTTCAAACAAAAATCCCTCAAACACCTGCAAAAGGATCAAGTGAAACTGAACTTGTCAATCCTCCTGAAAGAGATTTCAAAATAAAAATCATAAACATGTTCATGGAGGTACAGAAAAATATTCAAGAACTCAGGAACAAATTCCGGTTCAGAAATCCACTCATTATGGAAAACAATGGAAGGTTTAAATGTAGATTAGATATGGTGGAGAAGATGATAAATGAAATAGAAATTAGAGAAGAGGAATACAAAGAAGCTGAGGCACAGAGAGAAAAGATCTCCAGGAATGAAAGAATATTGAGAGAACTGTGTGACCTATCCAAACGGAACAATATTCGCATTATAGGGGTACCAGAGAAGAGAGGAAAATGGATAGAAAGTGTCTTTGAGGAGGTTATTGTTGAAAACTTCCCCAAACTGGGGAAGGAGATAGTCTCTCAGGCCATGGAGATGCACAGATCTCCCAACACAAGGGACACAATGAGGACAACACCAAGACATATAATAATTAAAAATGGCAAAGATCAAGGATAAGGGCAGACTACTAAAAGCAGCCAAAGAGAGGAAAACGATCACATACAAAGGAAAACACATGAGGCTATCAAAAGACTTCTCACCAGAAAGCTTACAGGCCACAAGGGAGTGGCATGATATATTTAATGCAATGATGCAGAAGGGCCTCAAACCAAGAATACTCTATCTGGCAAGATTATCATTTAAATTTGAATGAGGGATTAACCAATTTCCAGATGAGCAAAAGCTAAGAGAATTTGGCTCCGACAAACCACCACTACAGTGCATTTTGGAGGGACTGTTATAGACAGAAGTGTTCATAAGGCTAAACAGCTGCCACCAGAGGTAATAAAACCACAGTAAAAAAAGTAGAACAATTAAATACTAAGAAAATGCAAAATTAAATCAACTACTCCCAAAGCCAGTCAAGGGATAGACAAAGAGTACAGAATATGACACCTAATATACAAAGAATGGAGGAGGTAGAAAAAGGAGGAGAAAAAAAAAAGAAAGAGAACCTTTCGATTGTGTTTGTAATAGCATACTAAGTGAGTTAAGTTAGACTCTTAGATAGTAAGGAAGTTAACCTTGAACCTTTGGTAACCTCAAATCTAAAGCCTGCAATGGCAATAAGTACATACCTATTGATAATCACCTAAATGTAAATGGGCTGAATGCACTAATCAAAAGACATAGAGTCACTAAGTAGATAAAAAACAAGACCCAACTATACACTGCCTAAAAGAGAATCACTTCAAACCCAAACATATACACAGACTATAAGTGAAGGGATGGCAAAAGATATTTTATGCAACTAATAGGGAGAAAAAAGCAAGTGTTGCAGTACTTGTATCAGACAAAATAAACTTCAAAACAAAGAAAGTCACAAGAGACAAAGGAGGGCATTAAATAACAATAAGGGGGTCAATCCAACAAGAGGATATAACCATTATAAATATCTATACACCCAACATAGGACCACCTACATATGTGAAACAAATACTAACAGAAATAAAAGGGGAAATAGAATATAATGCATTTATTCTAGGAGACTTCAACACTCCACTCACTGTGAAGGACAGATCAACCAGACAGAAAATAAGTAAGGAGACAGAGGCACTGAACAACACATTAGAACAGATGAACCTAGCAGACATCTACAGAACTCAACACCCAAAAGCAGCAGGATACACATCCTTCTCAAGTGCACAGGGAACATTTTCAAGAATAGATGATATATTAGGCCACAAAAAGAGCCTGGATAATATAAAAAGATTGAAATTGTACCAACCAGCTTCTCAGATCACCAAGGTATGAAACTAGAAATAAATTACAAAAAGAAAATGGAAAATTCCACAAACACATGGAGGCTTAACAATATGCTCCTATATAACCAATGGATCAATGACCAAATGAAAAAACAGAGATCAAAAAATATATGGAGACAAATGACAACAATAATTCAACACCACAAAATTTGTGGGATGCAGCGAAGGCCATGCTAAGAGGAAAGTATATTGCAATACAGGCCAACCTCAGGAAAGAAGAACAATCCGATATGAGCAGTCTAAATTCACAATTAATGAAACCGGAAAAAGAAGAACAAATGAGGCCCAAAGTCAGTAGAAGGAGGGATTTAATAAAGACCAGAGCATAAATAAATAAAATCAAGAAGAATAAAACAATAGAAAGAATCAATGAAAGCAAGAGGCTCAACAGCATACTCCTAAATAATCAATGGATCAATGACCAAATTAAAACAGAGATCAAACAATATATGGAGACAAAAATGACAACAATAGCACAAAGCCCCACTTCTGTGGGATGCAGCAAAGGCAGTTTTAAGAGGAAAGTATATTGCATTCCAGGCCTATTTAAAGAAGGAAGAACAAGCCCAAATGAATAGTCTAAAGTCACAATTATTGAAATTGGAAAAAAAAGAACAAAGGAGGCCCAAATTCACCAGAAAGAGAGACATAATAAAGATCAGAGAAGAAATAAATAAAATTAGTAGAATAAAACAATAGAAAAAATCCAATGAAACCAAGAGCTGGTTCTTTGAAAAAATAAAAAAAAAATAGATAAATCCCTAGCCAGACTTATTAAGAGACAAGTGAATCCACACACATAAACAGAATCAGAAATGAGAAAGGAAAAATCACTATGGACACCACAGAAATACAAAGAATCATTTGAGAATACTATGAAAATCTATATGCTAACAAGCTGGAAAACCTAGAAAAAATAGACAATTTCTTAGAAAAATACAACCTTCCAAGACTGACCAAGGAAGAAACAGATAAATCTAAACAGACCAATCACCAGCAACGAAATTGAGTCGGTAATCAAAAAACTACTGAAGAACAAAACCCCTGGGCCAGATGGATTCACCGCTGAATTTTATCAGACATATAGAGAAGAAATAATACCCATTCTCCTTAAAGTTTTCCAAAAAATAGAAGAGGAGGGAATACTTCCAAACTCATTCTATGAAGCCAGCATCACTCTAATACCAAAACCTGGCAAAGAGCCCACCAAAAAAGAAAATTACAGACCAATATCCCTGATGAACATAAATGCAAAAATACTCAACAAAATACTAGCAAACTGAATTAAAAAATACATCAAGAGGATCATACACCATGATCAAGTGGGATTCATCTCAGGGATGCAAGGATGGTACAACATTCAAAAATCCATCAACATCATCCACCACATCAACAAAAAGAAGAACAAAAACCACATGATCATCTCCATAGACGGCGAAAAAGCATTTGACAAAATTCAACATCCATTCATGATAAAAACTCTCAACAAAATGGGTATAGAGGGCAAGTACCTCAACATAATAAAGGCCATATATGGAAAACTGACAGCCAACATCATACTTAACAGAGAGAAGCTGAAAGCTTTTCCTTTAAGATGGGGAACTAGACAAGGATGCCCTGTCTCCCGACTTTTATACAACATAGTTCTCGAGGTCCTAGCCATGGCAATCAGCCAACACAAAGAAATAAAAGGCATCCAGACTGGTAAAGAAGAAACTAAACTGTCACTCTTTGCAGATGACGTGATATTGTACATAGAAAACCCTAAAAAATCCACTCCAAAACTACTAGATCTAATATCTGAATTCAGCAAAGTTGCAGGATACAAAATTAATACACAGAAATCTGTTGCATTCCTATACACTAATGATGAACTAGCAGAAAGAGAGTTCAGGAAAACAATTCCATCCACAATTGCATCAAAAAGAAATAAAATACCTAGGAATTAACCTAACCACGGAAGTGAAGGACCTTTACTCTGAAAACTACAACACACTCTTGAGAGAAATGAAAGAAGATACCAATAAATGGAAACGCATCCCGGGCTCATGGATAGGAAGAATTAATATTGTCAAAATGGCCATCCTGCCTAAAACAATCTACAAATTCAATGCAATCCCTATCAAATTACCAACAGCATTCTTCAATGAACTAGAACAAATAGTTCTAAAATTCATATGGAACTCCAGAGACCCCCAAACAGCCAAAGCTATCCTGAGAAGGAAGAATAAAGCTGGGGGGATTACGATCCCTGACTTCAAGCTCTACTACAAAGCCACAGTAATCAAGACTCTTTGGTACTGGCACAAGAACAGAATAATAGACCAGTGGAACAGACTAGACAGCCCATACATAAACCCAACCATATATGGTCAATTAATATATGATAAAGGAGCCATGGACATACAATGGGGAAATGACCGCCTCTTCAACAGCTGGTGTTGGCAAAACTGGACTGTTAACATGCATGAGAATGAAACTGGATTATAGTCTAACCCCATACTCAAAAGTAAACTCGAAATGGATCAAAGATCTGTATGTAAGTCATGAAACCATAAAACTCTTAGAAGACAACATAGGCAAAAGTCTCCTGAATATAAACCTGAGCAATTTTTTCCTGAACACATCTCCTTGAGGAAGAGAAACAAAAGCAAAAATAAACACAATGGATTACATCAAACTTAAAAGCTTCTGTACAGCAAAGGAAACCATCAACAGAACAAAAAGGCATCCTACAGTATGGGAGAATATATTTGTAAATGACATATCCAACAAGGGGTTAACATCCAAAATATATAAAGAACCCACATGCCTCAACACTCAAAAAGCAAATAACCTGATTAAAAAATGGGCGGAGGAGATGAACAGACAATTGTCCAAAGAAGAAATTCAGATGGCCAACATGAAAAGATGCTTCACATCACTAATTATCAGGGAAAAGCCAATAAAAACCACAATGAGATATTACCTCTCACCAGTTAGTGTGGCCTCTCTCAAAAAGATTAAGAACAGCAAATGCTGGTGAGGATTTGGAGAAAGGGGAACCCTCCTACACTGCTGGTGGGAATATAAGCTAGTTCAACCATTGTGGAAAGCAATATGGAGGTTCCTCAAAAAACTAAAAATACCATTTGACCAAGGAATTCCACTCTTAGGAATTTACCCAAAAAATATAATTTCTCAGATTCAAAAAGATATATTTACCCCTATGTTTATTGCAGCACTATTTACAATAGCCAAGATATGGAAGCAAACTGAGTGTCCATCAGTAGATGAATGGATAAAGAAGATGCGGTACATATACACAATGGAATATTATTCAACCATAAGAAAGAAACAAATCCTACTTTTGCAACAACAGGCATGGATCTGGAAGATATTATGCTCAGTGAAAT
>JAVSCE010010750.1:0-18839 GCA_032199065.1 Smutsia gigantea | reverse complement strand
TAAAAGTGTGTTGGGACAGGATTGGAAGTTCAAGGAATGGAATGGAATTTTGTGGTTTGGAATGGAATCTTATGGAAGGGGATGAAATAGAATGCTTGAAATGGAATGGAATGTTGTATAATCGAATGGAATGTTATGGTATGAAGTGAAATCTTGATTAATAGACACGAATTTTGAAGAATGGAATGGAATGTTATTTAATAAACGGAATAACATGTTCGAATGGAGTCGACTTTTTCGGCATGGAATGCATAGTGGTGGAATGGAATAAAATGGTGTGCAATGGAATGGAATGTTGAGGATAGGAAAAGAGTATTGGGACAGGATTGGAAGTTAAAGGAATGGAATTGACTTTTGTGGATTGGAATAGAATCTTATAGAAGGGGATGAAATAGAATATTTGAAATGGACTGGAATGTTGTATGGTCGAATGGAATATTATGGTATGAAGTGTACTGTTAATTAATAGATCTGAATTGTGAAGAATGGAATGGGATGTAAAGTAATAATCAAAATAATGTGTTCGAATGGAGTCGAATGTTATGGAATGGAATGTTTTGTTGTGGAATGGAATGGAATATTGTTGAATGGAATAGAATGTTGAGGATAAGAATAGAGTGTTGGGACAGGAATGGAAGTTAAAGTAATGGAATGGAATTTTGTGGATAGGAATGGAAATTTATGGAAGGGGATGAAATAGTATGTTTGAAATGGAATGGAATGTTGTATAATCGAATGGAATGTTATGGCATGAAGTGAAATGTAATGTAGTAGAACGGAATATTAATGAATGGAATAAAATGTTATGTAGCACAATGGAAATAATGTGTTGGGAAGAACTGAATATTATGGAATAGAAGGGAATTCAATGGAATGCAATGGAATGATGTGGAAAAGAATAGAATGTTGAGGAAATGAATGGAACTTTAAGGAATGGAATTGAATCTTGTGGAATGGAACCGAATGTTATGCAATAGAATGAAATAGAATGTTTTAAATGGAATGGAATGTTGTGTAATGGAATGGAATGTATGGTATGAAGTGGAATGTTGATTAATGGACACGAATTTTCAAGAATGGAGTGGAATGTTATTTAATAAAGGGATAACATGTTCATATGGAGTCCAATTTTATGGAATGGAACGCTAAGTGGTGGAATGGAATAAAATGCTGTGGAATGGAAAGGAATGTTGAGGACAGGAAAAGAGTGTTGGGACAGATTGGAAGTTAAAGGAATGGAATGGAATTTCGTGGATTCGAATGGAATCTTATTGAAGGGATGAAATAGAATGTATGAAATGGACTGGAATGTTGTATAATCGAATCGAATGTTATGGTATGAAGTGGAATTTTAATTAATATAACCGAATTATAATGAATGGTACCGAATGTTTTGTACAGTACGAGAATAATGTGTAGGGAATGAATTGTTTGTAATGCACTGGGAAGTTGTATAATCGAAAGGAATGTTCCGGTATGAAGTACAATGTTGATTAATAGAAATGAATTTTGAATAATGGTACGGAATGTTTTGTAAAAGAATGGCAATGTGCTCGAATTGTATCGAATGGAATGGAAAGGAATGGAATGATTTGGAATGGAATGGAATATTGTGAATGCAATGGAATCTAGTGGAAATAAGTAGAACGTTAGTGAAAGCAATGGGACCTTTAGGAGTGGAATGGAATTTCGTGGATTGGAATGGAATCTTATGCAATGGAATGAAATACAGCATTTGAAATCCAATAGAATGTTGTATATTCGACTGGAATTTTGTGGTATGAAGTAGAAGGTTGCTTAATAGAAGTGAATTTTAATAAATAAAATGGTATATTATGTAAAAGATCGGGAATAACGTTTTTGAAAGGAATCGAATGTTATGGAACAGAATGGAGTGCTGTGGAATGCAGTGTCATGTTGTGGAAAGGAATAGAACGTTGGGGAAAGGAATGGAATTTTAAGGAATGCAATGGAATTTTGTGGATTGGATTGGAATCTTATGCAATAGAAGGAGATACAATGTTTGCAATTGAATGGGATGTTGTGTAATCGAATGAATGCTATGTTATGAAGTGGAATGTTGATTAATAGAAAATAATTTCGATTAGTGGAATGGCATGTTAGGTAACAGAATGGCAATAATTTGTTGGAATGGAATCCAATGTTATGGAATGTTTTGGAATGTTGTGGAATTGAACCGAATGTTATGCAATGGAATGGAATGATGTGAAATGCAATGGAAAGTAGTGGAAAGTAATAGAATGTTGGGGAAAGGAATGGAATTGAATGCTGTCGAATGCAATGGAATTTGCTAAAAGGAATAGAATGTTGGAGAAAAGAATGGAGGTTAAGTATGAAATGGAATTTTGTTAATTAGAACGGAATCTTATGCAACAGAATGAAATAGAATGAACAGGAAAGAAATGTCGTATAAAAGAATGGAATGTTATGGTATGAAGTGGAATTTTGATTAATAGAACCGAATTTTAATGAATGGTATCGAATAATTTGTAGCAGAACGAGAATAATGTGTTGGGAATGAATTGTATGTAATGAAATGGAATGGAATGTTGTGGAATTGAGCGGAATGTTAGGAAAGGAATGGAAGTTTAAGGAATGGAATGGAATTTTTTGGATTGGAATGGAATCTTATGCAACAGAATGAAATAGAATGAATTGGAAATGAATGTTGCGTAATCGAATGGAATGTTAAGCTGTGAAGTCGAATGTTCATTAAGAAGACAAAATTTTAATGAGTGGAATGGAATGTTTGCAGCAGAAGGGCAATAATGTGTTGGAATGAAATCGTATGGTATGGAACGGAATGGAACACTTTGGAACGCAATGGAATGTTGCGGAAAGGAATAGAATGTTGCTGAAAGGAATGAAATGTTAATGAATGCAATGAAATTCTTTGGATTCGAATGGAATCTTATCCAATGGAATAAAATAGATGATTCAAATGGAATGGTATGTTGTGTAATCAAGAAGAATGTTATGGTATGAAGTGGAGTGTAGATTAAATAAACCGAAATTTAATGAATGGAATGGAATATGAGGTTACAGAAAGGGAATAATGTGTTTCAATGGAAGCGAATGTTATGGGATGGAATTGAAGGTCTGGGAATTGCATGGAAAGTAAAGGAATGGAATGGAATAGTGTTGAATGCAATGGAATTTTGTGGAAAGGAATGGAACATTTCTGAACGGAATGGAAGGTTAAGGAATGGAATGGAATTTTGTTGATTGGCATGGAATCCTCTGCAATAGAATTAAAAAGAGTGTTTGATATGGAATGGAATGTTGTGTAATCGAATGTAATATTATGGTATAAAGTGGAATGCTGATTAATAGAACAGAATTTTAATGAATGGAATGGAATGTTGAGTAACAGAATGAGAAAAATGTGTTGGCACGGAATTGAATGTTATTGAATGGAATGGAATGTAGTGGAATTGAATGGAATGTTATGGACAGGAATGGAATGCTGTGGAATGCAATGGAGTGTTGTGGAAAGTAATAGAAATTTGGGGAAAAGAATGGAGGGTGAAGGAATGGAATCTGATTTTGTGGATTGGAATGGAATGTTATGCAACAGAATGAAATAGTATGTTTTCAATGGAATGGAATGTTGTGTAATGGAATGGAATGTTATGGTATGAAGTTTAATGTTAATTAATAGACCCGAATTGTGAAGAATGGAATGGAATATAAGGTAATAATCAGAATAACGTGTTCGAATGGGGTCGAATTTTATGGAATGTAATGCTTTGTTGTGGAATGGAATGGAATGATGTGGAATGGAATAGAATGTTGAGGATAAGAATAGAGTGTTGGACAGGAATGGAAGTTAAAGTATTGGAATGGAATTTTGTGGATTGGAATGGAATCTTATGGAAGGGGATGAAATAGAATGTTTGAAATGGACTGGAATGTTGTATAATCGAATGGAATGTTATGGCATGAAGTGGAATGTCGTGTAGTAGAACCGAATTTTAATGAATGGAATGAAATGTTATGTAACATAATGAGAATAATGTGTTCGGAATAACTGAATGTTATGGAATGGAAGGGAATTCAATGGAATGTTGCGGAAAGGAACAGAATGTGCTGAAAGGAATGAAATGTTAAGGAGTGCAATGGAATTATTTCGAGTGGAATGGAATTTAATGGATTGGAATGGAATCTTATGTAATAGAATGAAATACAGGATTTGAAATTCAATGGAATGTTGTATATTCGATTGGAATGTTGTGGTATGAAGTAGAATGTTGCTTAATAGAAGTGAATTTTAATGAATGGAATGGAATATTATGTAACAGATCGAGAATTATGTTTCTGAAGGGAATAAAATGTTATGGAACGGAATGGAATGCTGTGGAATGAGCGGTCATGTTTTGGAAAGGAAAAGAACGTTGGGAAAGGAATGGAATTTTAAGGAATGCAATGGAATTTTGCGGGTTTGATTGGAATCTTATGCAATGGAAGTAGATACAATGTTTGCAATTGAATTGGATGTTGTGTAACCGAATGAATGCTATGCTATGAAGTGGAATGTTGATTAATAGAAAAGAATTTCGATGAGTGGAATAGAATGCCAGGTAACAGAATAGCAATAATTTGTTGGAATTGAATCGAATGTTATGGAATGTAATGGAAGGTTGTGGAATGGAACCGAATGTTATACAATGGAATGGAATGATGTGAAATGCATTGGAAAGTAGTGGAAAGTAATAGAATGTTCGGGAAAGAAATGGAATTGAATGCTGTCGAATGCAATGGAATGTTCCTAAGGGAATAGAATGTTGGAGAAAGGAATGGAGGTTAAGTGTGGAATGGAATTTTGTTAATTAGAACGGAATCTTATGCAACAGAATGAAATAGAATGAATAGGAAAGGAATGTCGTGTACCCGAATGGAATGTTAGGCTATGAAGTGGAATGTTCATTAAGAGGACAAAGTTTTAATGAATGGAAAGGAATGTTTGCAACAGTAGGGTAATAATGCGTTGGAATGAAATCGAATGTTATGGAATTGAATAGAATGTTTTGGAATGCAATGGAGTGTTGCAGAAAGAACAGAATGTTGCTGAAAGGAATGAAATGTTAAGGAATGCAAAGGAATTATTTGGATTGGAATGGAATCTTATGTCAAAGAATAAAAAGGAATGATTTAAATGGAATGAAATGTTGTGTAACAGAACAATAATGTGTTGGCATGGAATTGAATGTTATGGAATGGAAGGGAATGTAGTGGAATTGAATGGAATGTTATGGATAGGAATGGAATTCTACGGAATGCAGTGGAGTGTTGTGGACAATAATAGAAAGTTGGGGAAAAGAATAGAGGCTGAAGGAATGGAATGGAATTTTGTTAATTGGAATGGAATGTTAGGCAACAGAATGAAACTGTATGTTTTAAATGGAATGGAATTTTGTGTAAAGGAATGGAATGTTATGGTATGAAGTGTAATGTTAATTAGTAGACCTGAATTGTGAAGAATGGAATGGAATGTAAGGTAATAATCATAATAACGTGTTCGAATGGAGTCGAATGTTATGGAATTGAATGCTTTGTTGTGGAATGGAATAGAATGTGGTGGAATGGAATAGAATGTTGAGGATAAGAACAGAAGGTTGGGACAGGAATGGAAGTTAACGTAATGGAACGGAATTTTGTGGATTGGAATGGAATCTTATGGAAGGGGATGAAATAGAATGTTCGAAATGGACTGGAATGTTGTATAATCAAATGGAATGTTATGTCATGCAGTGGAATGCAATGTAGTAGAAGCGAATTTTAATGAATGGAATGAAATGTTATGAAACAGAATGGGAATAATGTGTTGGGAAGGAATGAATATTATGGAATGGAAGGGAATTTAATGCAATGCAATGGTATGTTGTGGAAAAGAACAGAATGTTGAGGAACGGAATTGGAACGTTAAGGAATGAAATGGAATCTTGTGGACTGGAACGGAATTTTATGCAAAGAAGGAAATAAAATTTTTAAGCGGAATGGAATGTTGTGTGAGGGAATTGAATGTTATCGTATGAAGTGGAATGTTGATTAATAGAACCGAATTTTGAAGAATGGAATGGACTGTTAGGTAATAATCGAATAACGTGTTCGAATGGAGTCAAATGTTATGGAATGGAATGCGATATTCTGGAATGGAATGCTGTGGAATGTAATGGAATGTTGTCGAAAGAAAGAGAGTGTTGGGAAAGGAATGGAAGTCAAAAGAAAGGAGTGGAATTTTGTGGATTGGAATGGAATCTTATGGAATGGAATGAAGTAGAACGATTGAAATGGACTGGAATGTTGTATAATCGAATGGAATGTTATGGTATGAAGTGCAATGTTGATTAATAGAATCTTATTTTGAAGAATGGTATCGAATGTTTTGTAAAAAATGGGAAAGATATGTTGGAATGGAATGGAAAGGAATGGATTGATTTGGAATGCAATGCAATATTGTGGAATGCAATGGAATATAGTGGAAAAATGAAGAACCTTAGGGAAAGCAATGGGACATTTAGGAGTGGAATGCAATTTCGTGGATTGGAATGGAATATTTTGTAATAGAATGAAATACAGCATTTGAAATTCAATAGAATGTTGCACATTCGATTGGAATTTTGTGGTATGAAGTAGAATGTTGTTTAATAGAAGTATATTTTAATGAATGGAATGGAATATTATGTATCAGATCGAGAATAACGTTTTTTAAGGAAATCGAATGTTATGGAAAGGAGTGGAATGCTGTGGAATGCAGTTTCATGTTGTGGAAAGGAATAGAACGTTGGGGAAAGGAGTGGAATTTTAAGGAATGCAATGGAATTTTGTGGATTCGATTGGAATCTTATGCAATGGAAGGAGATACAATGTTTGCAATTGAATGGGATGTTGTGTAATCGAATGAATGCTATGTTATGAAGTGGAATGTTGATTAATGAAAATAATTTCGATTAGTGGAATGGCATGTTAGGTAACAGAATGGCAATAATTTGTTGGAATGGAATCCAAGGTTATGGAATGTTTTGGAATTGAACCGAATGTTATGCAATGGAATGGAATGATGTGAAATGCAATGGAAAGTAGTGGAAAGTAATAGAATGTTGGGGAAAGGAATGGAATTGAATGCTGTCGAATGCAATGGAATTTGCTAAAAGGAATAGAATGTTGGAGAAAAGAATGGAGGTTAAGTATGAAATGGAATTTTGTTAATTAGAACGGAATCTTATGCAACAGAATGAAATAGAATGAACAGGAGAGAAATGTCGTATAAAAGAATGGAATGTTATGGTGTGAAGTGGAATTTTGATTAATAGAACCGAATTTTAATGAATGGTATCGAATAATTTGTAGCAGAACGAGAATAATGTGTTGGGAATGAATTGTATGTAATGAAATGGAATGGAATGCTGTGGAATTGAGCGGAATGTTAGGAAAGCAATGGAAGATTAAGGAATGGAATGGAATTTTTTGGATTGGAATGGAATCTTATGCAACAGAATGAAATAGAATGAATTGGAAATGAATGTTGCGTAATCGAATGGAATGTTAAGCTTTGAAGTCGACTGTTCATTAAGAAGACAAAATTTTAATGAGTGGAATGGAATGTTTTCAGCAGAAGGGCAATAATGTGTTGGAATGAAATCGTATGGTATGGAACGGAATGGAACACTTTGGAACGCAATGGAATGTTGCGGAAAGGAATAGAATGTTGCTGAAAGGAATGAAATGTTAATGAATGCAATGGAATTCTTTGGATTCGAATGGAATCTTATCCAATGGAATAAAATAGATGATTCAAATGGAATGGAATGCTGTGTAATCAAGAGGAATGTTATGGTATGAAGTGGAGTGTAGATTAAATAAACTGAAATTTAATGATTGGAATGGAATATGAGGTTACAGAAAGGGAATAATGTGTTTCAATGGAAGCGAATGTTATGGAATGGAATTGAAGGTTTGGGAATGGCATGGAAAGTAAAGGAATGGAATGGAATAGTTTTGAATGCAATGGAATGTTGTGGAAAGGAATGGAACATTTCTGAACGGAATGGAAGGTTAAGGAATGGAATGGAATTTTGTGGATTGGCATGAAATCCTCTGCAATAGAATTAAAAAGAGTGTTTGATATGGAATGGAATGTTGTGTAATCGAATGTAATATTATGGTATAAAGTGGAATGCTGATTAATAGAACAGAATTTTAATGAATGGAATGGAATGTTGAGTAACAGAATGAGAAAAATGTGTTGGCACGGAATTGAATGTTATTGAATGGAATGGAATGTTGTGGAATTGAATGGAAAGTTATGGACAGGAATGGAATGCTGTGGAATGAAATGGAGTGTTGTGGAAAGTAATAGAAATTTGGGGAAAAGAATGGAGGGTGAAGGAATGGAATCTGATTTTGTGGATTGGAATGGAATGTTATGCAACAGAATGAAATAGTATGTTTTCAATGGAATGGAATGTTGTGTAATGGAATGGAATGTTATGGTATGAAGTTTAATGTTAATTAATAGACCCGAATTGTGAAGAATGGAATGGAATATAAGGTAATAATCAGAATAACGTGTTCGAATGGGGTCGAATTTTATGGAATGTAATGCTTTGTTGTGGAATGGAATGGAATGATGTGGAATGGAATAGAATGTTGAGGATAAGAATAGAGTGTTGGACAGGAATGGAAGTTAAAGTATTGGAATGGAATTTTGTGGATTGGAATGGAATCTTATGGAAGGGGATGAAATAGAATGTTTGAAATGGACTGGAATGTTGTATAATCGAATGGAATGTTATGGCATGAAGTGGAATGTCGTGTAGTAGAACCGAATTTTAATGAATGGAATGAAATGTTATGTAACATAATGAGAATAATGTGTTCGGAATAACTGAATGTTATGGAATGGAAGGGAATTCAATGGAGTGTTGCGGAAAGGAACAGAATGTTGCTGAAAGGAATGAAATGTTAAGGAGTGCAATGGAATTATTTCGAGTGGAATGGAATTTAATGGATTGGAATGGAATCTTATGTAATAGAATGAAATACAGTATTTGAAATTCAATGGAATGTTGTATATTCGATTGGAATTTTGTGGTATGAAGTAGAATGTTGCTTAATAGAAGTGAATTTTAATGAATGGAATGGAATATTATGTAACAGATTGAGAATAATGTTTTTGAAGGGAATAAAATGTTATGGAACGGAATGGAATGCTGTGGAATGAGGTGCCATGTTTTGGAAAGGAATAGAACGTTGGGGAAAGGAAAGGAATTTTAAGGAATGCAATGGAATTTTGTGGGTTTGATTGGAATCTTATGCAATGGAAGGAGATACAATGTTTGCAATTGAATTGGATGTTGTGTAATCGAATGAATGCTATGCTATGAAGTGGAATGTTGATTAATAGAAAAGAATTTCGATGAGTGGAATGGAATGCCAGGTAACAGAATGGCAATAATTTGTTGGAATGGAATCGAATGTTATGGAATGTAATGGAAGGTTGTGGAATTGAACCGAATGTTATGCAATGGAATGGAATGATGTGAAATGCAATGGAAAGTAGTGGAAAGTAATAGAATGTTCTGGAAAGGAATGGAATTGAATGCTGCCGAATTACAATGGAATGTTCTTAAGGGAATAGAATGTTGGAGAAATTAATGGAGGTTAAGTATGGAATGGAATTTTGTTAATTAGAACCGAATCTTATGCAACAGAATGAAATAGAATGAATAGGAAAGAATGTCGTGTACCCGAATGGAATGTTAGGCTGTGAAGTGGAATGTTCATTAAGAGGACAAAGTTTTAATGAATGGAATGGAATGTTTGCAACAGTAGGGTAATAATGCGTTGGAATGAAATCGAATGTTATGGAATTGAATAGAATGTTTTGGAATGCAATGGAGTGTTGCAGAAAGAACAGAATGTTGCTGAAAGGAATGAAATGTTAAGGAATTCAAAGGAATTATTTGGATTGGAATGGAATCTTATGTCAAAGAATAAAAAAGAATGATTTAAATGGAATGGAATGTTGTGTAACAGAACGACAATAATGTGTTGGCATGGAATTGAATGTTATGGAATGGAAGGGAATGTAGTGGAATTGAATGGAATGTTATGGACAGGAATGGAATTCTACGGAATGCAATGGAGTGTTGTGGACAATAATAGAAAGTTGGGGAAAAGAATAGAGGGTGAAGAAATGGAATGGAATTTTGTTAATTGGAATGGAATGTTAGGCAACAGAATGAAACAGTATGTTTTAAATGGAATGGAATTTTGTGTAAAGGAATGGAATATTATGGTATGAAGTGTAATGTTAATTAGTAGACCTGAATTGTGAAGAATGGAATGGAATGTAAGGTAATAATCATAATAACGTGTTCGAATGGAGTCCAATGTTATGGAATTGAATGCTTTGTTGTGGAATGTAAGGTAATAATCATAATAACGTGTTCAAATGGAGTCGAATGTTATGGAATTGAATGCTTTGTTGTGGAAGGGAATAGAATGTTGTGGAATGGAATAGAAAGTTGAGGATAAGAACAGAAGGTTGGGACAGGAATGGAAGTTAACGTAATGGAATGGAATTTTGTGGATTGGAATGGAATCTTATGGAAGGGGATGAAATAGAATGTTCGAAATGGACTGGAATGTTGTATAATCAAATCGAATGTTATGTCATGTAGTGGAATGTAATGTAGAAGCGAATTTTAATGAATGGAATGAAATGTTATGAAACAGAATGGGAATAATGTGTTGGGAAGGAATGAATATTATGGAATGGAAGGGAATTCAATGGAATGCAATGGGATGTTGTGGAAAAGAACAGAATTTTGAGGAACGGAATGGAACGTTAAGGAATGAAATGGAATCTTGTGGACTGGAACGGAATTTTATGCAAGAAGGAAATAAAATTTTTAAGCGGAATGGAATGTTGTGTGAGGGAATTGAATGTTATCGTATGAAGTGGAATGTTGATTAATAGAACCGAATTTTGAAGAATGGAATGGACTGTTAGGTAATAATCGAATAACGTGTTTGAATGGTGTCAAATGTTATGGAATGGAATGCGGTATTTTGGAATGGAATGCTGTGGAATGTAATGGAATGTTGTCGAAAGAAAGAGAGTGTTGGGAAAGGAATGGAAGTCAAAAGAATTGAATGGAATTTTGTGGATTGGAATGGAATCTTATGGAATGGAATAAAGTAGAACGATTGAAATGGACTGGAATGTTGTATAATCGAATGGAATGTTAGGGTATGAAGTGCAATGTTGATTAATAGAATCTTATTTTGAAGAATGGTATGGAATGTTTTGTAAAAAATGGGAAAGATATGTTGGAATGGAATGGAAAGGAATGGATTGATTTGGAATTCAATGCAATATTGTGGAATGCAAAGGAATATAGTGGAAAAATGAAGAACGTTAGGGAAAGCAATTGGACGTTTAGGAGTGGAATGCAATTTCGTGGATTGGAATGGAATATTTTGTAATAGAATGAAATACAGCATTTGAAATTCAATAGAATGTTGCATATTCGATTGGAATTTTGTGGTATGATGTAGAATGTTGTTTAATAGAAGTGAATTTTAATGAATGGAATGGAATATTATGTATCAGATCGAGAATAACGTTTTTTAAGGAAATCGAATGTTATGGAATGGAGTGGAATGCTGTGGAATGCAGTTTCATGTTGTGGAAAGGAATAGAACGTTGGGGAAAGGAATGGAATTTTAAGTAATGCAATGGAATTTTGTGGGTTGGATTGGAATCTTATGCAATGGAAGGAGATAGAATGTTTGCAATTGAATGGGATGTTGTGTAATCGAATGAATGCTATGCTATGAAGTGGAATGTTGATTAATAGAAAAGAATTTCAATGAATGGAATGGAATGTTAGGTAACAGAACGGCAATAATTTTTTGGAATGGAATCGAATGTTATGGAATGTAATGGAGGGTCGTGGAATTGAATAGAATATTATGCAATGGAATGGAATGATGTGAAATGCAATGGAATGTAGTGGAAGTAATGGAATGTTGGTGAAAGGAATGGAATTGAATGCTGTCGAATGCAATGCAATGTTGTTAAAAGAATAGAATGTTGGAGAAAAGAATGGAGGTTAAGTATGGAATGGAATTTTGCTAATTAGAAAGGAATCCTTTGAAACAGAATGAAATAGAATGAATTGGAAAAGGATACTGTGTAATCGAATGGAAAGTGATGCTATGAAGCTCAATTTTGATTAATAGAACCGAATTTTAATGAATGGTGTCGAATGTTTGTAGCAGAACGAGAATAATGTGTTGGGAATGAATTGTATGTAATGGAATTGAATGGAATTTTGGGAAAGGAATGGATGTTTAAGGAATGGAATGGAATTTTTTGAATTGGAATGGAATCTTATGCAACAGAATGAAATAGAATGAATTGGAAAGGAATGTTGCGTAATAGAATGGAATGTAATGCTGTGAAGTGGAATGTTCATTAAAAGGACAAAATTTTAATGAGTGGAAAGGAATGTTTGCAACAGAATGGCAATAATGTGTTGGAATGAAATCGAATGTTATGGAATGGAATGGAGCACTTTGGAATGCAACAGAATGTTGCGGAAGGGAATAGAATATTGCTGAAAGAATGAAATGTTAAAGAATGCAATGGAAATATTTGGATTGGAATGGAATCTTATGCAATAGAATAAAAGAGAATGATTCAAATCGAATGGAATGTTGTATAATGAAATGGAATGTTGTGGTATTAAGTGGAATGTAGATCAATAGCAATGAATTTTAATGAATGGAATGGAATATAAGGTTACAGAAAGGGAATAATGCGTTTCAATGGAAACAAATATTATGGAATGGAATTGAATGTTGGGAAATTGCATGGGAATTTAAGGAATGGAATGAAATGCTGTTGAATGCAATGGAATGTTGTGGACAGGAATAGAACATTTCTGAACGGAATGGAAGTTTAAGGAATTTAATGAAATTTTGTAAATTGGAATGGAGTCCAATGCAATAGAATGAAAAGGTTTTGAAATGGAATGGAATGTTGTGTAATCGAGTGTAATATTATGGTATAATGGGGAACGTTGATTGATAGAAGAGTATTTTAATGAATGGAATGGAATGTTGAGTAACAGAATGAGAAAAATGTGTTGGCATGGAATGGAATGTTATTCAATGTTGTGGAATGGAATGTTATTCAATGTTGTGGAATGGAATGGAATGTAGTTGAATTGAATGGAATGTTATATACAAGAATGGAATGCTGTGGAATGCAATGGAGTGTTGTGGAAAGTAATAGAAATTTGGATAAAAGAAAAGAGGTTGAAGGAATGGAATATAATTAGTGGATTGGAATGGAATGCTATGCAATAGAATGAAATAGTATGTTATAAAAGGAATGGAATATTGTGGAATGGAATAGAATGTTGTGGATAAGAATAGAGTGTTGGGGAAGGAATTGAAGATAAAGGGATGGAATGGAATTCTGTGGATTGTAATGGAATCTTATGGAAGCGGATAAAATAGAATGTTTCAAATTGACTGGGATGTTGTATAATCGAATGTAATTTTATGGCAAGAAGTGGAATGTAGTGTAGTAGAACCGAATTTTAATGAATGTAATGGATTATTATGCTACAGAATGGGAATAATGTGTTGGGAAAAACTCAATGTTATCGAATGTAGTCGAATGTCGTGGAATGGAAGGGAATTCAATGGAATGCAATGGAATGTTGTTGAAAAGAATAGAATGTTGAAAAAAGGAATGGAACGTTAAGGAATGAAATGGAGTCTTGTGGACTGGAACGGAATGTTATGCAATAGAATGAATTAGAATGTTTTAATTGGAATGGAATGTTGGGTAATGGAATTGAATGTTATGGTATGAAGTGGAATGTTGATTAATAGAACCGAATTTTGAAGAATGGAATGGACTGTTAGGTAATAATTGGAATGACGTTTTCGAATGGAGTCAAATGTTATGGAATGGAATGCTATATTTTGGAATGGAATGCTGTGGAATGTAATGGAATGTTGCAGAGGGAAAGAGAGTGTTGGGAAAGGAATGGAAGTCAAAGGAATGGAATGGAATTTTGTGCATTGAAATGGAATCTAACAGAATGTAATGAAATAGAATGTTTGAAATGGATTGGAATGTTGTATAATGGAATGGAATGTTATGGAAGGAAGTTCAACGATGATTAATAGAACCAAATTTTGAAGAATGGTATGGAAGGTTTTGTTAAAGAATGGGAATGATATGTTGGAATGGATTCGAATAGAATTGAAAGGAATGGAATGATTTGGAAAGCAATGGAATGTAGTGGAAAAAAATAGAACGTTAGGAAAAGCAATGGGACGTTTACTAGTGGAATGGAATTTCGTGGATTGGAATGTAATCTTATGCAACAGAATGAAATACAGCATTTGAAATTCAATAGAATGTTGTATATTCGATTGGAATTTTGTGGTATGAAGTAGAAAGTTGCTTAATAGAAGTGAATTTTAATGAATGCAAAGGGCTATTATGTAACAGATCGAGAATAATGTTTTTGAAGGAAATCAAAGGTTATGGAATTGAGTGGAATGCTGTGGAATGCAGTGTCATGTTGAAGAAAGGAATAGAACATTGGGGAAAGGAATAGAATTTTAAGGAATGCAATGGAATATTGTGGGTTGGATTGGATTCTTAAGCAATGGAAGGAATTACTATGTTTGCAATTGAATGGGATGTTCTGTAATCGAATGAATGCTATGCTATGAAGTGCAATGTTGATTAATAGAAAAGAATTTCAATGAATGGAATGGAATGTTAGGTAACAGAATGGCAACAATTTTTGGAATGCAATCGAATGTTATGGAATGTAATTGATTGTTGTGGAATTGAATGGAATGTTATGCAATGGAACGGAATGATGTGAAATGGAAAGGAAAGTAGTTTAAAGTAATAGAATGTTGGGTAAAGGAATGGAATTGAATGCTGTCGAATGCAATGGAATGTTGTTAAAAGGAATAGAATGTTGGAGAAAGGAATGGAGGTTAAGTATGGAATGGAATTTTGTTTATTAGAATGAAATTTATGCAGCACAATGAAATAGAAAGAATTGGAAAGGAATATTTTGTAATCGAATGGAAAGTCTTGCTATGAAGCTCTATTTTAATTAATAGAAACGAATTTTAATGAATGGTATCGAATGTTTTGTAGCAGACGAGAATAATATGTTGGGAATGAATTGTATGTAATGGAATGGAATGGACTGTTGTGGAATTGAATGGAATGTTGGGAAAGGAATGGAAGTTTAAGGAATGGAATGGAATTTTTTGGATTATAATTGAATCTTATGCAACAGAATGAAATAGAATGAATTGGAAAGGAATATTGCATAATCGAATGGAAAGTTATGCTGGAAGTGAAATGTTCGTTTAGAGGACAATATTTTAATGAGTGGAATGGAATGTTTGCAACAGAATGGCAATAATGTGTTGGAATGAATTCGAATGTTATGGAACGGAATGGAGCACTTTGGAATGCAATGGAATGTTGCGGAAGGAAACAGAATGTTGCTGAAAGAAATGAACGGTTAAGGAATGCAATGGAATTATTTGGATTGGAATGGAATCCTATGCAATAGAATACAATAGAATGATAGAAATGGAATGGAATGTTGTGTAATCAAGAGGAATGTTATGGTATGAAGTGGAATGTAGATTAATGAAACTGAATTTTAATGAATGGAATGGAATATGAGGTTACAGAAAGGGAATGATGTGTTTCAATGGAAACAAATGTTATGGAATGGAATTGAAAGTTGGGGAATTGCATGGAAAGTTATGGAATGGAATGGAATGCTGTTGAATGCACTGGAATGTTGTGGAAAGGAATCGAACATTTCTGAATGGAATGGAAGGTTAAGGAATTTAATGGAATTTTGAAAATTGGAATGGAGTCCTATGCAATAGAATGAAAAAGAGTGTTTGAAATGGAATGGAATGTTGTGTAATCGAGTGTAATATTATCGTATAATGTGGAATGTTGATTAATAGAAGAGAATCTTTATGAATGGAATTGAAGGTTGAGTAACAGAATGAGAATAATGTGATGGCATGGAATTGAATATTATGGAATGGAATGGAATGTAGTGGAATTGAAGGAAATGTTATATACAGGAATGGAATGCTGTGGAATGCAATGGAGTGTTGTGGAAAGTAATAGAAATTTGGGGAAAAGAATAGAGGTTGAAGGAATGGAATGGAAATCTGTGGCGTGCAATGGAATGTTGCAGAAAAGTAAGGAATGTTATGGAATAAAGTGGAATGTTATTGAATGGAATGCAATGCTGTGGATTTGAATGGAACGTTGGTGAAAGATGACGGAATGAAATGGAATTTTGTGGGTTGGAACGGAATCTTATGCAGTAGAACGAAATCGAATGTTTGAAATGGAATGGGATGCTGTGAAATGGAATGGAATATTATGGTATGAAGTGGAATGTTGATTAATTGAACTGACTATTAAAGAATGGAATGGAATATTAGGTGAAAAAACGGGAATAATGTGTTTGAATGGAATCGAAAGTTATGGAATGAAATGGAATGTGTTGGAATAGAATGCAATGTTATGGAATCTAATAGAATGCTGTGTAATGCAATTGAATGTTGTGGAAAGGAATAGAATGTTCGGGATGTGGTGGAATGGAATGCTTTGGAATGCAAAGAAATATTGTGGAATGGAATAGATATTGGGGAAACGAATGAAAGTTTAAGGAATGGAAAGGAATTTTTGGATGAAATGGAATCTTACGCAACAGAATGAAATAGAATGAGTAGGAAAGGAATTTTGTGTAATCGAATGGTACATTATGTTATGAAATGGAATGTTCATTAATAGGACAAAATTTTAATGAATGGAATGGAATGTTTGCAACAGATGGGAGTAATGTGTTGGAATGGAATCGAATGCAATGGAAAGGAATGGAATGCTTTGGAATGGAAGGGAATGTTGTGGAATTGAATGGAATATTACGAAATGGAATGCTATGATGTGGAATACCATTGAGAGTAGTGGAAAGGAATAGAACGTTGGGGAAAGGGTTGGAAGGTCAAGGAAGAGAATGGAATTTTGTGTTTTGGAATGGAATCCTTTTCAATGGAACGAAATAGAATGTATGAAATAAAATGGAATGTTATTTAACTGAATGGAATGTTACGGTATGAAGGGGAATGTTGATTAATAGAACTGAATTTTAATGAATGATATTGAATGTTTTTTAAAGGAATTGGCATAAAGTGTTGGAATGGAATAGAATGTTATGGAATGGAATGGAATGCCGTGGTAATGAAAGGAATGTTACAAAATGAAATGGAATTCTGTGGAATGAAAGGAAAGTAGTGGAACGGAATAGAGTGTTGGGAAAGAATTGGAATGGAATGCTGTGGAATACAATGGAATAATGTGAAAAGTAATAGAATGTTGGGGAAAGGATTGGAAGGTTAAAGAAAGCAATGGAATTTGTGGAATGGAATGGCATGGTGTGGAATGGAATGGAATGTTGTGGAGAGGAATAGAGTGTTGCGAAAGGAATGGAAGTTAATGGAATGGAACGGAATTTTTTTATTGGAATGGAATCTTATGCAATAGAATAAAATAGAATGATTGAAATGGAATGGAATGTTGTATAATCGATTTGAATGTTACGGTATGAAGTGCAATGTTGATTAATAGAACTGAATTTTGAAGAATGGTATGGAATGTTTTGTGAAGGAATTGGAATTATGTGTTGGAATGGAATCAAATGTAATGGAAAGGAATGGATTGTTTTCGAATGGAATGGAAGGTTTTGGAATTGAGTGGAATGTAACAGAATTCAACGGAATGCTGTGGAATGCAATGGAATGTTCTGGATAGGAATAAAATGTGAGGGAAAGCAATGTAAGGTTAAGTAATGTAATGGAATTTCGTGGATTGGAATGGAATCTGATGCAATAGAATGAAACCGTATTTGAAATAGAATAGAATGCTGTATATTAGTTTGGAATGTTACGGTATGAAGTGGAATGCTGTGGAATTGAATGGAATGTTGTGGACAGGAATGTAATGCTATGGAATGCAAAAGAATGTTGCGGAAAGCAATAGAAAGCTGAGGAATTGAATGGACGTTGAAGGAATGGAAAGGAATTTTGTGGATTGGAAGATAATCTTATGCAATGGAATGAGATTCAATGTTTGCAATTGAAAGGGATGTTGTGTAATCAAATGGAATGTTATAGTATGAAGCGGGATGCACATTAATAGAACCGAATTTCAAAGAATGGAATGGAGTGTTAGGTAACATAATGGGAATAATGTGTTTGAATGGAATCAATTTTATGCAATGGAATTGAAGGTTTTGTAATTGAATGGAACGTTAAGGAATGGAATTTAGTGCTGTGGAATGCAGTGACATGTTGTGGAAAGGATTAGAACTTTGGGGAAAGGAATGGAAGCTAATGGAATGGAATGGAATTTTGTTGGTTGGATTGGAATCCTATGCACTGGAATGAGATACAATGTTTGCAGTTGAATGGGATGTTGTGTAATCGAATGAATGCTATGCTATGAAGTGGAATGTTGTTTAACAGAAAAAATTTTAATGAATGGAATGGAATGTTAGGTAACAGAAATGGAATAATGTGTTGGAGTGGAATGGAATGTTATGGAATGCAATGGTATGTTGTTTAACTGAATTGAATGTTGTGGAATAGAATGGAATGATGTAGAATGCAATGGAATGTAGTGGAAAGGAATAGAATGTTGGTGAAAGGAATGGAAT
>JAVSCE010010749.1:0-62587 GCA_032199065.1 Smutsia gigantea | reverse complement strand
AAGGAAGTCCAAAGTTCGTCTGCTTCATGATAGCTATATAAGGCAATCTAAAGAAATGAGAACACTCATGTTTGTGTCTGTTAGCCATTAGAAGATTTAGATTAAGAAAAAGTTTGATAAGGTCTAAGAAATCTGCAGTGAAACTGTACATGAAGCTGAGCATAGTTCAACATAAAACCACACATATACGGGGAATCAAATTATAGCCAAAAAAAGGAGCAAGCCAGGGTAGCAGAATCTAGTAAAAACATAGAAATAAATGTAAGTGAACAAAATTTCCTTTAAAAAAAAGCTATGTCTGAAACTACAAAAAAAAACAACCCTAAACCCTATGTTACATGCCAGAGACATGATTTAAAAACTAAAAGGTTAGCCAAGAAATGTTTCTATCAAACAAAGGTATATAGGAAAGCAATCTCACCCACCCTCCAGTGGCCCCCAGGGGCAGGCAGGAGGTAGGGGGCTGCGAGGCAGCTCTGGCGGGCCTCACAGGTCTCCCCAACACAGGATGCTGGGGCACCCCGAGGCTTCCAAGGTGAGCTGACGCTTCCCCCCAGGGTGTCACTCTACAAAAGTCCTCAGAAAGCCTGACTGAGTCAACCTAAGACCCAGCCCACACTTCCCCGCCCCTATTCCTTCCAGCAGCCCTCCCAGAGTGGGCTTCCGACTTGGCAAGGGAGACACGGGCATGGGAAAGTGGGCTTCATCATGTGTTTTCAAAAAGAGGCAGGAAAAGTAAAACCAGCGCCATGGGCAGCCAGACCCTGGCGTGGGAGCAACGCCCCAAACCAGAAGGAGCCTGCCAGGATTTGCCCCAGGCTAAAATCCTCAAGAACACACCTATATGCAAAACACAGACACCTCTCTGCCTTCCTCGCACTTGCACACTCTCAGCCACCCTCCCCAGCACCCTCCACGCCACCAAACATCTACTGGTGCAGAGGCAGGCGACACTGCAGGCCGCATAAGTCCAGAGGCAAGTCCTTACCCGGATGGGGACTTTCAGGGCCCAGAGCAATGCCAACATATATGGAATTTTTGATTTTCTAGTACCCACATTGGAAAAAAAAAAAGAGGTGACATTAATTTTAATAGTATTTTATCTAACACACTATATCCAAAATATTGCCATTTTACTATGCAGACAATATACACAATCACATTTTCAATGAGCCAAACCTCAAGTGCTCAGCGGTCATGTGTGAATGGTGAGAGTGCGGGTCCAGAGAGAACAGGAAAGAGTCTCAAAGATTAATGTGCCCACAGAGAAGGCAAACAGTGACTCTGTCACATCTTACTACACTAATGGACAGTGACTGCATTGGGGTATGGGTGGGGACTGGATAATACGGGTAAATGTAGTAACTACATTGTTTTTTCATGTGAAACCTTCATAAGAGTGTATATCAATAATACCTTAATAAAAAAAAGTATCATCCATATAATGAATTAAAAAAAAAAAAGAATAATGTGCCCAGTCAAGGAGAATCATTAATCACAAAACATTTAAGCAGATCTGAAAGAGGAGGGGAGTCTTTCGGGGCCTGGAAACATTCCATGTTTTGAACCGGGAGGTGGCTTAATGGGTGTGTATAAAAATTCAAAATTTTAAACTCAAAAATTTTTCAACCTGTATACCTAAGATTTGTATGTTTTCCTTTGTGTAATTTATACCCTGTTTAACAGAAGAAGGGGGTGGAAATGGAGCTAAAAGTAAAGGGACTTTGAAACCCTGACATTCACCAGTCCATTCGATAGAAAAGCAGCAAGAGATCCAGAAAGAGAACAACTCATGCCAGGGACCCTGGGGCATGTCCTAGCCTTGCTCTGTCCGGTCCCCTCTCCTGCACATCCTGCCTCCCTGGGCTGCTCCAGACTGTCCATCCCTCCTGTGCCAGCATCCACCATACCTCAGGGGTGCCGAAGCCACATGCCAAAGACTTCAAAGCAAAAGGTGCCAGTCTGGGAGCGCTATCACTTGTAGTTCTAGAAAGATCTTTGTCATGTCTAGGAATGCTTTGCCCCCGGCTGAGAGCTTCCAGACAGAGTTACCCTTTTCTCCCATGGCAGGACTTTTCCAAGGAAAAGGCCCCACATAGCTAAATCTGACTCCAAGATTGTGTGGAAACACTCGACAGCCAAGGTCAAGCCATGTCTGTCCCTGTGACCTTTCTTAAGTGCATATATGTTCATGCTTCAAAGATGTAAGACAGACATCAGTCTGCTGCTGAGAAAGGCAATTCTAGAGAAGGGCTGGAGTTAGAAACCACAGCTCTGTACATAGTCAAGCATCTATGTTCAAGGCTGGTTTAAAAGGTGTATAAACATTTTCCTATCCTTGGTTTTAAGGCATCTCATTTTTAAACAGCTCCCAACTGCCTGAATTTAGGCCCCAGCTTCAGTCCTAAAGCCTAAAGCATGCTGAGAGTGGGTTTAGGCCAAATACAAACAGGGTCAGTTGTCCATATGCTTCTCCAGCAGCCTGACCCTCCCCAGGCCTTTACCCACCCTGAGCCTCAGTCTCTTCATCTGCAAATGGGGACACTAACAGGATCTACAACCCAGAGCCATTGTGAGGGTCTGATGAGTGTGCAAAGGGCTTGGACACTCTATGAGGGTGCCTGGCCGAGGGTGAGTGCTTGAGAATTAGTTAATATTTTAAGTGATCCTGTGTTCACCTTTGGTCTCAAGATTGTCAGGGGAGTCTGAGATATAAAGAAATGTTCTGAAACAGAGTGAAGGCTTAAGGAGTCGCTGGTTCCTCTTCCCTCACCCACACTGATTTCTCCACCCCCACCATTTATGTTTTCATGAAGGGAAGTCCAGGGAATTCCTCAGAATAATCAAAGCAGTGACACTGGCAGAAAGACGATGGCAAATCAGCTATGCAGGCTTAGCCATGGGAGGACACCAAGGAAGCCTGTCAGAGGGAAGTGCCAGGTCTTCCACTACACTGGGCTATGGGCCAGAGAGGAGAGGTGACCTTCATTGTATCCAAAGATGTAAGAGTTAATACAATTTGTTCTTCCCATAAACACATACTTATTGAATACCAATTGTATGCCAGACACTCTCCTAGGCACCTGGGAAGTAAAAATTCTGGTACTTGGGTATCTCTCTGAGAGTCTGAGAGCAGGAAAAGAGAGCTCTAAAACACTTTGAAGAAGTAGTCAATGGCTCTGGGCCCTGGTTTCTATCTCCATGAAAGAACAGGGCTAGACAACAGGTTCTCCTGACCCTTTTCCAAATTTGCATCGAAGCCTCCAGAGCATGCGGGACAAAGATCCACTTGGACACCAGAATCTGAAGGGCAATAGGGAAAACTGGCAGAGAAAAGTCAACCTTGGGGTTAGAGCACAGCTTTCAAAAGGAAGGCTGTGTGCTGGTTTCAGGCCCATCTCAAACCCTTGCAGAAAAGCGCAGGGGATAGAATCTCTCCTCCCACATGCTTGAGATGAGGCAGGGGGTGGACCAGACACATGCTGGCCACAATAGTGTATTTTTCCCCCAAGTGAGCAAAAATTAATTATAAACCAAAGACCTTGCTGTGCTTCATGAAAGCAGTCAGTCCCCAAAAAGACTGCATCTTGCTAGGAGAAAGTGCCCCCTCTGAGAACATGAGCCAGATGAAAATGCACAGCGTCAAACCTGCTGGGTATTCAGCTGCCAACCCCTCCTGGGCCCCCAACACTTCCCTCCTACAACTAGTATTCTGAAGAGCTGTAAAGAACAAGGTTTTTTCCAGCAGGTGTAATTTACTCAAAAAGAACAGGTTCTTATAATTGTCATGAGTCATCACTGAAAAGGGAAAAAACAAACAGATCAAAGTGGTCTGGCCTAGTGTTTGACAGATGCAGGAACAGAGCCACCTGCATCACCATCGCAGCTCAGGAATGACATGAACCTTCTTCACTAGGGTGAGAACAGAGGACAACAGAGTGGCATGCGGTCATATTTCAGGTGGGCACATGGTAGTCATCCAACACAGAGGAATGGCAGGAAGACATGCCATCCTAAAGCATGCTGCGGGTCGGTCTGGGCCAAAACCAAAGAGGGGTAGTTGTACACATGCCTCAAATCCTGACCACTGTGGGCGACCCACCTTGTCAGCATTTGGTTGACTGCCTAGAATGTGACCCCTGCGTTCCTGCCCACAGACGGTTACAGAAGCCTTACTCCCCTCCGCCTGATCTCTGACTGCAGCTACATCTGGATCAGGGCCAAGAATGCTGGAAACATATCCCACTCTGTCCTCCTGTATCCAGGGCAGACATCACAAATCGATCACGGCACTTTCCCAAAGAGTCTAGACCTCATGATCCCTCTTGACCCAGAGCTCCAAATAGTCCTTGCTATTGATCGACTGACAAGCAAGATTAAGTCCAACTTCAGGACTTCAGTTTCTGCCTGGTCAAAATTACACCTGGCACTTCTTGTTCCTCAGCTGCACCCACTTTTGGGAAATTTTCCCAAAGAAATAATTCAACAAACTTTTTTTTTTAATTACAACATATATACTCACAGATGCTCATTTTCAGTAAATACCAGGCTATTTTCACATTTCAACAGAAGTTGAATAAATAACTAAACAGTTGAACACTTCATGTACATCAGGAACTTACTATATACAGTATCTTACATAATTTTCACAATTCCATGAGTTAGAGATTATCATCCCAAATTTTCAGAGAAGGAAACTGAAGCTCGAGGAAGTGAAGTAGCTGGCAAAAGGTCACACACAATGAGTGGTGGGCTTAGGCCTAAAGCCCACCCATCACCTGCGCCGAGGCCCTTCCCAGGAGGGCACTCACACCCATGCGCACACGTGCTGCATTCACTGGACAGAAGGGCATTCAGCCATGAAGATGATGGAAACTGAAACCATGCTTATGAAGCATTCAGTGAAAGCTCTCTATGATTAATCATGTTTGTAAAACGTGTACCAGGTGGCCAGGCCCCACAGGAATTAGCAGAAATCAGAAATCGCTGAGTGAGGCGCAGGGTTCTGACTGGTCATCATCTACTTCCGTAATGGTGTCTGAGCCATTTCTAGAAACCACGCCCTGGGATAAGCCACCATGCGGCAGAAAAAGAGACCCTGCGGCTTGCTGCAGAAGGGAACTCTCAAAAGGCAGAGCACTCAGGGACAAATCATGGCAGGAGAAGGACAAAAGTGGGAGGGGGGATGTGGAAGGGAAGAGAAAAGGGGGTGCAGATGTGCAGAGGGCGGCCAGCTACATACAGCTGAAGCAGCGAGGACGCTGCCGTCTGGACAGAGGCTGAAGACCCTCACATGCCTGAGGCATGGGAACTGTACCCAGCAGACAGCTTAGGAATCTCTGCATGGGGCATCAGGTGGCCAGGCTGGGCTCCATGTGGGGTTTAGTGAGGGGCACCTGGCACACCCTCCGCTTGGGAACATGGCTTCCATTTACATGCCAGATGTGGGGGGGAGTGGGGTGTCTTCCTCTTTTTCCTAAGAGCTCTAACCTCGCAGAAGCAGGGACACAGAACAGAGCTCTAACCTCGTGGCAAGTGGCTGCAGGGCTCGTTCAGGCAGTCTCCGATCCCCACCTTCTGCCTCAACATTCACCTTGGCTTAAGGACTCATCCCTCCATGCCTCAGTTTCCTCATGTGGAAGTTGGGTGCCGTGAGCACACCCTGACTCATGATGTGTAAGCCTGGCCCTCCTTCCACGGTCCCGGCGCCACTACCCTCAGGCTGCTTGGGAGGTCTTGTAATCAGGTTGTGTTTAACTAGATGGCGAGCAACAGAAAGCCCCCGTGCCTGGGCCCAGGCCTCGGTGAAAGGCATTGGCACCAGAAGGCCCTCTCTGGCCTGAGAATAAGTCTTTCCATGAACCATGAGCTTGAAGAAGCATAAACACTCGCCATAAAAATAAACAGTTGAAGCCCTTTGGAGAGCAATGAAGCATCTGTGGTTGGTCCCCAGAGCACCAGGCCGTGGCGAATGCTTTGCAAAGAGGAGCAGCAGCGCAGTAAATCTCATTACACGGAGGTGTGTGGGTTCTCCCTGTGGACCCAGCCAGGTCCGGCTTCTACTAAAACAAAAACAAAGCGTTTGGAAACTCCAATCAACCTCCAAATCCCTCCCTGAGGGTAACTGGCTTCCACAACTTCATTCAACCCAAGGAGCAGTTATTGAACACTTACTAGTTTCTGTCCTAGGACTATGGAAAGAATAAGCCACAGCATAGGGCCCATATGAGCAGATTCGTTTCTTCACTTCTTAGCACCTGTTTTTGGCACAGGAATGCTACCTAATAACGTAGCCATGGTCCCTGCCCTGGGGATTCCTTTCTAGGATCATTTAATTATACTTCATGGAATCTGGATCATAGTAGAAACACAGAAGAGGAGCTGTTAATTCTGATTAAGGAGAATGGAGTAAAGAAACAGGATTTTAAAGGATGAATAGGAGTGGCAGTCACCAAAATGGAGAAACCCTTTTCACATCCTTTGCTTTTCTTTAGTCCTTCCAACAGCTCTATGAAAATTTATATTCTCTTTTTCATAAGTGAGAACAGATTCAAGGGATAGTTACTTATCCAAGGTCCTAAAACAAAGGGTTGATAGAGCTGAAATATTAAGTTGGGTCTCACTCCCCCAAGCCCATAATCTTTTCCACTTGACACAGCAGATTTTTTTTTTTGTACTAAGCGCTGAGCAAAGATACTCAATTTACAGTTTAAACGAATGGGGTGGGGCTTCTACATCAAGGAAGCTTGAGAACCAATAAGTTTAAACGTAAATGTAAAAGCATTTGTTTCCTGCAGAACCTCTCAGAACCTTTAATGTGCCATGTGAGCCTACTTGAGCAGAGTTTCGGAAACACATGTGGCCTCAGAACATTGTTCTTGGTGCTGGAGGGCCTTGGGAAACGTGTAATGCAATGAAGTGACTGAGCTGGGGCTCTGGGGTCACACAGGCAGGGCTCCAGGCAGGGATCCACTGTGTCCAAGCGCTGGGACCTTGAGCAAATTATTCAATCATCTATAAAAAGTGGATCATGACAGAATGTCCTGTTGTGAAGAATAAATGAGTTTAATATGTGCTAAGTCCTTGAAAGTGCCAGGCACATGGTATGGGCATATCATGCCCCTACTGGCACACAAACGTGACCTTCCTGGGGGAGTGTGAGTGCATCTGGTCCTGGCCCTGGGGCGGGGGGGTGGGGGGGGAGGAGGTCCATACTTTAAGCCCACCCTGCTCCTAGGATCTAGAAGCCATCAGAATACACCCTGAGCTGGGAGGCCCAAGTGTCACTGAAATGCCTGCCTCCACTGCTCCTCGGAGGAAACACTCTCAGCTCTTCTCTCTTCCCAATGCTGAAGGCTGAGATGTACCCTCTGGTTCCTTGGCTCTGTGAACATTCATATGATGTTAAAAAATAAATAAAAGGATCACATGAGTAAAGCCATTCTGCAAGGCAAGCACGGGCGCCACTGAATGAGTCTGCTCTGAATCAGATGGCCTGGCCCGGCACAGGCAGGTCCCCAACGGAGGTGTCTGCATTGTCCCTGTGATCCTGCGGAGGCGTCAGAACAATGGGGCTGCTGTTGCGTGCCCGGCACTAGCCAGGCACTGTGCAGCAGATGATGGCCATGGTGAAATGGCCGTGCCTGCTGTCCATTCACTGGACTCAAGTCCGCATGTCACTATTGCCCAGACCAACTTGCCTGCATCCCTGTCTTATTTTATCTTGTTTTTCCCCAGCCACAGACATGGCTCAGGTTCTCAGCCTCTGCATATGGAGTAGAGACCCACAATCAACTCCTGAGTTTTAATTCCCCTGGGCTCCAGCCCAGACCTGCTGCTTATTAGCCAGGGGTTTGGGACAAGTCCTAGCACTTCTCTGGGCCTCAGTTTCCCCATACACTGGTGTACCTATGCTGCAGGCCCAGGTGAGGCATGAATTGTTTGAGTCAGCACTGGCTGACTTCAGAAGGCCAGGACCTTCTGTTTACTGACAGCTGTGACTCTGGTTCAAGTCACATTCAGGACAATCAGCCAATATGGAGCAACAAAAGATTCATGCCCCATGGCTCAACATCTGTGCCTCCCATCTCCTAGGAAATAATCTATGCATCACAGCGCTGTCTAAAAGGGAGAGCTGGGGAAAAAACAGCCACCACTTCCAGGTCCTCCCAGACACGGTTCTGGGCCCTTTCCCTATATTTGCTCTTTGAATCCCCACAGTAACCCTAAGGGCAGAGACTACATTACCCTGTTTTGGCCCTTAGTGGACTGAGGCCCAGAGAGTTAAGCAAAGTGGCCAAGACCACACAGTAAGTGAGAGCTGAAATCAGAACCCACACCATCTGGCTCAAAAGGCCACACCCCACACCATGGCGCTACACTCTGTCTGACAAAGTAAAACAAGGCTCCTGCAGAGGAAAGATGCCATCATAAACAAAGTACTGCACATATTTAATGAAAATTTTTCAGGATATGTCAAAACAGAATATGAAAAACAAAATTTAAGTACCATTTTTTTAATAGAAGAATTTCAGAATATGTCAAGCCAGAATATGACACTGCAAGCCAACTCATCCAACTCATTTAGATGGGGAAACTGAGGCCCGGGAAGGGAGACTGGCAGATGGCATAAAGACTCACCTTTCTTGATTCCAGTGTCTCTACATCAATTTACATTCTCCATGTTTCACACAAAGCATAAGGATATGGATATATTATCTTCATTACAATAAAAGCCAAGGGCTTATTAATAATCTTAAACTAAAAGTCAATCCACTTATTCTTCACATGGAAATCATAGCAAATGGTGGCTGAGGAAGTGATCCAGTCCCAGGACCTGGAATCCAGAAGGGCCCATCTGGAAGGTCCCTTGGAAAACATCTGTTCTGAATCCTGCGAACAGAAGGGGAAACTGGCAGGGTGCCAGGATCAGCGCGATTTCAGTGACTGTCAAAAGACAACATTAATGCCAGCATAATCGACCCTTTTAGCTTAAATGGCTACCTTTGCAACCATGGTACAAATGTGAGGTCTTGTAATAGCTTCAGATAATAAAACCTTTTAAATGCAGAGGTGGACAATGTAAAAGGAAATGATCAAAATATTACGTTGCACCTGCAGTTCAAAAATGTCAGAATGGACATCTGTGCTTTTTCATCCACTATCACCCCCTTCTTTTAACAACTGCAATCACGCCAGAGCTGCCGATCATGAAGCCCCACCCCCTTGCCCCACAGGATGCGCATCTGACTAAGCTGGGCCAATCACGGTTCTTTTAAGAGAATGACTGATACTAAGGGAGGAAAGTTCGCTCTTCCGCTGGGATCAAGACCCAGAAGAACCACTATAGCCTGGACCGTTTCTCCTACTGTCACAGGCCTCTGAGGCCAAACCCAGAGAAAAGAGAGATGAAAGAAAGACAGTGCTTGAGCCCTGGATCCAGCCACACCTAAAGCCAGCCACCCTGCCGATCCCAGTTCAGAAGGCCAGGCAAGTCCAACCACTTTGCTTCAATATAGTTGCGCTTACAAATAAATGGATTATAGTCAATACTTCCAGCTGAAGGTTCCCACCAAAGATTCATATTTCCCCCAAATCACCCTTAGTCACTGACCCACCTGACCCACCTAGGAAGAGGTCTAGACTTAAAAGGAGCTGTGCAGACTGCTGACGGGCACAGGGTTTCCTTTGGAGGTGGAGAAGTGCAGGACCTGGCCAATGGTGGTGGCTTCACAGCTCTGTACACGTGTGTGCTCAACGCCACTGCATTGTGCACTTGAAAACAGCTAAAACAGTTTTATGTTTTTGTATTTTGCCACACTTTTTTAAATGGAAAGAAAAAGGAGAGAGTTCTGCAAGATTCAGAAGACTCTGCACCAGCCAGACACACCCTGGCGAACACTGTCTCCCCATGGCCCCTCTCCTGGTGACTTCCAGGATGGCCCATGGAAAAAGGCTAAGCATGGATGGTAGGATGCAGCAGGAGACCTGTGGCCATGGAACATGCTTTCCTCTGTGTTTTTCATTCTGCTGCCGTAAAGGAGACCCAGAAAGCTGGTTCACCATTAAAATTCAAACTGGACTGGAGAAAAATGGCCAGTAGGGTGGTGCCGGTGACTTTCCAAAGCAAGGGTGTCTGTCAGTGCCGGACAGGGTGCAGACAGCAGCAGTAACTGGTAATGCTGATGAGGATGTGAAATAAATGAGGCTTACTGAACATTTACTATGTCCCCAAAGGTAATCTTACAACTCATACCTTTTAAAAACAATCATCATGCGTTTTAACTCTGGAACCCTATCTCCTGAAAATGTATTCTAAAGAAATGATTCAGCAGGAGAGAGAAAGGAGCTGCATGGATTAAAATCTTGGTTGGAACATTATTTATAAAAATAAAAATTGGAAGCTACAGGCCAACAACAGGAGAACATTTAGTACAGTACAGTACACTTGTGAAATGGGACAGCCAGCCACCAGAAAAACATTCATTACAAAGGCTCTACCACCACATAATTTATGAAAATATGTTAAGTAAAAAGAAAGAAAGAAGAAACAACCAGCCGGAGTGAGATTCACAGGCTGTGACTGCAGCAACGCTCAGAGGTGGGGACGCTCACCCACAGAGCTGGTGAGAGGATAGGAAAACAGGCTGTGCTGACGGAATGATGGGAATTGTTTTCTCCCCTATTATGATTTTTTAAATAAAAGTTTTCTTGGGGGATAAACTTAGATTCACAGAAAAGTTGCAAGAGACAGTTCCAAGAGTTCCCATATACCCTGTAGGCTGTTCTCACAATTGTTAACATGTCACGTTCCTATGGCATGTGTCACAGCTCAGAAGCCAACACTACAATATTACTAGTAACTAAACTCCAGACTTCATTCTGATTTCGCCAGTTTTCCTGTTCTGTTCCAGGGTCCAGTCCAGGCTAGCACGCTGCATATGGCTTATTTGTATATTTTTTGTTTTGTGTTTTACAACTCAATGGCTGTTCTTACATCACCACCATCGACTTGGGAATATGTTCATCACCTCAAAAAGAAACCACCCACCCATCAGCGACCACCTCCCCGATCACGGGATTCTGAGAAATCCTTTTGCAAAATGGAGAGCCTTGGGAAGCAGAGAATTCTCTCCAATGCCCCCCTGCCCCTGGTTTATCTTCTAGAATTCAGATTTTATTTTCCTCAGCAGGACTCCATGCCCTAGCCCCAAATGAACCGCCTTGGAAGTTTCCATGGTGTCAGTTTTCATTCTGTCCAGAATGGAAAAGCACTTGAAAATAGAGAGCTGTCCAAGCAGAAAGGTTCAGGTGCTCAAAGTCAAAACCGTGGTACCCTCCCGTCTGCCCTTCCTTTCAGTCTGAGGGGCCCGGGGAGTAAGCCAGTCATGGCCAGGACCCAGCTCCCTCTCTTGGGGTCTGGGCCACTGTTGTCATTCTGTAGCTGCCAACATCATCATAAAGCCCCACTGGCCCTCATAAGGTTGACACTGGTTCATTCAACAAGCATCACTGAGCACCTACTGCGTACCAGAGAGGCCCCGCATGAATTCCCACCAGGTCCTCATGGCCACCAGCAGAAGTTGACCGTGTACATCCACGACCCAGCCCGGTAGTGGCCGCCATTTGGTCACCCCTCAGCCCCCTTCTTCAGGAACCGCCTGCTGCACCCTCAAAGGTAGACTCCCAGCAGCCATGTTTCTGTTATGTAAGAGTCAAGACCACGAACACAGCTCCCTGCCTCCTAGCCTACACTGAAAACAGCTTTGGTGACATTTCACTGGTGGCTACAGTGGTCCAGAGACATGGCATGGCTTGAAGTCAAAGCAAAGTCGCAGACCCAGGAGCCAAATCCAGCCCTCTCCACCCCCGTTGGATGACAACACCCGGACCCTAAAGAAACACCAGGCAAATCACCTGCACCACCTCCTTCACCAGGGTCTTGTCTGTGCCGGTTTTGGCTCTCTGCAGCCCGCTGACGTTCTCGCCGATCCACGTGATGAGGGCAAACTTGGACCTCTTGCTCATGGCGTCCCCGGTGGTGAAGCGCACGAAGGCAAACAACCGGACATCATCTGCGGCCAAGAGCAAACAGAGGGTGTGGTGCCTGGTTAAAACACCCCGCCATGTCCCTCAGGAGGGGCCAGGAGCCACACGGGAGCCTGGGGAGGCACGGCAGGAGCCCACACTGCCCGTGGCCCACACTCCCTCACTTAATCCCCATGGCACCCGGGTGAGTCCCACTGCACAGATGGGAAATGGAGGCTCAAAGAAAATTGACGGGAAAGCCCAGGTCTCTGGCTGTTCCACCTGCAGCACCCCCATCCCTCGTACAGTCCGGGCTCAGGTTCTGGATCTGATGGAGGGAGAAGTTCATCGACTCCTCTAATCCCCAACCTTTGACGCCCTGCTCGGAATGGAAGAGCCACACCATGGAGAGGTGGGAACCAAGCTGGGAGAGGGCTGGGGAGGGACAGGAACACTGGGAAACAGGCGTGGGACACGGCTCTAGGCCTGCTGGGCCTGTCTGCTTATGGCTAGGCAAGTAGGCCCATGGAGAGAATTCTGAAGACCTTTCTATACCATTAGGTGTGTTGTGCTTGGAGTATCTGACCTATTCGCTTTCATTAAAATAGCTCTGGCAGTTACTCTGTCCCACTGATCTCCTTCACATTGGCTTCATTACCATACTTGGTTTGTTACCGGCACTTCAGAATCTCCTCCGTGGTCCACCATGTCCCCTGTCCTCCCCGACCCCGCAGTGCTACGCGCTACCAAACTATTACACGACACTCTTGAGTTTCCGAAGTGACGCGTGTGTGTGTACTTCCCACTAGGCCCGACTGGGGCTTCTCTGCCTCGGCACTCCTGACCCTTGGGGCTGGATCATTCTTTGTGAGCGGCCATCCTGGCCTTTGTATGGTGTCCAGCAGCATCCCAGCCCCTACTGACTAGATGCCAGTATCGCCCCACCCCTGCTCCAGTTATGACAACTGAAAATGTCTCCAGACACTGCACAAGGTCCCCGGGGGCCAGAACCGCCCAAGCTGGGAATGAATTTTGACACATAGTTTGTACCCCATTTAATCAGGACCCTCTTTATGTTTTCCACCAAAACCCTGTGTTTTTTTGTGGAGGAAACCACATATCCTCACCCAGCGTAATTCCTGAACAGTTCACACTTTAATTGCAATGACCACTGGACTCTCATTATGGTCCCCACCTGCCGATGGCTGGCACACAGGGATGCCGCTGGCTGGGGGTAACTCATCCTATACCAGCCACTGTGCTCAGCTCTGTGTTTTCAAGAGGCCTTAAGGTGCTGGCTTTGGGATTTCTCCAGTACCCAATGCCAGTGCAGAGCTGGCCCCCAAACATCTTTGTTATCTGGATCCCTGGGAATCCTGCTGAAATGCAGGCTCTGATTTTGCAGGGCTAGGATTGGGCTCCCAGGGGCTGCACTTCTCACTAGTTCCCAGGCCTTGCTCATGCTCCTGGCCAAAGGACCACACCTGAGGGTTTCTCATTTTCTTTTTTTAAATCAAGGTGCCCTTCCTCCTAGAGTTTTCCAGCTGCCTTGTTGCTCAATCCCACACAGCATACATAGGTTCACGTCAAGACCCAAGGCCATGAGGCCTCTGAGTGTAATGGAGACACAGTCTGGAGCTAATAGAGCTCACTGCCTGGTCAGTACCTCAAAGCCTGGGCACAACATGGCCAACAGGCTAAACTGTCCAATGGGGCATCACCCGTCTGTCCCAGGGAGAAAGAAGCACAGTTCTCGGCAGGCCCCGGACCCCACAGTCCAGCCAGGTGGCTCCACAGCATTCATTTCTTAAAGGACCATAATTACCACCCAACTGGACAGCACCTTTCCGTCTGTAAGGCACATTCATGTTTCACTGTCTCGTTTGGCCTTCATACGATGCTTGAGGTGGACACTGGGGGAGGGAGGGGAGCGCCATCGTCACCTTCATCAACATGCATATCACCAAGTGACAGATGAGGCTCAGGGGCCCTGTGCTAATGACAAGGCGAGACCTGAGGCCACAGGCCTGGACAGCTGGGGTGTGTCTGCCCAGCCCCATCTTCTGGGGCTCTGCCCCCACCCAGTGGTGGGACCTGACAGTGGGGCTCGGTGGGGACAGAGAAGAAAGGGCAGTCTCGGAGACTATGCAGGCCGCATTGTCAGGGCTGGTGGCCATCCGTCTGTGAGAACTGAAGAGGGAATCTGGGGACTCCCACGTGGGGGCAACAGCCGCACCTCTTACTCTCCGTGGACTCTGGCTTAATTCCCAGGCATCGAGCCTCAGCTGCCTCATCTGTTAAACAGGGTGACTCATTTTTCTCCTTCCCACTTTTCTTCTTTATTGAGATAAAAGTCACATAACAGAAAATTCACCATTTCTAATCATTTTAAAGCCTATAGCTGGGTGGCGTTTAGTGCATTCACAATGGTATCCAACCATCTGTGCCATCTAGTTCCGGAACATCTTCATCCCCGCTAAGGACCTATGCTCACTGCATCCCTCCCCACACCCCACCCCCAGTCCAAACCACCGCTCACCTGCTCCCTGTCTCTGGGTCGACCTGCTCCCTGTCTCTGGGTCGGCCTGCTCCGGGCATCTCACGTGCATGGAATCACGCTCTCTGTGGCCCTCCAGGCCTGGCTTCTTTCACTCGGCGTGCTTCCGAGGCTCATCCACGCTGTAGCACGATCAGTGCTTCGTTCCTTTTACGGCTGAGTGTCGCCCCACTGTGGGGATGGGGCACAGTTTGTGCTCCCAATCCTCTGTGGGTGGACATTTGGGATGCTTTCCCACTGGGGTCACTTTATACCTCCCTCATTACCATGGTGATCAAATCTGAATGCTATGAAACCCACTTGGCCGGCATGGAAGACCCTTCCCCCTGAAGCTGCGGCCACAGGGCGGCGCCGCCGGGTGGGGAGTGAGCACCCGCCAGGTGGGAAGCGAGGCTGGTGGATTGAGGAACTAAACGTGCGCAGCCGCGCATGGCCGGCACCCGCAAAGCGCGAGAGAGAATCCCCCGAGCGTTTCCCAGAGTCGGGCTGGGTCTGGACGCCGGTGCATGCTCTGTGTATTGGGGGAAAGGGAGAAGCGGCGGCCAAGGTGTGATTCAACAACTGCCTTGATCTTAGGGGGACGCGGAGCCCCACATGGGTGCCTCCCAGCTCCCTGATGCGAGAGCGACACTGAAAGCTCCAGCAGCCTGTTTCCCTGGGAGCCACTCTGCCCCCTGTCTCCACATGGGTCGGCCTCGACGTCTGGGTCCTGTGCCTGCATCTCAATCCCAACTGACCCACTACTGGCCAAGGCCTCTGAGCGGAGAAGTGGCAAACTATGTGTCTCAGTGCCGGTTGGCCCACGACAGACACACAATAAGCTAATCCACCTATTGAGAAAACCCACCTCCGGGTGTTCATCCGGGCAGAAACGCTTCCTGGAACACTCAGTTTCTTTTTCCCCACCTGACCCTCTTCTCAGAAATCAGCACATTCTCTAGAGCCAATCAACGCCCGCTTTACTCCCAATATAAGCCAGCAGCAAGCTCTCCTTAGGGCTGCTCTCATTTTGTTGAGACAGCCATTTTGTCCCTACAGGCAATAAAACTTCCTAGGAGCCCAGGGCCTACGAGCCGCGGGGGTCACGGGCACACCCTTTCATTGGTGCCGTGACTCGGAGGAGAGTCCCCCAGTGACCTTGCTCTTCCCTTCGGGAATCCGAGCTGCCCTGGGAACTCTCACCCCGACCCACATCGTCAGCTGGGCTCGCCTCTCCGTTTCACTGAACGCTTGAGCTGCATCCACCACGAACGTCTCGGCGAGCTGTCCCTAATCCCAGCTTAAATGCTTTAGAGGCATACTTGAGAAGTGACTGTTGACAGTCCGGCACTCTCAAAGTTCCCTCTAAGGGGGAACTCCCAGCCACAACTTTCACAGTTACGACTGACCCCCAAAGCTGGGTCCCTCCTCCCCTATGTCTGCACCCCATCATGACTCTCTCGCTGACTCAGTCACCTACGCCCATAAGTCCTGGCACCGGGCACTGACCAGCCCTACTTCTGCAACTCAGTCAGGGTGGTGACGGCCCCCTGCCCGAGGTTTGCTCTCTCTTGACTCTGAGCCTCTAAGGGACGCCTTAGTGTGCCACAGGACGTCTTCCCGAGTCACGATGGGGGGAGGGCCATCCGTTCCAGCCGACTCCCCTTTAGGCTGTCTCCTAGATAACTTCAAAACCCTCCATTTACACCCAGCAGATCTAAAACCCTATAAACTCATTCATTTCTGCAACCAGATCTGGCCCCAATACCCCTTAGATAATCAGACAATCTGGCCTCTGAACGGGTCTCTCGACCCTAAAATTATTAAAGATCTCTACAACTTCTGTGAGCGTTCAGGCAAATGGAAAGAAATTCCCTATATCCACGCCTTCTCTTTCCTCCGCAATAAGCCGTGCCTCTGCACCTCCTGTGACCCCAAACACTTCCTCGCTGTCCTCCAAACTCCATCGGCCCCTCCCTCCTCTCCCACTCCTGATTTTGATCCTGCAGATGAGCCCTCTCCTTATCGATCCGCCACCCCTGCTGCATCTCCACTCTCCCCATATCTCCTCCACCCTCAACTATTTCCACCTCTCCCCCCCCACCACCAACTGCCTCCTCTTCCCCCTCTGTAGATGCCAGCTCAGTTCCTCTTCCCCCCAGCCCCCCTACTACTCGAAGCCGAACCAAAGAACACCTCTTAGCCCCTCTTCGAGAAGTAGCCGGGGCAGGAGGAGTTGTGAGAGTCCACGTACCTTTCTCTCTATCAGACCTATCCCAAATTGAAAAACGGTTAGGATCTTATACCTCTAATCCCTCCACCTATATAAAAGAGTTCCAATACCTCACCCAATATTATAATCTTACCTTCCATGATGTGCATGTAATCACATCAAGCACTCTCCTACCAGAGGAGCGCAGGCGAATCTGGGAACAGGCCAAAGCCCATGCAGATGATACCCACCTAACCACCCCAACTCACCCCATTGGTACCGAGGCTGTCCCTGATAGAGATCCTAATTGGGACTATAATCACCCCCGAGACATAATCAGCCGAGACCAATTTACCACCTGTCTCATAGCTGGTCTCAGGAAGGCAGCCAATAAGGCCATCAATTATGAAAAACTACAAGAAATCATACAAGACAAAAATGAAAATCCTTCAGCGTTCCTAGATCGGCTCACAAAAGCCCTCCTCCAATTTACTAATCTTGACCCTGAAAGCCCCAATGGGGGACAGCTCCTCATGACCTACTTTTTCTCCCAGAGCTTCCCCCAACATCAAAGTGAAACTGAAACGTCTTGAGCGGGAGCCTTTAACTCCTCGGGCTGAAGTTCTAGCAGTGGCTTTTAAAGTTGATAATGGGAGAGACAAAAGAGCTCTCGAACATAAATACCAACAAAAGTACCAGCTTATGGCTAAAGCTTTTCCGCCACCAGTCACCAGTACCCGGGCTACCCCTTCTAAATGGACCCCGCCAGGACCGTGTTTCAAGTGTGGTCAAGCAGGACACTGGGCTAGAGCGTGCCCTGACCCTCGGAAACCCCCTGAGCCCTACCTCAAATGCCAACTGCAAGGCCATTGGGGTATCGACTGTCCCAGCACTCAGGGAAGTGCGGGGCCATTCAGCCCCTGTGTCTCGCAAGGTGAGCTCCAAAGTCTAGCCAGAGACGATTGACAGGGCCCAGGGCTCCCATCCTCAGCCACTACCATCACCTCACGGGAGCCCAGAGTGACTGTAACGGTAGCCGGACAACCTATTTCTTTCCTTTTAGACACTGGAGCCACTTACTCAGTCCTGATTAGTTTCAAAGGCCCCACTACCTCCTCCCAGATCTCTATCATTGGAGTCTGTGGTTCTCCATATCAACCACTGCTAACTCCCCCACTCTACTGTACACTCAACCATTCTGCCTTCACGCGTTCCTTTCTTGTCATACTCTGTTGTCCTACCCCTTTAATTGGCAGAGATCTCCCCCACAAATTAGGTGCCTCCATAACCTTCAGTCCCGCATCTCGCCTTAACCTTGACTCACCTTCGGTCCCATTCCTCCTCACCCTCCAGCCTACCCCCACTTCTACCTCCACCCTCTCGTTGCCAGCAGACCTAGTAAACCCCAATGTGTGGGACACAACCTGCCCCTCAATTGCCAACTGCACCCCCATTCAAGTAAAACTTAAAGACCCCACGATCTTTCCTTCCCAACCCCAATACCCGTTACCCCACCACAGCCAGCTAGGCCTCCAACCTGTCATCCAAGACCTCCTCCACAAAGGCTTACTGAGACCCCCTAACTCACCATACAACACCCCCATACCAGCAGTAAAAAAACCAAACGGCTCTTTCAGGCTCGTCCAAGACCTCAAGCTTATCAACTCAGCAGTAATTCCCATACATCCCGCAGTCCTTAACCCGTACACCCTCCTCTCTTCAATTCCAAACCAGTCTACCCATTTCTCTGTGCTAGATTTAAAAGACACATTCTTTACCGTTCCCCTTCACCCCAACTCTCAAGATCTTTTTGCCTTCACATGGACCGATCCTACCTCTCAAACCTCCACCCAGCTGACCTGGACCGTTCTTCCCCAAGGCTTCAGAGACAGTCCTCACCTTTTTGGACAAACCCTGGCCCAAGATCTTCAGCGTCTCTCTCTACCCCAATCTACTCTTCTACAGTATGTTGCTGACCTCCTCCTGTGTAGCCCTTCCTTAACAATCTCCCAACGAGACACCGCTAGTCTATTAAACCATCTCTCTATGTGTGGATATCCTGTCTCTGTCAAAAGTGCAACTGCCCGCATCCCAAGTCTCCTACCTAGGAGTCCTCCTAACCCCCGGTTGGAAAGCCATTACCACGTGCAGGAAACAACTAATCCAAGACATCCCTATCCCCTCTACCAAGGAAGAAATCCTTTCCTTCTTAGGCCTCGCTAGCTTTCTTCGAAGCTGGATCTCTAACTTCTCACTCCTAGCAGCACCTCTCTATGTGGCTGCTAAAGGTCCTCCCCTCGAGCCTCTATTAACCTCAATCACTCAACCATTCAAAATCCTCCAAACCACCTTAATACAAGCCCCCACCCTACATCTCCCAGATTTATCAAGACCCTTCATTCTGTACATCACCAAAAACCAAGGATTTGCCCTCGGAGTACTAGGCCAAGATTTAGGACCCTCCCTAGCCCCAGTTGCATATCTCTCAATACAGCTAGATGCCACAATTCAAGGATGGGCCCCTTGTCTGTGGGCATCAGCCACGGCAGGCACCCTCGTACAAGAGGCGAAAAAGCTAACCTTCAGTGAACCCACCACCGTCCTATCTCCCCATCACCTTTCAGAACTCCCCACTCTGCCCGTCCTCTTCCACATATCAGAGCTTAACTCCCAACGTTACCTCCCCCTCTGGTACCTTCTTCCTCTGCAATTCTCTCCTATATATCTGTCTTCCTCACAACACAAGCTCTCCCTGCTACTCGATCACCCTCATTCCCCATATGACCATCTACACTGAAGGAGAACTCAGTAACTTACTAGACAGCCATACCTACCCCCCCCCGAAGTCCCGCCTCATCATCGGCAACGGAGAGCAGCCACATCAGAAGTCCTAGTGGGCATCAGCCTAGTCACAGCAGTCACGGCGGCCGGAATAGCCTCAGGTAGCCCTGCCCATTCACTCATAACCTCCCACCAATTTACCCAAGATTTAATAGACTTAACTGACAAACTTGCCACCACAGTGGAAGTCACAGGCCAATCCATGCAAACTCTTCAACTCCAGCTCTCCTCCCTAGCTGAAGTTACTCTATAAAACCGCAGAGCTTTAGATTTACTGACTGCCGAAAAAGGCGGAACCTGCCTCTTCCTACAAGAAGAATGTTGCTACTACATCAATCAGTCAGGGAAAATTGAATATAACCTCCAACGTCTCTCTAACCTCTCGAGAGAACTCCTAAATAAAAGGAAAACCCTTAACAGCAGTAATCCCTGGTGGCCATCTTCAGCAGACCTAAACTTCCTTCTTCCACTCCTCTCCCCACTTCTCTTCATCTGCATCCTTCTCTTAATAGCTCCATGCTTTCTCAGCTATTTCCGAATCCTCATCCAAACTCAAATTTCCAAAATTACCAATCAAACCATTGACCAACTGCTCATGCAAGATTATCAGCTCTTGCAGAACCAGAGGCGAGGCTGCTGTGCAACTCAAGGAACCCAAGCAACAGCAACAATCCCCACCGAGTGCTGAGCAGAATCCAGCAGTGGGAGCATCAAACCGCACAACGCAGATCACTCCGCCCCTACACATGCAGGAAGTAGCTAGAAGACAAACCACTCCGGTCCCTATTCCTGCCCTGCGCCTTTTTAATAACAAAAAGGCGGGAATATTGAGAAAACCCACCTCCGGGTGTTCATCCACGCAGAAACGCTTCCTGGAACACTCAGTTTCTTTTTCCCCACCTGGCCTTCTTCTCAGAAATCAGCACACTCTCTAGAGCCAATCAATGCCCGCTTTACTCCCAATATAAGCCAACAGCAAGCTCTCCTTAGGGCTGCTCTCATTTTGTTGAAACAGCCATTTTGTCCCTACAGGCAATAAAACTTCCTAGAGAGCCCAGTGCCTAGACTCTTCTCTACTTCCGCTGTGGGGGTCGCGGGCACACCCTTTCACCACCCTCACCCCGAAGGTCATGGGGAACCTGGCCTCGATGGACCCTCCAGAACTGCAGGCTGATGTCATTTAAATGATCATTACAGGAGGGACTGTTTTCCTGGGTGGCTGTTGGCACTTATCTGACAATGGTTTGGCCAACAGATAGCTGACGTTTTTAAAGATCCAAGAGTTATGTTAGGCTCACAAATGTTTGCTGCTCAGGATCTGGCACAACGCTGAAAAGTCAGCTGAGTCTGAGATGAAAGCCCCATTGGTCTGAGCAACATTCTTGTAGCTGTCCACCTGGACCTGCAGCCCCTCCCCTGCTCAGCCTGAAGGAGGTTCTGAGCCCGTTCTGACCTCATGGTCTGTGTGAGAGGTAGTTCTAACCCCTAGCCGCAGGCTGGGTGCCTCCCCTCTTCTGGACAAACGGGGCTCACGGCACAGAAGTGGGAACGCCACCTCCCCCACTTACCCCTGCTAACACTGCTCTCACCCCCAGGAGAGCATGCGGTTGCTGACGGAGGGGGGACTGAACCTCACCATAGATGTTTACAGTGTGTGTGTGTGTGTGTGTGTGTGTGTGTGTGTGTGTGTGTGTGTGTGTGTGTGTGTGTATGCAGGTAGGTATGCTTGGGCACCTGAGTATGTATGTGTACATGTACATGCATGTGCTGTGTGTGTGTACACCTGCACGTGTGTGTGTCTGTGTACACACTGAGATGGCAAAACTGGCAGGGGGCACATTGGTACTCGAGTTGCCATCCACCCTCATGGTGCCACTCTGTCCCCAATGGAACCAATGGCACATCTTTCAGACTGAGGTTCAGGAGTTGAGGGGCAACTCGGAATAAGTCCAGTGCGGGAAGCTGGGCCCAGGACTTCTCACAAACACAGCAGGAGACACACTCTGAGCCCCTCTGTGAGAGGCCTCAGCACGGCTGTCTGCCCCTTTTGTTCCCTGGGTGGCTCACCCTCAACCTTCTGCTCTACAGCGTCCAGATTAAGAGTCCAAGTTCTGAAATCCTTTAGAAAATCACCCCGTTTTGTACTAGCTGTGCCACCTAGACCAGACTCCCAGGTGTCTTTAAGCCTCAGCTTCCTCATCTGCAGAGTGGGTCAAATGCCTGCCCCATGGGGTGTCGTGAGGATTAAGGGCAGGGCTTGGCTGAGGGGCTGTTGCTCTTTTCTGCCCCCACCTCTCCAGAGAAGCTGCTCGCAAAGGAGCACCATGCCTCCTAACTGCCGAAGCCAGGGGATGGCCTCCTTGCCTTCTGCCTTCTTTGCTGGCTTTCTGGGCCCACCAAAGGAAGGTCACTCCTCTGGGTTTCAGAGCAGTGCACTTCTAGGCTCACACACAGTCATATAGTCACTCATCCTCTGAGTTACAGGCTTTGCCGAGCACAGTGCTAAGCACTGGGGGGTACAGACAAAACAAACAAGAGTCCTGAAGATAAGAGAGGCCAGCACTTACTGAGCCTTATGAGGCACCAGCATTTACATGTATTTGCACATGCTTCATCCCCGCCTCTCTGCAAGGTCAGCACTGCTCACAGTCCCATTTTACAGACAAGGAAACTGAGGCCCAGAGGGGTGAAGTGATAAGGGGCCGGACACCTCTCCCCCTGCTCATTGGAGAACTGGTTAAGTCAAGAATGCATAGTCCTCGGACCAGCGAGTCAGCACCACCAGGAACTCATTAGAATGTGAATTCTCAGGGTCCATCCAAACCTATGGATTCAGAAACTCTGGGAATGGGGCTGGAAACGAGTTTGAAAAAGCCCCCACGGGGCTTCGGTTGCCACTAAAGCTTCAGAATCACGGACCTAGAAGAAGAGGTGAGGACAGAAACAGTGGGGCTTTCAGTGTGGAGAACTCACCCCACCTCGGCAGGGAAATGGGGTGAGACAAAAGGTCTCCTAGGCAAAAAAACCGAAGGGCCAAAGTTCAGCTCACCCCCTTCCTCCCACCTGCTCCCCCTTTAGTCTAAGGAAGTGATTGTACAGAGGAGCTTCCTGTATGGCTCAGCTTCTCAACATCATAATTTACAGAATTAGAAGCAGCTACGCATGGTTCTTGAGGATATCGCAGCCAAAGACCACAGGGAATGTACCCCCCCAGAGACTCTCCTTCCTCCTGAATCCATAGCCCAAGAAAGAGAAGAGCCATGTTCGGAAAAAGAGGTACTGCACCACGGACGTGGGCATCAGGGAGTCCTTGCTACTCCGTCTGGATCACCTCTTTGACACAAGCCATTGTTGAACAAGGGTCCACAAGTGGGTCATCCCAAAGAGCCCCGTCTCAGGGGAGACATCAATCTATAACAAAGCCAGATCAGGAGGCCCGTCCTTGAGGGCTGTCAACACCACCGTTTGCCGTCTTCGGGACAGCGCTGTGAGCTCAAAGCCCCGGCTGACCTCGTGTTAGTGTTGCCGATTCAGGACTGTGGACACCCTCCCCTTCCTACCCAGTGAGTCTTACTCATGAAAAGATGGTCTTCACATGGCATGAGTCAAACTCCACTGTCCAAAGAAACTGCCCCTTTGGGTGCTGCGCGAAGCCTCACAGCCTGAGACATCTCCAGCCAATCCCACCAGCCTTAAGCACCCCTCAGAACCTAGAAGCCCTGGGCAGGGCCTACTTGGTTCTATACCCTCTTTTTCTCTTCCTCACCTTCATTTATTAAGCAAGCAAACATACAGCCTAAAGCCCCCACACATAAAGTTCTCAGGGTGCTGCCTGGTGCAGAGCAAGCGCTCAGAGATGCTGACTGCCGTTGTGTTGCGTTCTGTCCTCTGCAGTCCCTTCTGGACCCTATGTTTCCCTTCATTCTCTCCTAGCGACTGCCTTACTCCCCCTCCCCACCTCCCCACTTGTGTCTGTACCTTCTATCTCTTCCCTCCTGTCATGCTCTCTGTCTAGGGCTGGAACAGAGGGAGCGATTCAGGAAGAGAGGGAAGACAGGAGGACCAAGAGGGAGATGCTCTGCAGTTACAGCAAGGGAGGGTATGGGGGATAGTATGGGGTTAAAGTTATGGAGGACACAGGCTGATAGGAAGACGAAGAGGCAAACACGAAGGGGCACGGGAACAAGGTAATGAGCAAGGGCAGCCAGACGCCTCTGGGATCGCCAAGGCCACCAGGAAGGGGGGCTCTAATTTCCCAAAACCACGAGGGCCATATAATCCCCATGAAGCTCTCAAGGACTCCGTCTGTCCTCCCTCAACGCTCCCAGCCAGACCTGAAATCTCCACAGGCTCAGGTAACCCCTGAGGGGCAGATTCTGCCCAGTCCTGCCCAGTATTCTCACCAGGGTGAGCCCAACACAGGCTCTACACTCACCAAGGGCCCCTGCCTCCTCCCTCTCTGCTTCCTCTCCGCCTTTCCCCAAGCCAGCCCTGGCTGGAAGAAGGACACAGTCCCAAGGACACTGAGCAGTATGTGACTTTCTCACACTTTCAAAATGCCTTGCACACACTGGGTATAGACTAAATAATGAGACAAACAAATGAGCAAAAGAAGGGCCTCACTGCCTAGGGACCCCTGCAAACATTTTGGTACATGTCCTTTTGACCTTTTTAGCTACTTGCATATCTGTCTGGTTCTTGTCATATCCCAGTGCCAGGCACATCATGGGCACCCAATAGCTACCTGCTGGCCCACAGAAAGAAGAGAGTGAGAGAGACAGAACTAATCACTTCAGAATTTCTATCCGACACTGAATTTTAGAACAGGATAAAAGAAAGGGGGAAGGGGAAGCAGGGAGGAAGTTGCCCCAGAGCATGACAGGATTGCAGCTTGCTCTAAAGCTGACCTTACCTTATATAGATTCCCTGAGAAGTTACGCAAACAAGGTTCAGAAAAGCAGAAAAAACCCACACCCCAAAAAGCTGAGCTGTCAGCTTCCAGCCAGCAAGCTCCCTGGAGTGGGTCCGAAGGGAAATGGGAAAGAGTTCTAATGTCTGCTGCCCAGGGCCAGGGGACAGCTGGCTAGCAGCCACCACTGCGCTCACTTCCAGCAGGCTGCTAATGGGGGGACCCTGGGCAGTGACAGGACAAGAGCTTGGGAAGTGGAAAATGTCCTCTCTCAGACACAAAGGACAGAGGAAGAGCTATCCCTCCTGAACAGCCCCATATCACTCACCCTTTTTCCAAAACCACTTGTATTGTGTGCCCTGATTAGTAAAACAACCAACCAAAAAACCCCCCTGCCACCCTCAAAAACAATTTAGAAAATATTTAAAGGTATAAAAAATACAGAAAACTCTTTCTCCCAGGAATAAGCCCCCTCTTTACATTCCAATCATTCCCCATAGAGGATGAATGGAGATTCTCTTTATCTATGTGGTCCCTACTGCATATGTGCTTAGTCCCCGCCTTTGGAGTCCCACTGTAAATGCAGTTTCCTGCTTTGTTCTACCATCCCTAAAAGCAGCAGACTTCGCAAATGATTCTTTCTTCAATGGATTTTCTTTCAATGCAGAATGACCCAGCTTTCTGAGTTCGACAGAGAACACAAGAAAATGGAGTACAGGATAGCCGGAGGAAACGAAAGACGATCACCTCAGTGGGGCCCTCGGAGAATGGGCTGATCCGGATACCCACATTATCGGGCTAACGAAAGGTTCTCCCTAGGACAAATCACCAGCACTTTTTTTTAATGATTACTTTTACTTCCTTAAATGGAGGGCCGTGTGTTATACCGAACTCCACCTTCCGACTTAGAGAACAGTGGCTGTAACCAATCCTTGGAGGCGCTGCGTGCCTGATCACAACACCTACCATGAGACGCTCCAGGGACCCTGAAGGGCTCTGAGTCTGGCGGCCTAGACACTAAATGCCCCTGGTGTGCACTGCTCTGCCTTCTTGTGTCGGCCTTTTGTGGTGCTGCTGTTAGTTAGCCATCTGACAAACGCTTATCGACAATCTGTGATCCAGGGACTTTACTGAATAAAACACAATCCTACCCTCAATAAATACATGCAAGCTACCCAGGTAGACAAAACAAAGTGAACTCAGTGTAGTTAGGGCCATAGCAACAGATTGTCACAGGGCAAATGGGAGCATCTAAAAAAGAAGGGAATTAACTGCCTGAGGGGTGGTGACCAGGGCAGGCTTCACCGAGGAGGTGATGGTTGATCTGGGTCTTGAAGGATGACTTAGAGTTCGTCCAGCTAACAGGGTGAGGACAAAGGGTGCTCATCTCAGCAAGCTGAGGAATAGAGCCTGACAGAACACAGACAAAGGCCACAGCTTCGGTAGGCAGGCCTTCCTCTACCAAGCCCTTCTCTCTATTTCTGACTGGCCGCAGGCCAGAGGGGCATATAATCAGCTTATTATCCCTGTGTGTAAAATAAGAGTTCAGAGACTCAGAGTGACTCCCTGGCATTCCTCCCAATTGCTCATCCCTGCTCTAGGAGGCCAGGAATCTTGGTCCCTTCTATAACTCAAATGCCCAAAACAGTGAACTGTTCATGCTCACTAAATATTTCCTGAGTAAGTGAGGAACATTTGGCCCATCGTCTGTAGCCGCTCATTTTATAATGGCAGCCACCATTTCATAAGAATCAAACCAACCCACTTCCTGGAGTTTAAAATGTGTGGCTTCCACCCCCAGAGAGCAGGAATGCTATACAGGCAGAAATGATCAGATGTGGTCAGACATACAACCACTGACTGGTCTGAACAAATCTGCCCTTTTAAATAAAAGGGCACAGGAAGGGCAATCAGGGAAATGATTCTGCCAAAAGGAGCAAGGCTTGCACGACGTGGGGGACTTCGCACATCCCTCATCACCCAGCATGCACCATCAGGGAGCCCTCTGAGCCTGGGGAGCCTGAGGGAGCCCGGAGAGCCAGGTGTGCAGCTGCCTCCACGATGTCCCCGTGTCCCTGTGGCCGGCGGCTCCCCACCTCCGACCCCCCACACCCTGGATTCTCTGGGCTGGGGCATGGCTTCTCCATCTCCGAGCCCCTGGGTGGTGGGGAGGGAACACACAAATGGTTTTCCTCCCCCCGCCGCCTGTTTGCCTTTCCAGCCCTTGAGCTCGTCCACACATTATAGCTGACTCATTTTACTCTTTTACTAATCCCTCATTCATTAACCCACATGAATGTCCAAGACAGAACCTCCACTTTTCTTAAAGGACTCGTTTCTGATGCAAAGGCTTATGACAATGAAATACTGCCTTGGCACCAGGCGCTGGATCGGGAAGGCAAAGTGTCAGCACTGCGTCTCGGACATCAGCCCTCGTCAGAATTAGGCGCCAGCGTAAAGCCCTTGGGTCTGGGCTGGGCACAGAGCAGGCGGTAAAAAACACTCTACAGTGATGCTGATAGGACAGTGGCAACTCTTGCGGAGTGCATGGAGGCAGCAGTGAGAAAGAGAAGCCACGCGGTCCAGGCCGCAGAGGCACGCAGGGGCCACGCCTCACCCGGATGCCCATGTGTCTAGCTCCTCCTTCAGGCCCTGCCTTGGCATCACTTGCTCTGTCGGCCTCCTCTGACCACCCTGGCTGACAGTGGCCTCCCTGCAGTCCATCTCCGGCCCACTGCTTCATTTTTTTTTTCTGTATGGTACCTATTTCATCATGAAATGATCCGATTGTCAGCCTGTCTATTATCTGTCCTGGTACTCCCAAAGAATGTAAGCTCTGTGACCTAGATTACTCGATTTCCCCAGTATTCAGAGTGCCTGGCACAGAGTAGGTCCTCATTTACTGAATGAATTTGTAATTACAAACCACCAAGGAACAGAGTTAGTTTCCCACAATCAGACACATAGCAATAACTGTTGCCAGATCAAGAACAGAGCAAGTGGCAAACCAGTTCAGGGCTGCAAGCTCTCGAGGGAGTGAGCACAGGCCCTCCTCTGTCAGGCGGGGGGCTCACACAGGGGCAGCTCAGTACGGGCCAGAAACCCCAGTGTGACCCACAGGGCCTCTGGCCTGCCCGCGGCAGCAGCTTCCTTTATTTGCAGACCATGAACAATACACTCCATTCTACAGTCAGTGTAGAATTATAGCCAAAAAAGGAAAGAAAGCTACTTCCAGGTCAGATCAGATGACCTCCAGTGGATATCCTGTCACACAAGCAGCGGAGTCAGGATTCTGCCCTGGGCCAGACAGAGATGTCTGAACTATGGGCCTCAGCCCAGGTTTTCTGCTTCAGTGAAGGCAGAGAAATTACCTCTCAGTCGCACATTCCCACGAATGTGCCACCAGCTAGAGGCACGGGCACAGGGCTGTTCCCTGGCACTCAAGGGAAAATGCTGGTGAGAAGTTGTTAGGAGAGGTGATTCTAAGGGGGCTCCTCAGAGGGAAAACTGAGGTCACGACCATAATCTGTACAACAACTAAACAGTTGCAAAGGGCACTGATGAACTTACATGCAAAACACTGAGCCAAAAGCCCTGCCTTCAGACACACCCGCCTCTGGGGACCTGCTCTGCTAAGGCCACAGAGCTGAATCTGAAAAGCCAAACACATGGAACTAAGTGGGTGAGGAATGCAGCCATGCAGGGGCTCTGGGGCAGGAGGCTGGGCCAGAGGCCAGCGGGCTTTCCAGAAGCAAGTTCAGCTCTCAAAAACCTCAGGGGACTGTCGCCCATTCATCTACTCCACCAATGTCTGGGAGCAACCAGGTGCTGTTCCAGGTGCTGACCGCACAGCAGGGAAACAGACAGACCAGATTCCTCCCCAGGGAGCTCAGGTTCTCGCAAAGAGTCAAACGACAAGCAAGATACATGAACGCTCCTGTGTACACAGACTGGGGAAGGGGTTAACTGCTGCAGCCCAAGACTCAGGCCCACACAAGGGGTCGACGCAAGGGCAATCTGTTTTGCCAGATCAAGACCAGAGCAAGTGGTAAACCCGCTCAGGGCTGCAAGAGCTCAAGGGAGTGAGCACAGGCCCTCCTCTGGCAGGCGGGGGGCTCAACAGGGGCAGCTCAGACGGGCTCTTTTCAGTCCTGGCCAGAAGCCCCAGAGGGACCCAGGGGCCTCTGGCCTGCCCAAGGCAGCGGCTTCCTTTATTGCTAGGGAAGAGGAGATGGGACCAGCTAACCAGAGGGGTGGGCGTTCTCCACGGAAGACATCCCTGCTAGAGAGACAAAGTTCCTCTTTCTAGGGCCTTGCCATGGAATTAAAGAAACAGACATGCACATGCCCACCGCATAGTGCGGTGAGCAACACAAAGGCAAGGGGTCTTCTGAGAGGAGGGGTCATTTACACTGGGCCTTGATGGATATGTAGAAGTCCTTCAGGAAAGCAAAATAGATGAGAGCAGTGCAGGACGAGGGAAGGCTGCCCGTAAGTCAGTCCTAAGGAGGGGAGCAGCACAGTGCAGGTAAAGACGGAGTGCCTCAGACACAGATCGGGGTTCCGAGCCCGGTTCTTCCACTTACTGTGTCATCTCAAGCAAGTGGCTTTTGACTCTTCAAGGAAAGCATCAGATTCCTTATCAGTAAAATGGGGATACTTCCTACTTGCTGCTATCACTGTACTCATTACATATATTTCCCTTATGGATTAAGAAAAATTAGATGAGCTAAAACATGCAGAGCATCCACAGAGAGGTCGTTTGGGCACCATAAGGTCAGAACTTCTGTGCTGAGGATGTGACGTGGAGGGATTAGCTGGTGAGCATTCTGTCATAGAGGCAATTTCATGTCATCTCAAACCATGTGGGCAAAAGCTTATCGGCATAAGCTACAAAAGGTTCTTAGGGGGACAGGAGCTCATACAGCCTGATGTAAAGTGGAGAAAGGCACCTCTGGCCTGTACTACATGCTCCAGGGTCAGGAAAGGGCCCAACACAGCCCTCAGCAAAAAGCACTCAACAAACATCCTAGAGATGAAAATGCCATGATCAAGTGTGGAGCCCTATGTCCAAATAACCACACTTCTGGGGCAGGAAAAGGAGAGGAGAAGCGGCAGAAGGAAGTGAGAACAAGAGATGGGAGATGTAAAGGCACAACCAAGTGTACTTTCCAGGGCAGGGACAGAGAGAAGGGAAAGTATTCGCAGTAATAGTAGTCATTGACAAACGCTGGAGGAAAGGCAGAATAAAGACACAGATACGGAACTGGCCACTAAATTTGGCAACCAGAGATTACTGAAGACCTATGAGTGGGATTCCATGCTCTGGGTGTGGAAGGACACCAGAACACAGTAAGGTGAAGAAAAGATGAGAGATGAGGAAGTAGATAGAACATCTCCACAATACCCAAGCAATACTTTCAGAAAGTTTGCATTAACTCCCAAGAATTTTCAAGGAGTAAAAATTCAATTCAATTCAATTCAACTAATTGAACACTTTTCCTGAACAAGAGACACCCTACTTACCAGGAAGATGGACACCTAGCAACATTTCCCATGGGAGATGTGGCCACAAACTCAAAAGTAAGCACAAATGTCACAAGAGGCAATCCAAAAAAAGAGCTGTCACAGAGCCCATGCATCTTGTGACACAAGAAGCCGTGCAATGTGGCTCAGGACCTCCCAGCAACAAATGGCTGGGAAAAGAAGGCCATGGAAGAATGAATACTGCAGAAAACTACAAAGCTCAACAGCCCTTCAGGGGTTTTAAAAGTCACAATCCAACATTGTTTCTGTAATAAAGCAGGTACTCAATCAACATTTGTTAAATGCATGACTGATAGACTATTGACACATTACCACATCCAAAGCACTGTAACAGATTAAAGCTTCCCTTTAACCCTATAGTACCTTAGACTCACAAGACAGCTTCTCTCCTTCCCTTCTCAAGTTTCTGAAATCCATATGTGCACATGCAGCTAAGAAACAGCAGGATAAACAGACTGCCAATTGTATGTGTGTTGTACCAAATTGTATGACACTTGGCCGTGGACAGCAAGTGCATTTGTCTCTTTTGCATACCATCCCCCTTATTTTGGTAATGGCAAAGATTCTCTTCTTCACCAAATTCTAATCAGGCTCTTCCGAGTTCTTTTTCTAGGTCTAAACTTTTAGACATCTGTGTGCATCTCTGCATTATCTGGTTTTCACAAGAATCCTGCCAAGTCAATTTAGCTAGAATCCCTCATTCTCCATATCTGATCAAGCTCAATATCTAATTGGGTTCCTTACCTTCCACCATTCCCTGGGTAATGTCTGGTTGCCTGGCCTGCCTGCAGCGAGAATCCTGTTAGGTCAGTTTAACCAGAATGTCCCTTACCCGTGAGGTTTCCTCTTGATAATGCCCCACCCACTGACCCCCAACTTGCTCCTTGACTATAAATCCCCACTTTAACTTGCTGTATTCAGAGTTGATTCTGCTCTCTCCCCTAGTTCAAACCCCTACTGCAGTGGTCCCTACACCTCTCAAGACAGCCCTCTGAATAAAGTCTTCCTTACCATTCTTTAACAAGTGCCAGAAGGAATCATGTGCACACAGCCCCTTAGCCTGTTTTCCTTAGGAGCTATCCCACTGCCACTGCCAGCCACTGCTAGGGCTGACCCCATCCCAGACAAGCATTGCCCAGGCCTATGCTAATGTGTCACTCTTCCTTGGAGTAGAACAGACCAGAGAAGGAGTCTGTGAGAGAGGAGGGTGCATGGTCACGGAGGGCCTCCTTTCAGTCCTTTTCTTAAACATCTATGTCACGTGGTTGCACAGCCTCTCCTTACATACCTCCCATGATGGGGTCTCACTACCTCCAGTAACAGCCCATTCTAACTTGAGGTCAGTTTTTCCTCGGGTGAACCCCAAATCTACCCCTGAAATTTCTACTCTTTGCTCTTCCTCCACTATATAGGGTTGGGTGGGGAGGGAGGTGAGTAGGACCACTGAGGTCCACACCTTCCACATGACAGCCCCTCAAACTAAATAAAGACAGCACTCATGTCCCCCTGAGGTGTCTCTGCAAGTTAAATATGCCCAATTTCTTCAGTCTATTTTCCAATGAGATGTTTTAAATTCCTTGCCCAAGCTAGGTTCTTCTCTCCTAGCCTGCCATAGCTGTCTACCCTGGAGGCTCTGGCCAGAACTTTTTTAGATGGAAATCATAAAGAACACACTCAAACTGGCTCAAGAAAAAAATTTTTTAATTGGCTTACAAAGCAAATAGCCTAAGGAGAGGGCTTCAGGTATGGCTGGACCCAAGAGTTTAAGCCCTGTCATCTGATCTCCACCCCCCCATCTTGGCTTGGTTTCTGAGTTCTCAGACAAGTTCTCTCTCCAAATGGTAGATGCATCCTGCAAGCTCTAAGCCTTCATTATGCTTACAGGTCTTAATCCCAGAGAAAGAGAAAAGGACTCTTTCCCAAGAATTCTGTCTGAAGTCTCAGGGATGAAGCTGAGTGAAAACCCACTGGCTAAGCAGGATTATTATGAAATGAGAAGGAGAGGCTCCCCCAAAGGATGGGATGCTGGACAGACATAAACAGACAGAACCCCACATTGCTCCATGACTGATGGTTTGAGCTGAACACTCCAGGCTCACCAGAGCATCACAGGAATACCATCTGCTCTCAGACCATCACAAGGTGTCTCCCCCAAATCAAGCTTCATGCTGACACTGCCTTTCATAAACGAACCTTTTCTGGTTACCACCCCACACCTCCCATTTATTTCAAACTATCCACTGATGTGCAACACCTTCCAAGAAGGTGCTACATTAACAATAGCCACATTTATTCAGCACTCACTCTATACCAGATGTTGCCCGACAAGCTTTATACATATGTCAAATTATCCTCACAAACCCTGTGCATTACATGCGATCATTATCCCCATCCTTCAGACAAGGGAACAGAACCTAGGGGACCTGCCCAAGGTCACACAGGGCAGCAAGGCTACAAGTCAGGGCAAGACACTGTCGTTCCCCATGATTCTCAGAACTGATCGATTGGCTCTAAAATCTGCACCAACAGAAAACTGGATTCACTCCCAGATGCCTGGATTCTTTCTAAAACAAAACTGCTTGCAGCAGAGTACTTTGGGGTCCATCAAAAAAGGATTGGTTAAACAATGTTACATTTCAAAGAGAGAACATTGTGTAGCCATTTAAAGGCCGGGTGATGACAATAAAACATAGGCGGCATTAGGAAGGGACCTTCTCAGCTTCTATGTCTATCCTCAGTGCCTAGGCTCATACACATCAGAAGAAGGAAGGAAAGAGAAGGAATAAGAGCACGAACAAATTTCTGAGTGATAAAACTGCGTCTGAACTATATCTGACTTTTATTCTTTTTGCTTGGTCTTGTTTTCTAAATATTCCACAGGGAACACACACTGCTTGTAAGGTAAAAAACAAACCACAATCTCATAGACAACCTGAGTCATGCCTGGGTACATACACGATCTGTAAGCCCTTACTGCTACCATCAGAGACGTTGCACGTAAACTGGCTCCTTTCCTGTGGCTCTGCAAGCTGAGCCCTGGCTCTCCTGTCTCCCTATGGCTCTGTCAGGGGAACCAGCGACCCTCTAGCACAACTCAAGGGTGGTCCCTCCCCATATGTCTTCGCCCTCCCAGCCTTCTGGTGCTCTCAGACCACTTTGCTTCTGCATCAATTAAAGCCCACCAGTGAAGTGCCAATCACAATAATCAACATTCATGGAGCACTTACTATGTCCTTGGCACATGGACTTGCTTCCTTAATCCCAATGACCACATTACAGCAGATGATAGGCAGGGGACCTCTCTTGCTCCAGGTCACATTCCTGGCAAGTAGCTGAACCCAGGCCATGTGATGTAGCCCAAACCTTGACCCACTGTGCTAACCACCTCTTACCATATACTGAGCACTTACTGCATGCAGACCCAGACCGAAGATCTAAGCATGCCCACAAGGGGCCAAATGCCTACTGTGTGCCAGCCTGGGGTCTACTGCCAACTGTGGGCTCACCTGGAGTCGTGCGCCTACTGTGTGCTGAGCTGGGCACACGCTTCAGGGTAGAAAGCACAATGTCACCGTAGAACAATAAGAATAAAAAATTTTTTCTTATTTAATTTTTTATTAAGGTATTATTGATATACACTCTTATGAAGGTTTCACATGAAAAAACAATGTGATTACTACATTTACCCATATTGTCAAGTCCCCACCCATACTCCACTGCAGTCACTGTCCATCAGTGTAGTAAAATGCCACAGATTCACTGTTTGCCTTCTCTGTGCTACACTGTTTTCCCCGTGATCCCCCCATACCATGTGTACTAAACACAATACCCCTCAATCCCTTCTCCCGCCCTCCCCACCCACCCTCCCACACCCCTCCCCTTTGGTAACCACTAGTTCCTTCTTGGAGTCTCTTGAGTCTGCTGCTATTTTGTTCCTTCAGTTTTGCTTTGTTGTTATACTCCACAAATGAGGGAAATCATTTGGCACTTGTCTTTCTCCACCTGGCTTATTTCACTGAAAATAATACCCTCTAGCTCCATCCATGTTGTTGCAAATGGTAGGATTTGTTTCTTTCTTATGGCTGAATAGTATTCCATTGTGTATATGTACCACCTCTTCTTTATCCATTCATCTACTGAGATGGACACTTAGGTTGCTTCCATATCTTGGCTATTGTAAAAAGTGCTGCGATAAACGTAGGGGTGCATATGTCTTTTTGAATCTGAGAAGTTGTATTCTTTGGGTAAATTCCAAGGAGTGGGATTCTCGGGTCAAATGGTATTTTTATTTTTAGTTTTTTGAGAAACCTCCATATTGCTTTCCACAATGGTTGAACTAGCTTACATTCCCACCAGCAGTGTAGGAGGGTTCCCCTTTCTCCGCATTCTCACCAGCATTTGTTGTTCTTAGTATTTTGGATGCTGGCCATCCTTACTGCTGTGAGGTGATATCTCAGTGTGGTTTTAATTTGCATTTCCCTGATAGTGATGTGGAGCATCTTTTCATGTGTCTGTTGGCCAACTGAATTTCTTCTTTGGAGAACTGTCTCTTCATATCCTCTGCCCATTTTTTAATCGGTTATTTTGTTTTTGGGTGTAGAGGCGTGTAAGTTCTTTTTATATTTTGGATGTTAACCCCTTCTCGGATATGTCATTTACAAATATATTCTCCCATACTGTAGGATGCCTTTGTGTTCTGTTGATGGTGTCCTTTGCTGTACAGAAACTTTTTAGTTTGATGTAGTCCCATGAGTTGATTGTTGCTTTTGTTTTCCTTGCTTGAGGAGATGCGTTCGGGAAGAAGTTGCTCATGCTTATATTCAGGAGATTTTTGCCTATGTTGTTTTCTAAGAGTTTTATGGTTTCATGACTTACATTCAGGTCTTTGATCCATTTCAAGTTTACTTTTGAGTATGGGGTTAAACAGTAATCCAGTTTCATTCTCTTGCATGTAGCTGTCTAGTTTTGCCAACACAGCTGTTGAAGAGGCTGTCATTTCCCCATTGTAGGTCCATGGCTCCTTTATCATATATTAATTGACCATATATGGTTGGGTTTATATCAGGGCTCTCTAGTCTGTTCCATTGGTCTATGGGTCTGTTTTTGTGCCAGTACCAAATTGTCTTGATTACTGTGGCTTTGTAGTAGAGCTTGAAGTTGGGGAACATAATCCCCCCAGCTTTATTCTTCCTTCTCAGGATTGCTTTGGCTATTCGGGGTCTTTTGTGGTTCCATAAGAATTTTAGAATGATTTTCTGTAGTTCATTGAAGAATGCTGTTGGTATTTTGATAGGAATTGCATTGAATCTGTAGATTGCTTTAGGCAGGATGGCCATTTTGACAATATTAATTCTTCCTCTCCATGAGCACGTGATGTGTTTCCATTTATTGGTATCTTCTTTAATTTCTCTCATGAGTGTCTTGTAGTTTTCAGAGTATAGGTCTTTCACTTCCTTGGTTAGGTTTATTCCTAGGTATTTTATTCTTTTTGATGCAACTGTGAATGGAATTGTTTTCCTGATCTCTCTCTCTTCTAGTTCATTGTTACTGTATAGGAATGCCACAGATTTCTGCATATTAATTTTGTATCCTGCAACTTTGCTGAATTCAGATCTTAGATCTAGTAGTTTTGGAGTGGATTCTTTGGGGTTTTTTATGTATAATATCATGTCATCTGCAAACAGGGACAATTTAACTTCTTCCTTGCCAATCTGGATGCCTTTTATTTCTTTGTGTTGTCTGATTGCTGTGGCTAGGACCTCCAGTACTATGTTGAATAGAAGTGGAGAGAGTGGGCATCCTTGTTTTGCTCCTGATCTTAAAGGAAAAGCTTTCAGCTTCTTGCTGTTAAGTATAATGTTGGCTGTGGGTTTGTCATATATGGCCTTTATTATGTTGAGGTACTTGCCCTCTATACCTATTTTGTTGAGAGTTTTTATCATGAATGAATGTTGAATTTTGTCAAATGCTTTTTCAGCATCTATGGAGATGATCGGTGGTTTTTGTCCTTCTTTTTGTTGATGTGGTGGATGATGTTGATGGATTTTCGAATGTTGTACCATCCTTGCATCCCTGGAATAAATCCTACTTGATCATGATGGATGTTTTTTTATGTATTTTTGAATTCGGTTTGCAATATTTTGTTGAGTATTTTTGCATTTATGTAATTTTCTTTTTTTGTGGTGTCTTTGCCTGGTTTTGGTATTAGAGTGATGCTGGCCTCATAGAATGAGTTTGGAAGTATTCCCTCTTCTACTCTTTGGAAAACTTTGAGGAGGATGGGTATTAGGTCTTCACTAAACATTTGATAAAATTCAGCAGTGAAGCCATCTGGTCCAGGGGTTTTGTTCTTAGATAGGTTTTTTATTACCAGTTCAATTTCGTTGCTGGTAATTGGTCTGTTCAGATTTTCTGTTTCTTTCTGGGTCAGCCTTGGAAGGTTGTATTTTTCTAGAAAGTTGTCCATTTCTTCTAGGTTATCCAGTTTGTTAGCATATAATTTTTCATAGTATTCTCTAATAATTCTTTGTATTTCTGAGGTGTCTGTAGTGATTTTTCCTTTCTCATTTCTGATTCTGTTTATGTGAGTAGACTTTCTTTTTTTTTTTTGATAAGTCTGGCTAGGGGTTTATCTATTTTGTTTATTTTCTCAAAGAACCAGCTCTTGCTTTCATTGATTCTTTCTATTGTTTTATTCTTCTTGATTTTATTTATTTCTGCTCTAATCTTTATTATGTCCCTCCTTCTACTGACTTTGGGCCTCATTTGTTTTTCTTTTTCTAGTTTTGTTAATTGTGAGTTTAGACTGCTCATATGGGATAGTTCTTCTTTCCTGAGGTAGGCCTGTATTGCAATGTACTTTCCTCTTAGCACGGCCTTCGTTGTGTCCCACAGATTTTGCAGTGTTGAATTATTGTGGTCATTTGTCTCCATATATTGTTTGATCTCATTTTTTATTTGGTCACTGATACATTGGTTATTTAGGAGCATGTTGTGAAGCCTCCGTGTGTTTGTGGGATTTTTATTTTCTTTGCGTAATTTATTTCTATTTTCATACCTTTGTGGTCTGAGAAACTGATTGATACAATTTCAATCTTTATGAATTTACTGAGGCTCTTTTTGTGGACTAGTATATTATCTGTTCTTGAAAATGTTCCATGTGCACTTGAGAAGAATGTGTATTCTGTTGCTTTTGGGTGTAGAGTTCTGCAGATGTCTGTTAGGTCCATCTTTTCTATTGTGTTGTTCAGTGCCTCTGTCTCCTTACTTATTTTCTGTCTGGTTGATCTGTCCTTCAGAGTGAGTGGAGTGTTGAAGTCTCCTAAAATGAATGCATTGCATTCTATTTCCCCTTTTAATTCTGTTAGCATTTGTTTCACACACGTAGGTGCTCCTGTGTTGGGCGCATAGATATTTACAATGGTTATATCTTCTTGTTGGATTGACCCTTTTATCATTATGTAATGCCCTTCTTTGTCTCTTGTGACTTTCTTTGTTTTGAAGTCTATTTTGTCTGATACAAGTACTGTAACTCCTGCTCTTTCCTCCCTATTAGTTGCATGAAATATCTTTTTCCTTCCCTTCACTTTTAGTCTGTATATATCTTTGGATTTAAAGTGAGTTTCTTGTAGGCAGCATATAGATGGGTCTTGCTTTTTTATGCATTCAGTGACTCTATGTCTTTTGATTGGTGCATTCAGTCCATTTGCATTTAGGGGATTATCGATAGGTTAGTACTTATTGCCATTGCAGGCTTTAGATTCGTGGTTACCAAAGGTTCAAGGGTAACTTCCTTACTATCTAAGAGTCTAACTTAACTTACTTAATATGCTATTACAAACACAATCTAAAGGTTCTTTTTTTTTCTTCTCCTTTTTCTTCCTCCTCCATTCTTTATATATTAGGTATCATATTCTGTACTCTTTGCCTATCCCTTGATTGACTTTGGGGATAGTTAATTTAATTTTGCATTTGCTTAGTAATAAGCTGTTCTACTTTCTTTACTGTGGTTTTATTACCTCTGATGACAGCTATTAAACCTTAGGAACACTTCCATCTGTAACAGTCCCTCCAAAATACACTGTAGAGATGGTTTGTGGGAGGTAAATTCTCTCAGCTTTTGCTTATCTGGAAATTGTTTAATCCCTCCTTCAAATTTAAATTATAATCTTGCCGGATGAGGCAATTTTGGTTGAGGCCCTTCTGCTTCATTGCATTAAATACATCATGCCACTCCCTTCTGGCCTGTAAGGTTTCTGCTGAGAAGTCTGATGATAGCCTGATGGGCTTTCCTTTGTATGTGATCTTATTTCTCTCTCTGGCTGCTTTTAATCTGTCCTTATCCTTGATCTTTGCCATTTTAATTACTATATGTCTTGGTGCTGTCTTCCTTGGGTCCCTTGGGTTGGGAGATCTGTGCATCTCCATGGCCTGAGAGACTATTTCCTTCCCCATATTGGGGAAGTTTTCAGGAATTAACTCCTCAAAGACACTTTCTATCCCTTTTTCTCTCTCTTCTTCTTCTGGTACCCCTATAAAGCGAATATTGCTCCGTTAGGATTGGTCGCACAGTTCTCTCAATATTCTTTCCTTCTTAGAGATCCTTTTTTCTCTCTGTGCCTCAGCTTCTTTGTATTCCTTTTCCCTAATTTCTATTTCATGTATCATCTCCTCCACTATATCTAATCTGCTTTTAATACCCTCCATTGTGCTCTTCAATGATTGGATCTCCAACCAGAATTCATTCCTGAGTTTTTGAATATCTTCCCGTACCTCCATGAGCATGTCAATGATTTTTATTTTGAACTCCCTTTCAGGAAGATTCATAAAGTCGATGCCATTTAAATCTTTCTCAGGAGTTGTATTAATAATTTTACTTTGAACCAGGTTCCTCTGGTGTTTCATATTTGTATGTGGCGCCCCTAGTGCCCAGAAGCTCTACTCTCTGGAGCTGCTCAGCCCCTGAAGCAATGCCGGGGGTCGCAGGGGAGTGGTATTGGTGCCTGGGGGGAGGAAAGAGCTGTTTCCTGCTTCCCAGCTGCTATGCCTGACTCCACTGCCTGAGCCAGTGGGCCAAGCACACAGGTATAAGCCTCTATGCTTTGCGTTTGTAGTTGCTGTAGACAGATCTTCTCTCTGGCTGGCCTAATGCCAGGGTAGGGTTTGCCGGTTTGCGAGCCAGGTGGGGCTGGCTGGGAAAAAGGTGCAGTAGGCTGCGTATCACGGAGGGGGTCCTTGGAGCTGTGTAGCCAGCCAGGGAGCTGGAGCACCTGAAGATCATGAAAGCTCCCAACCTGCTGGGCAGAGTGCACCCAAACAACTTTGTCTACCTGTTCTTTCTCCTGAGTAGTAAGCTCTGTGCAATCCTTGCCCCTTTAGCAGCCCTCTTGCTAAGGGCTTCCTTGTTAGGAAGTCTCTCAGACTGCCTGCCTTTCTTTTGTCCCAGAGCAGCCAGATATGGATCCCTGATTTCCACAAGCAGCTAGAATCTCAGTCTCTGCAGGAATTCTGCCTGTCTTAGCTTTCCAACTCCCTACTCACGAGAGTACCATGCGAACACCATGAAATGTAGGTTTGTGCTCCCAGAGCAGATCTCCAGAGTTAGGTATTCAGCGGTCCCAGGCTTCCACTCCCTCCCTGCTCCATTTCTCTTCCTCCCGCTGGTGAGCTGGGGTTGGGGAAGGGCTTGGGTCCTGCTGGGCCACAGCTTTGGTATGTTACCCTGTTCCAGGAGGTCTGCTCTTTTCTCCAGGTGTATGCTGTCTGGTGCAGTCCTCTTTCCTATTGCTCTTTCAGGAGTAGTTGTATTAATTATATTTTGGTATTATATGTGGTTTTAGGAGGAAGCCTCTGCCTCACCTCTCATGCTGCCATCTTTCCTGGTGTAAGTTAATATTGCTCAAGAGTAAAAATACTGATTTAAGAAGAAACAGCCACAGCCAATGTGCATCAGGGGCCTACGCTCTCATTTGTCATGTATGATTTCAGTCAACCTTCCCCATCACCAGCAGAGGTAGGTTCTGTCAGGGTCCCCATTTTACAGACTAGAAAACTGAGGCACAGAGGAAGGGATGTCCCTGCCCAAGGCCATACACCAAGCAAGAAGCAGAATTGGGATGTGAATCTAGAGCTTTCCTAACTCCTGGCTGTCACAGTAAAGAAGGGACTGCACTAGGCTGGTTGGGCAGCTGAATCCTTGATGGGCTAGGGTGGAGAAGAAGAATTCCACCTGCAGGGACCCTCCCAAATCAAAGACCTGAAGGCTGGGAGTTACAGTGTCAGGCTGCAGGTGCAGGCAGGGTGTGGGAAGATACTGGGCAGGAGATATGGGTGGGGACAAACTGATGGAACACCAGTCATATAGCCCGTGCTTAATGCAATGGGCAGAGGGGAGCTATGGAAGGTTAATGAGCAGAGCAGTGACTTGATTAGAGATGTGCTTTAGGAAGAGTTACTCCAGCAACAGGAGGGTAGGATGGATGTAAGCCAAGAAGGAGCAAGGGTTGAAAGACTTGCAATAAAGGGTAGAGGATGGGGGGCAATGGATGTGGTTTTGGTTTGCCCCTCTTCTGGAGGTAGCAGGCCCCCCTCCCCAGCTCTGTCTCCTGATGTGGGTGGGGCTGCCCCTTCCACACTTTGGAGGTGAGCACTGATCCAGGCCTAGCCAGCCAGAGTCCCAGTGATTGGAGGATCTACCAGTCTGGTGACTTCTACTGAATAACTGGGACAGGGCCCCTCTGTCTCTATTGGGATGGCTCTGCCCATGGCCTGGAAGCCAGGGTGGTTGGTGGCCATCTGTATCACCACTCAAGGAGAACCTGCCCTCCCGTCCCCAAGAAGGGTAATAAGGGAAGAGGGCAGAGCGAGGAGATGGAGGGACAGATTTGGACTTTGGGCAGCCTTACCTGCAGCTAGTGCTTCCCTGGCAGTCTCCAACCACTGAAGTGCCAGACTTTTTAAAAATATTTTTTGTTTAAGCTAATCTGCACTGGGCTTCCTCACTGTACCAGAAAGTTCTCTGCATCTCACCCAGCCTGACACATAGAATGAGAAGCAAGGACAGAGGCAGTGACAGACGGTTAACACAGCAGTGAGGGGCCAGGTGAGCCTGGTGCCACCAGAGCTGGTACAGGGACACAGGGGGCTCCAAATCCTGCCAATGACAGAAACAGGAAGATGAGGGCCCAGGGGCTCTCCAGAGCAGTGACCTTCGAGAAAGCAGCTGCAGTAGACAAGGAGGGGCCAGGCCTAGGGGCTTAGGAGATGAGAGGAAGAAGCTGGAAGGAGAGATTCCACTCTGGGAAACTCTGGAGAAAGGACAGGAGAAGGGAGCCAATGGGCAGAGGGAGAGGAAGGAGGGGGTTTCAGAGACAGAGCCCTCGGGGAAGGCTGTCAGGGAGGAAAGCAAGCCCAGGAGGAAACCTTAGCCCCCCCCCATGCCCAGAGCCAGTGGAGGAAGAGACTAAGCACTGGTTCCAGATCTTCTGCACACCTTGTGGGATGTTTGGAGACAGTAAGTCTGTGCCAGAGTAGGTGCCTGTCTTCATACCTCGGGACCCTTGGACCTATCAGGACACCTGGCTGGGAATCCGGGCCACCAAGAGCCCTCCCTACATCACACAAGTGGGCAAACATGTCTTTTACAAACTGAAAACAATCCCAACCAGGACCTACTGTGCCACTGAAGACACCTCATGGCTTGGAAATGAGAATCTTTCCTTAGATAGAAAAGGCCAAAAACATGGACCTTGGAGCCAGCGTGCCAGGTTCAAATCCCAGCTCTGCCATGTCCTGGCTGTGTGATCTCGGGAAAGTCACTTAACCTCTCTGGGCCTTGGCTTTCTCATCTGTGGAAGGGGACCAATCTCAGTAATAGAGACAAGGCATGTCGAGTGCAGTGACTTGCACATAGACAATCACTGGCTGGTGTTCCGATCTCTCTGTCACTAGGTTATGAGGACAGATGGTGGGAAGAAACAAGCTTTTCCAAGAGGAACAGCAGTCAGAGTAGCCATAACTCTGTAAGTTCGTCCAACAGATGGCTGGGGCAGAGGGCAGACTTCCAGCCAGAGCAGACGGAGCCTTCAGATCCCATAGCCCATTCACAAGATCAGCAAGCAGCAGACAGAGCATTTTCAGTTCCCCTGCCAGGCACTCCCCACACCCATCCCTGTTGTCAGGGGGAAGGGTCAAAGTAGAAAAACACCAAGCCCATGGGAGGAAGGAAGTGTTCTCTGCCCGCACACTGAGCCCCTCCACCTTCGCCCAATGGCCAGGAGCATCTGTTTGGAAACTATTGGCAGGATGCTCTTTCTTCCAAGGGTCACCTTCTCCTATTCGGTGGAGAGAACAGAAGCTTCAGAAGCAGAGCTCAGTCTGATGTGGACAATGTGATGGGTGGCCAGCGGAGAAAAGCAACTGCTAGTTTACTGTCTCTGAGTTCAGGGAGGGGGCAGCTGGCCTATGAGACAAAGCCTCAGAGCCAGCAAGGCAAAAAAAAAAATACTGCTGAATCTCATAAATATGCACCAGTCCAGGGAAAGCCAAGAGTTTGTACTTATTCCATGGTGGTGTAAGGACAGAGGTCGTTGAGAGACAAGATTCCTGAGCCAGGGAACTGGGTCCAAATCCTGGCCCCACCAGCTTTCCACAAGAGGCCCCAGGTGCTTTATTAAATGGGAATCATTAAAAACTTTACTCCTCTGACATTTTAAACTAATTCTTTACCAAAGCAATGAGTGAGTGTCTAGAGGCAACTCTCAGAGAGATATTTCAAATGGGAGAACATTAAAAAAAAAAAACCTGAATACCACCCAGCCCATAGCAGCCACTTTATAAATATTCCCTGAATTAGACTAAATACAAAATATCATTTGATTAAGGAAGTAGTTAAGGAAAGGAGCAGTCACATAATCCTTGGCACAACTTTGTACTTTTCATTCATTTCACAAATGACAACTTGGTTTGTACAGGTAACGTCCTGAACATTTTACCCACATGGAGACTTAGCCTCACAACAGTCCCCCAAAATTGCAGGTGAGGAAACCAGGGTGGGGAGAGGTTTAGCAACATGCCCCAAACCTCCCAGCTAGGAAGTGGCCACTACCAGAGTCAAACCCACCTTTGCTGGCCCAGAGTCCCCTCCACACTGTGCTGCTTTTATCTGAATACATCTGCTTCCAAGCTAGAGATCAGAGACTGGAGAGAGCCTATTCTCCCATCTCACCCTTAAAGGGTCCTATTACCAATGATGCTGAGCCTTGTGCCTCTATTAACGGGTTTGTGGTAATACACACCATGTGTCCTTTCCTTTTAATGGTTCAACACACACCGGAGAAGTGCACAAAGTTTACAAATCTTAAGTCTTTTGCTTAATGATTTCTTACATATGCCCACGACTGTGTGCCCACCTCCCAGATGGAAATATGGAACATTTCCAGTAGCCTCCTCCCCAGGTTTCTGTGCGCCCCTTCCCAGCCAGTGGCTATCTGCCCCAAAATGTGGCCGCTATTCTATGACTTTTCACACTACAGATTAGCTTTGCCTTTCCTACACTTTCATATAAATGGAATTACATGGTGTGTACTCTTTCATATCTGGCTCTATATTTACAAACAAAACATATACAACCAGCAGGCAGACAACGGTTGTGGGAGAAAGGAGGATGCAGTGGACAGTTTCTTTCCCCCGCAGGAAGCTCCAGGATTGTCTTTATTTTGGCTCACTGACCATCAAAAGGGAAAGGCGGGGAGGACTGAATACTGCAGTTTGGAACCACATGAATTGATCCTGGAAAACTAGGAGCCTGCAGGGGGCAAACCAGCTGTCCCGCCTGGAGAGGGCACTGGGGGCGCAATAGAGCCGGGTGGCCACCTCTGGCTGTTCTGGATGTCGGGAGGGGAGAAGGCGTTATGAGGCTTTAAAACGGTCTAATCTGGTTCCTCCAGCGCCAGAGGCGCCCCGAGTGGCCACGGTGTCCTCCCAGTTGGCCTCTGCGGCTCCTCCCGCAGCCGTTGACAATGATCCAAAAGATCAGGAATCCCCCGGAAGGCGCGTCTCCCTTACCTGTGCACTCTTGGATGAAGTCCTGATAGTCCGCTCCCTGCTCGCCGGGGACGATGGTGGAGCCGTCGTATTTAAAAGTCACCCTTTGGATTGGAAGAAGAAAAAGACACACACACATCAGCGTTGGGAGCTGCAGGGTGCCGAGCTTCCAGCAGGACAGTCTGAAAGATGCTCTGGTTAGGGACAGCCAGGGCCCGCTTTCCACGCTGTCCTGGGCTAGGCTGCGGGAGGCCGCGCGGGGCGACCCCCGGTCCGTCCCGGCTGGAAGGCGGCCTGGAGCCCCGGGCCCACGGAGCCCGCGGAGGGGGCTCGGAGGGCAATGGAGAGTTCCTCACCAGATGACTGACGAGCCGTCGTCGCGCACCAGGTTGTACGCCGCCCGGCAAGCCTCTTTGTCGATCTTGGTGGCCATGGCCACGGGCCGCAGCGGGGACTCTGCCCGGAGCGACGGAGCGTGCCCCGGGCGGGCAAACGGGTCGGAGCGGCGGGGACGCGCCGAGGGCGGTGACAGCAACAGAGACGCGAAGCTGCGGACAGCGAGTTACGAGAGCGGCTGCTCGGAGAGCGCCGGGCGCGCGCCGGGATCCGGCCGCGCAGCTCCGCCCACCCCCGCCGGCCATTGGTGGCCCGCCCCGCCCACCACCGCCATTGGCCTTCGGGCCTAAGGGGCGTGGCGTCCTTGTAAGCAGGCTGCCAATCCTAGCCCGAGAGGGTTGCGCAACTCCGCGGAGGGGGCTGGAGAAGGGGCTTTTCTCCTCCCTCCACTTCCCAGTCCTTCCCTCTCCCCCTATCTTCTCAGAGCTACTGTGTCGCCTTTCCCTCCCCCATCCCGTTTCTCCCTCCCTTTCCCTCCTTGCTCCTCCCACTTCCTCCCCCCTCCTCTCTCTTCAGCCTTTCCTCTCCCAGTTAACCCCACCGACAGCGGCTTCTGGCTCCTCCCTCTTCCCCTCCCTCCTCCTCTCTCGTCCCACCCCAACCACCCCCACCTGGGCTGCAGGGCTGCACAGCTCCACAGGGGACCAACAAGTAGGTGACTTAATGCACCAAACCAAAAGAGACTGCCCCCCCGCAGGATCAGGCTGCCTGGTTTCTAGGTGGGCAGGAATTGGAAAGAACTAAGCATTTCAAATAGGAGCGGAAAGTGGATTGCTTCCAAAACACTGGTGGGATCACTGTTTACTTTGTATTCTGGTTATTTGCATTCACATCTTATCCCCCACTTTGGGTTCCTCTGAATGTGAGCGCTGACTCATTCTGCCTTCCTCATTTCCTCACTGCCTCACTCATTCATCCAGTCATTCCACAAAGACCAGTCACAGTGTCAAGGCCCACTTTCTAACTGTGGGCCCTTGGGCAAGGCTCAGAAACGCTCCGAGATTACTTTCCTGGAATGGAATAGTACTTCTACTGACATCACACCTTTGCTTTATGCTTCAACGGAAATGATACATATAAACTAATATATTAGACATTCAATAAAAGGTCATTGTTATTGGTTATTAACTAACTCAAATAAATCCTAAACAGAAACCCAAAGGTCAGGGACGATGTCCAATTAGTAATAAAATTCTCAGTGGCAAACAAACCAAAAAAAAAAATCAACTAATCAATCAACCAGTGGATGGGTAAATAGGTGGGTGGATGGGACCATATTTTCAAGAAAATAAGAGCAGAGGTTGCTATAAATAATAAGACAAAAACAAAGAAATTCTGGCCTGATGAAGCCCACAGCAGTTCCTCCCTTACTCCTTGATAAAGGTAATGGTTCATTTGGAAAGAAACCAACTGTAACTCTGGGGAGGAGGGGGGATAAGTTCCCAGCCCTGGGCAAATTGTCTTTGAAGCCGAAATCAGTCAAAAGGAGAAATAAAGTGGGAGAAACACATTTATTGCTTACAAACAGTCATCCACACCTGCTGGCCCATGTCTCTCGCAACCTGGCTGTAAAAAGGGACCCCACCAAACCACTCTGGTTCAGATAGACCCTTGCTCCCCCCACCCTTGTAATCACCTATTGGTGAGGAGATAGACTATTGCAATCTTACCCACACCAACACAGCTAGATTGTACCTCACACCACACCGATGAGAGTAAATTCCGAAAGGATCAAAGATTTGAATGTAAATAAAGGAAGCCACAAAAGTTTAAGAAAATATGGGAAGCTTCCTTTATAAGTCTGGAATGGGAAAGGTCTTTTACACATGACCCAAAATCCAGAAGCCACAACAAAAGATAGATCCATTCAAATATATAAAAACTCTCCATGGAAAAAAAAAAGATATTGCCTCATGCAAAGTGTAAAAGCAAAAGACAAAGCAGTGAAGAGTATTTGCCACTCAGCCCACAGAGAATTCCTCTTGCTGATACAGAGAAAGGCCGACCTAAAAGACAGAAAAGAAAAATGGGCACAGGATATGACCCAAGAGATCAAATGGCTTTTAAATGTATGAAAAGATGCTCAAATCTCAACTCCTAATAAGAGAAATGCAAATTAAAGCCGACTGAGAGACCTTAACAAAAAATTGAGCAGGTTGGCACAACCTCCTATGGAGTCCGTTTGGCAATACCTAGCACATTTACAAATTTGTGTGACCTGTCAGTCTCCCCCAGAGATCACTGGTGCCCAATGCTGACTGGACACTGGAATTACCAGTTACCATGGTCCCACACTCTGAGGTTCAAGTACAGTTGATCCGAGGTGTGGCCTGAGTGTTAGGATTTTTAAAGGCCCCCTGGTGATTCTCATGTGCAGGTGGGACTGACAGTCACGGGTACAGATCCATTCACATGTGTGAAAAATATATTCAAGATTATTCACTGAGCTTTATTTCTAATAGAAGATTAGGGATAACCCGAATACCATCAAAAGATAATATAGGTATGCCATGGAGAAGTAGGCAGCTGTGAAAGGAGGACCGAGAGAGGACCTTCTCTCTAGACACTGACAATGCTCTAGAAGATACATCATGAAAAAGCAGAGTAAGGTGCAGAGCAGTATGCTCACACCTTTTGGTGTTGCTGTGCTTTGGGTAGTGTGGGGGCGTGTAAACAGATATTTGTATTTGTTTCCATGTGCACAAAAATCTTTGGAAGAGCAAACAACAGAAACCTGCAGTCATTCCTGTGGTGGAGGTGAGATAGAAAGCCAGGCGCAAGGGGAAGTGGGTGGGAGGGAGATTTCACCACACGCCATTCTATTCCAGTCTACCTCTGAACAGTGTGAGCGCGTAATATATTCAGAATACTAAGTAACAACAACAAAGAGGTTTCCATCCTGACTTTGACTCCAAGGTTCAGCATCCCTGGGAAGACACCTTGGATGTTTGACCTGACGTTTTCCCCTTCTATTCGTTGTTGTGTCGCCCTCTACTGGACTGAAAATGCTAAGGGTTGGTTTTAAAGAGAACCCTGATTTTGAGCACCCTGAGGTCAACTTGCTCAGCTGTGGCTGAAAAATAAACCGCCCACCAGAAATCAATACTGTGTGTAAACACTGGCTCAAATTGAAATCCACACAATATAAAAGTAATCTAATTCATGTTTCTTCAGAAGAGAAAGAAAATCAAAATATTTGATACTTACTTTATGCTACGTAGTGTGTCAAGAATTGGGGTAATTCAAATAAAACCTTTAAAAAAAAAGAATTGGAGTGGTATAAATTCATCATTCATTCATAGCTGGTGACAGGCCTCCTATCTGTCCAAGGGCGATCACAAACTCACTGGCCTGTAGGGGGCAGGCCTGTGATGTAAATGAGGCAAGCATGCAGCCTATGAGAAAATTTTTTCTGGAGAACCTCTGTTCTCCATTCCTTTATAAAACAGTTTCATCTTCAGGCAAATTCTGCCCTCTGCCTGCACACACTACCCCAAATTCTGCATGGCTTACTGCTCATTCAGACCTCAAATGTGACCCCCGAGAGAGGCCTTCCCCAGCAGCCCTCTATAAAGCAGCCCCACGTGCAGGTCATTCTCTGTCACATAACCTGTGTTTTCATGGCACGAATCACTATCTGAAATCACCTTTTCCACTTACCTCCTTACTCATTTATTGACTATGCACTCCCAGAGGAATGTCAGCTCCCTCCCCTCCACAGTGTCCATCTTGCCCACCATTGTATGCCCTTCTCCAAGCACAGCACCAGTCCCAGACAGACACACAATCCATTGTCATTGAATGGGCAGGGGCAGCATGAGGGAGAAAGAGTTAAGGAGGGGAATACTGGCATAAGGGTAGACATACAGATTAATGGAATACAACTGAGAGTCCAGAAGTAAACTCATATTTATGGTCAAGGGATTTTTGACAACAGTACCAAGGTATTTTTTGATAAGAAAATTCCTTGGGGAAAGAATAGTCCTTTTAACAAATGGTGCTGGAGTAATTGAATAGTGCATGCAATGGAATGAAGTCGGACCCCTATCTCACACTGTGCACAAAACTTAACTCAAAATGGATCATAGACATAAATGTAGGAGCTACTCTTACAAGAAAACATAGACATAAATCTTCATGACCTTGGATTAAGCAATTATTTCTTACCTATGACACAAAAAGCAGATGCAACAAAAGAAAAACAGATAAATTGGATTTAGCAAAATTTTTAAATTTTGTTATTCAAAAGCACCATCAAAAAAGTAAAAAGACAACACAGAGAATGGGAGAAAATATGTGCAAATTATATATCTGGTAAGGATCTGGTATCCAGAATATATGAAGAACTCTTATGACTCAAAAATAAAAAGACAAGTAACCCAATTAAAAATAGGCAAAGTATTTGAATTGACATTTGTCCAGAGATGATACACAAATGGCCAATAAGTACGTCAAAAAAGGCTCAACAAGATTAGTCATTAGGGAAATACAAATCAAAACTACAATGGGATACCACTTCACACACACTAACACAGCTAAAATTAAAAAGACAGACAATAACAAGTGTTGGTGAGGATATGGAGAAATCAAAACTTCATAGCTTTCTGGGAAGAATGTAAAATATTGAATCTGCTTTAGAAAACAGTTTGGCAGTGTCTCAAAATGACCTGAAAATTTCATTCCTAGGAAAATGCTCAAGAAAAATGAAAACATACATTACATAAAAACTTGTATGTGAATGTTCATAGAGTATAATTTACCATCCTCAAAAAGTGAAAACCTACATGTCTACCCACTGATAAGGGATAAACAACATAGTCTATCCATACAATAGAATATTATTCAGCCATAGAAAGGAACAAGGTACAAATTTGTTCTACAACATAGATGAACCTTGAAAACCTTATGCTAGATGAAAAGAAGCCAGTCACAAAGACCACATAGTATAGGATTCCACCTATATGAACTGTCCAGAATAGGCAAATTCATAGAGACAGAAAATAGATTTATGGCTGTCAGGAGCTGAAGAGGGAGGAGGATAGAGGATGACTGCTAATGGGTACGGGGTTTTCTGTGAGGGGTTGATGGAAATGTTCTGGAATTAGATAGTGATGCTGGGTGCACAATTTGTGAATATACAAAAAAAATCACTGGATTGTACACTTAAAAAAATGTTCAATGACATTTTTAATAAGAATGAAGGAAGACTCCTAGATTTGAAGTCTGAGCATCTGGGTAGGTGGAAGAGAATGAGTCATTTGGGACAGGGGGTTTTTGAGCTGCTCGTGATGCATCAGAGTGGAGGCATCCAGCAGAGCTGCAGAGCTGAGACTCAGGACAGAGCTTGGGACAGAGATGCAGATCTGGAAGCCATGGGTCTATGGGCGGTGATTAGGCCAGGGGTGTTTGAGATGGCCCAGGGAGGATGCTTAGGTAGGAGAAGGTCTATAGTGGAGCACCAAGGACCACCAACACTGAGGGGGAAAGGAACCAGAAAAGCTGGCTGAGAAGGTCTTTCCAGAGAGGGAGTAAGAAGCCCAGGAAAAGAAGTATTTCAGGAAAGGGGGAGTGGCCAGCATCAGACAAGCTAGGACCCATCCCTATAATACAAAGCAGGGGAGAAGAAGGAGAGTCAGCACCTGGGGAGGGGGCGTAAGACAGGGCACAGATACATTTTTAAATGTTACTGACCCAGGAAATGCACAATGGACAGAGACTAGTACATGGGGCTCCTCAGCAACTTCACAGCACTGCCTCTTCTGAACCCTGCTGCCAGGCCAGCTGGGTGAGTTGTATAATATACATGGATGTACAATCATATTATCTAATATTTGTAATAGTAGTTACATAACATATATGTCCTATAGTAACTATATGTGTTAATAATGGTAATGTCCTCTATGGGTTACGTGCCAGGCAGTCTGCTAAGTGCTTTACAACTATTTTCTCACTTAATTCTCACATCAACCCAAGGAGATGCTGTCACTTACTCCCTGAATAAATGAGGGAACTGAGGCACAGAGAGGTGAAGCCATCTCCCCAAGCTGCACAATTAGAACACTGCAGAGATGTTATCGGAACCCAGGCAGTCTGACCACAGGGGCATGAGCGCCTCCCACCAAGGAGCAGAGTTTGGAGACCTTGACATTGACCCAAGGTAGCTCAGCTACATGTGCTCTGAGACAACTAGAAAAATCTGTGCTGGTTTTTGAAGTCCATTGTCTTTGCATGGGTTTTATTTCTTTCATGGCAAAAACCTTATAGACTTTGTAAATTCAGTGGCCTGGTTCCCACATTTTCCTTGGGGCTACAAATCTAGAAAAGAAAGATATCCCACCTCAGCTGTAATTAGAGACGGGAATAAAACATAACCCTGAAACTTGCTGTTCTCAGCAAGGTGGCTGCCATTCTAAAGCAGGTGCCTTACACAGAATGGATATTTATAGAAAATGACATTTATAGAGTCAGCACTGAGCTCACCGATTGTCAAATCTCTGAAAGGAGTTTCCCGGGAAAAATGAAGATGCTGAGCCACAGATGAACAGTCTTTCTCAGGAACTGTGAGTCATTCAGAGACAACACTCATGTTCTAGAAATCTAGCAGAAGACACCGGAAAGCACATTATGAACTGGAGTTTTAGCTGCCAGAGAGTTAAGTGCAGTATGAGTCCAGGACAGTGTGGTCTAAAGGTTAAGGGTTTAGGCAGCCACTCACCCAAAATCTGGCTCTGCCATACCCTTCCTGAGCCTCAGTCTCCTCTTCCATGAAGTGGGTTTGAGGATCACACGTGGAAAATGCATGTAAAGGATATAACGGCACCTGGTATTTTAAGTGTCAGCCTCCAGATCTGTATGCAGTCTTAAAGTGCATTACTAGAAATAGCACATTGGACTACAGTCCACTGGAAAACAGAAAAAACAGAGAGAGACAGACAACCAGACAAGTATATAAGCAGGAAGAATTGATGGCAGGGTATTTTTTGCACCAGGCGGGGAAAGCTGGGAAGCCAAGAGATTGGTGAAGCACCCCTGAGATTTCCCACAGCGCCAGGAATGGCAAGCAGCCCTGGGCTGGAAAGGCAGAGCGAAAAGGAGGTGACACTAGAGTCCTGGGGCTGGGGTCACCCAGGGGGAGCAGGAGCCCAGAGGAGGGCGGCTGCTGGAAATATGCTCCAGACAAGGTTAGAAATACTGCAGCTTTTCCTTCCCTCCCACCCTCCAGTGTCTCACCAGTGTCTCCCATGGCCAGCCCAGAGGGAAGCCACCGAGCAGGGAGCCTGGGAATGCAGCCTGCAGAGGGAGGCCCTCCCCCCACTTCACCTGCACACCCCAGGGAGTCAGAGCAGAGGGGACAAGGGGAAGAAGCGGCACTAGCGCCCGGAAGAGGGGAGAGGGCGCGCTCTACTGGAGCAGGTCAGACCATGCTGGGAGATGGTACCTCAAGGAGGACCAGCTGACACAGGCAGTGCTCAGGCCTGGGAGCAGGTGGGAAGCCACAGATGTGGTTGATCCTCTGGGAGAGCAGCTTCGTGGAGGACATGAGAACTGCCTCTCCATTCGGGAGAGGACAGGCTTCTTATATGAACCTTCCGAGAGCAGATCAAAATCCGCCACGGGAACACAATCTTGGAGTCAATATAAAGAAGTTCTTTCTGGTAAAAATGGAAAGGGCTTCTCTGTGAGGTAATGAACTCCCTGTCACAAGCTGAAGAATTAAGAGAGTTCGTTCTTAATCTAGTGACTGTTGTTATTCTGAACCATTTCCTGCTTCTGGCATGTCATAGGAGTTTCAGGAATACAGAGGATCTTGTATCATCAGTTATAAACTTGCTTGGTAAAGACCCTTTATCTGTCTTATTTCCTTGGGCTGTAAATTTCTCCCAGAAAGGAACTTATTTGTAGATCTGTCTGACTTGAAGCAAACAATATATGAAAATCTCAGTTCTTGTTTTTACAAAAAAAAAAACCTACCACAGAAATCCTTCAAACAGGAATTTTTTCTAGAACATTTAAAATGTACTTCCAGGTTCATACAAGATCTTTTTCAGAAACATTCATTTCATGCTGGATAAGTTTCCCAATTGATGTGGACAATGTTTAAATAAAAGCCACAATTTCTGCAGTATTTGGTAAAGGGAACATCCCTTGCCTTTAAGCATCCCATAACGGCAGCATGCGGTGGGTAAAGAAATATTGTTCACATTCATTAACAGAGAATATTCCATTTAATTCAACAAATATAATAAATTAAATATTAAATAAAACTTAAAACTTATTTGGACCCTTAATAGAGAAAAGGAAGGAAAAATAGCAGAGAAAAGGGAAATGGGAAGAATCAGGGAAAAAAGAGACAGAGAATTTCAGAAAGACAAGGAAGGCTTCTTATCTTACAAAACCCTGACTTTGGTCACTTGGCTCATGGGGCATCTAAGAAGTCAAGTTACCCCAGGGAGTCAGCTTCAGCTCACCCACACCGCGTGTATTTTACCTGACCTCATATTTATGTGTGTTCTTTCTTTGAGCATGAACTAGCTGAAACAAGCCTGTGTCTTTTCCTCATGTAGACCACATCTATAACCCTTCTGCTGCATTTCCATTTCTGCTCTTTCTGGCGACTGAAGCACCAGAGATGCTTTCCGAGCAATCTATGTGCAAGCTCATCCACCTCCACGGGTTAGGGGGCTCACAATTCCCTTCCTCCTAGTATTGCCCAGTTTCCACAGCTAATTCGGTATCAGTTTCTTTATCCACTCACTTCAAGTCTTCCCAAATTCTCCGGAGACAATATTCCTTCTTTTTGTTCTCATATACCCACAGTTTATGTAACACTTAATTAGATCAGCTAATGACGACGTAGACACAAATTCCTTAACAAGTTTGGAGCAAACGCACCTGATTCTAGGTAAGCATGGAGGCCTGCTGGCAAGGCGAGAAGTATGTGAGCGGAGGGCTCAGCATGCTGTGTGTTTCACAGGTGACATGGGACAAGCCTGTTGATCCAGAGTCAATTAAGTGGAAATTGGTTAAGCGAACATCTTAAAAAATAAGTGTTTAAAAATTAAAATCTGATCAGGCGTCAGAAGTTAAAGGTGACTTATGCACTCACTCAGTGTGTTTCGTCCAGTAACCCCTCCTTCCGTGGCCTCACAGTGCCAGATTCAGCCCTGGCTGCACGCAGACAGGCAGGGGCGGTATTATTGCGCCCACCTTCGGGATGGAAAGACTGAGGGTCAGCCTTTGTCCACTGTCACACACACGTCAAGTAAAAAGTACCAGGCCTCAAACCCAGGTCTCCTGAAGGTAGAGCCTCAGGTGCTTCCTACTATAATGCTGTGGGTTCAGGCTTATTTTCCCCTTAGACCAGAAGCTCAGGTTCTCCATGTCCATGGCATGAGGTAGAAAGTCGACACCATTTTGGAACATGACAGATAAATGGACTGATGGGCCAGTTTTCCCAGAGTAGGGAGCCGGAGCGCTGACAGCAAACAGAAGGCACATCAGATGGGATTCTGGAGAGAATTTTAGTCAAGGACTAGAACCAAGTCAGAAGAACCAGCCAGGGCTATTGGGGTGCCCAGAACTGGCAAGAACAGAGCTGCCACCAGCCAGGGCCTGAAGACGCGGAGGGAGGAGAACATTACTCGAGCCTGGGGGCTGGAGCTAGGCAGGAGGAATTGCAGAGACTCCTGGACTAAACCTGGATCAGGATCCTCTGAGCCCTCTTTCCTGCAGGCTTCAACCTGGCCCCCATCCTGTCTTTGGCCTGCGGAGCCCAGTTTCAGCAAAGAATCCTGCTAAGCCAACTCAGGGAGAATCCCCCATCCTCGATATCAGGTCAAAGTCCTCATGCCCCACCCTTAGTACTATGGTCCTTGGCCTGTCTTTAGCAAGAATCCTGTAGACAGTTTAGCAAGAATCTCCCTGCCCTTGATATCTCCTCTTCGTAGTTTTCCATGCACAGACCCCCTGATCCTGCTTTAAATCCCCAGCGGCATCTGCTGTCTTAGGAGGTGACCTCAGATCAGCTCCTCTATTGCAATAGTCTTGCATAAAGTCTGTCTTGCATCTTTAACAAGTGTCAGAACAATTTCCCTTTAACAGGATCACCCCACGGGAGCTGTTATCATGAAAGGAAGAAGCCACTGACAGAAGCTCAGCCCATAGCAGGGAGTGTGCAGGGGAAGAAACACCCCAGTCTTTTTCCTCCTGCCCTCCAGTCTCCTGCCAGCGCTTCCCATTGGCTGAACCCAACAGGAAGTCAGGGGAGGAAGACCAGGTGATGCCATCAGGGTCAGACCTCAGGGACACAGGAAAGGTGGAGAATGGGCCCAGGGAGCAAGCAGACAGACAGTGACCTGCCCACCCTCCTTGCCAATGTTGGTGTGATTGACAGGGTCAGAATTCTTTCTTCCTCTGGAATGTGGAGAATCCCAAGCCTGACCCAAGAGAAAGTGGCAGGGGCAGGTGGAGGACATACCAGCCAGGGCAGTACTGGTGCCAGCCCACCAGGGGGGTCAGGGGGAGTGGGCAGGGGCAGGGAACTGATATGCAGACCCAGGCCTGCAAAATCTCTTAATGCCCAAAAGGTGACACCTAGACAAAAAAGGACTTTGCAAAAGACTGGAGGACAAGAGGTGTGGCAGACGTGGCTCTACAGTTCTCATCTTGATTCAAGAAAACCCCATAGGGTGGACTGTGGTCTTCAATCTTAGATAGAAAGGGGCACTTGATGAGGTCACTCACACCTCTCAGATCCCACTCCCCACCTCTCACTCTTGTCACTACACAGCGAGCAGGTCTGCGCAGGCCGTGGTTCTTTTGTGCAAAGGTGAAATGACTGGGACCCCAGCCAGGGACACCTACCTCTCACCTTCAGTCCCCGACTTCTCCAACACCATTACACACAACACTGCAGAGCCCTCTAGGGACTCTCGTGCACCACCCAGAAGTTGGCAGTGAGGGTAACCCCCATGGGCTACCCTTGACCAGTGTGGGCATAGGAACCAATAAACAGTTGGGTCCCCCTTTCACCTCCTGGATGGACAGTTCTGAGATGCATCTCATGGGCTCCCCAGGAGGCCCCATGGGATAAGTCACACAGTCACTCCAGCACAGAACAGGCAACCTCTGATCCCCTGTTCCACACTCTCATCCTGCATTCCTACTTCCTCGAATCACATGTATTATGTAACTTGGAAAAGAAAAAGGTGAAGCGTTCCAATTGAGCTCAGCCTCCCGGGAACCAACAGTATGAGAATGCCTGGCCTCGAGTACACAGACTCAGAATCCAGGATTCTCAGTTGACTAAGACGTCTTTCTCCCTGAGATGCCACCGCTTCCGAGTAGGAGGGGTTAAAATATGACTAGACTCTGCATTAGTTAGGGCTCATTTATTGCAAATGAAGCAGAAATCACACCAGCCTAAGCCAATAGTGTAGGGTGGGGGGGAAGACGGGGAATATATTGGTACATGTAACTACCCGTGGGAAACACCGGCACCGTGTGAACAGGGATTCAGCACCATTACCTTCATCCTCTCTCCCTCTGTCTGTCTCACCTTTCAGTTCTGTTTCTCTGTGTGTTGCCACATTCACCTACCATGTCAGTAGAGTAAGAGAAAAACCTCCAGGGATCCAGAGACGTGTGTGACTGACAGCGGCAGTGAGCCACTATGGGGCACTTACAGGGCCCCAGGCACCACGCAAAGACCTCCTCATGCAGTGACCCCCTAAAACCTCCCTGGACTCTCGGAGGCGGGCTCTATTCATTTCACAGAGGAAGAATGAAAGGCACAGAGAGGTTAGGTAATTTGCCCAAGGTCACACAGCTGGTAAGTGGCAGAAGCAATAACTGAACTCAGACTGTCTCCACCATATGTGGTTACTGCATACAGCACTGAGTGAATGGGACTGAGATCCAGAGAGAGGACAGCCCTGCTGAGGCAGGTCAGGTCCTGCAGGAGAAGAGGGCTCGGAGGGCATCAAAGGGCCTGGGCGCTGCTGGTAGAGAAGGCAGTCCGGGAAGAATCAGGCTCCCAGGACCCAGTGTTCCTCCCTCCCCTGGGTCCCCACAACCAAAGCGGGCCTCTGTCCTCCTCCTTATCTACCATATTGCAATTACCTGGTCACACGTCTGTCTCTCCCACTTCAGTGCAGCCCTTTTTGGCCAGGTCTTGTTTGCCCAGCCTAGAATCAATCCATTTTTCTTGAACAAAGAAGAGGAACAGGACCCAAGTCCCCAGCAGCGCTGGTGAGAGCACAGCCAGCAGACCCCACTCCAGGAGGCAGCGAAGCAAGAAGCCAGTTGCCGGCACGAGGTCAGAGCACGACCAGCTGCTGGGCTGACAAGGTACTGGCCAGCCACTTGCCCTTTTGCCTAAGGAGGGGCAGGCCTGGGCCTGGAGTCTGAGCTTCCAGAGGACCTCCGCGGTCCCAGCATCCATGACTGTGGGGCTCAGGCAGCTTGTCGGGAAGCCGGAGGTGACACTGGAGAAGGTGACTGTGAGTTCTGAGAGGATGTCGAGAGTGCTGCCTCCCGCTCTCTTCCTAGAATCCGTGGTACCTCTGGACTCAGTGGGAAAGCGTTCTGGGATCTATTAGCAATGTCTGTCATGGGTACAGAATGGGAAGTGGAGGCACCCATGTCGTGTGTTTACCATCCCAGGTAACAGGACTGTGGGAGCTGGGCAGATTACTGGTATTAATAGCAGCTAATATCTATTAGACACTTAGAATGTGCCAGGCTACATGTTAAATGTTTTTCCTGCTCTATTTCATTCATTTACTCCTACAATGAATTCTGAGAGATAGGCACTGTTTGTGCCCCTCCTCCAGCTCAGGCTTAGGAGGGCCATGATTTTACTGGCCTGTGCTGTTCAGTGCCATATCCCCAGCACCTAAAGGGCGTCTGGCATATGGCAGGCACCCCAATTTGCTGTTGAGTAGATTAATTCCCATTTTGCAGATCAGGAAACTGAGGCCCACAGACATAAGCAACTTGCTCAAAGTCACACACCTAGTAGGTTCTGTTCTAGGAAAATGTCTGCCATAGAACTTTCTGCACCAGTGGAAACATTCTTTAACCTTTGCCGTCCAATACAGAGGCCACTGACACGTGTGCCTACTAAGAACTTGAAGTGTGGCTCAGGCAGCTAAGAAGCTGAATTTTCAATCTTATGAAACCTTAACTAACTGAAATTGAAAGGCTACACGTTGCAGGTGGTAAGTGTTTTGCACAACACAGATCCAGACCCTGAGGGTTTGACTACCCTAGACTGATCCCAAATGCCAAATTCAGAGAACACTCACGTGTTAAGTTACAATTCCATCCAGGAGGGCTGGGGAGTATAACCAACAGATGAACCTACAAGCAATTGCATATGTGTTCTTCCAGCCATAACGATTCAGCAGAGGCTTTTATCCATGCCACCTAACTTTACACATGAGAGGTGGGACGGTTCCAGAGCCCAGGGCTCACTCTGGGTTACCTGCCGGCCTGGGACCCAAGCCAGGTTTGTGACCCTGAAATCCCAATCATTTCATTTTAATAGTCAGCAAAAAGAGAAGCCTGTGGTTGGTCTGGCGCGTCACAGAGGAATCAGGCTGTGGGTGATGCCAGCTCCGTTAGGAACCTTGGTGTTAAGTGATGAGTGGTTAGACCCAACAGGCCCCAAGAGAGTCAGTTCCAGGTGAAGCCGCCATGTCCAGGGCGCCTCCTGTACCATCTTACACTGGTACCTCCTTCTCCATACCTCTGTCCAGAGGCTGGTATCTGGCCGTTCCTCCTGTCACGTGATCTTGAGAAAGTGCCCAAAGCTGATGAATGCTAAGATAGCAATGACTAATAGAAAAGTGTCTCCCATTTCCCAAGGATTCCTATTTTAACAGGAAGCAAAGTTATCAGCTAAAGGGCAGCTCTCGCTGGGACCATGTCAGGCCTCAGCAGCAAAGCTCATAGTGCTGGGCACTTGGAAGTGGTCATCTTGTATTCACTGATTTAACTCCGTCACACCGTGATTGAGGAGCACATGTCACCGCATTTGGAGGTGGGGACAATGAGGCACAGTAGAGCTAAGTGGCTGGTCCAGATCACTGAGCTAGGGCATAGCCAGGCCAGGCTCATATCCAGGCAGAGCTGGAGAGAAAAGTATCTGAGTTCAGGAACTGGGCGCAGACTCCCACGGAGCTCTGCGCATTAGCCGGTCTGATACTCTTGCTACTTCACTGTTACAAACTTGCAAGTGCGAGCAGGCCAGGAATTCCGCTTGCAGACGTGATCCCGGCTGGCCTCAAGGCCCACTCCTTTCTGCCAGGCTCGATTTTTCTAGATTACTCAGCCTTTGGGAGGGAAGCTGGGCCAAGGACAAACCTTTGGTGAGAACAGACTGTTTAGAGAAAGTGCTCTGCCTCCTCCCCCTTCCTCCTCCTCCAGGAGCCTTGAAACCTGGAAACTCCCTGGAGAGGGTGTGCATCCGGAAGGAGCAGTTCTCAGGTCCCACCCCTGCCAAGCCCAGCTGCAGGGGGGCAAGCTGGTGGGCAGTCGCTGACACCTCTCCCGCCTCCCCTTAGTACCTGTGTGACTTCCTGGGCTCCAGGAAGGTCAGAGCCAGCTCTATAGCCCAAGGCTTGCACCCTTCCAGGGAAACTTCCAGTGTGCTGGCTAACTGGCTAACTGGGCACTGGCCCAGGATGTGGGTTCCTCATCCTGGTTCCTGCACTTCCAGCTGTGCAGTATTAGACGTGCCATCCAACCACCCAGAACCTCCGTTTCTTCACCTGGAAAGTGGGGATAACCATAGCCTGGACCCAAGAGGTCACCTATTACAGGGTTTACACATCGGCACAGTGTTTGCACAGGCCTGTGCATTCCCCACGGTAACCCAGCCCTGGCTTGCCAGCCATCCCCCTGACCTTTCATTTGCCATTTCTGTGTGTCCAGATGACATGCTTCTTCACAAGGGACACTCTGCTGGGACACCTGTTTTTGAACTGAGGTATTGAGAATGGAAATAACAGGAGCCTCCTGTGTTTCTCTTTGGTGATGGTTCCAACGTTCCCACCTAGGGAGGCTCCATGCTTGGGGTTTAATGCGCTCACACTGTTATCTTGACATTCCTAATTTTATCCTTTGAATTTGCGTTGTATAAGTAGGGCCAAATGGGACAATGGAGTATGTGCTGGGGAACTTGGAGCCTGGGTTCGTAGGTTCACACACAGTCCACCTCCCTCACCCCTCCCTGCCTTCTTGCCTCTTGGTGCCCCTGCTCAGCAATCACTGTCACCCAGTAAGGACCTGGGTATGGATACAGGAAAGGCCCTTGAGGCCCTGCCCACCCTATCACATGGCCCGCAGTTCCTGTGGGTCTGTACAGTGACCCTCAAGTAATGACAAATAAAAAGCACCTCAACAGGTCAAGAGAGAGACTGCAAAAGAAAGGAAAAGGCTTTTCTTCTGCTTTTTGTACAAGAGGCCCCACTTCTTCATTTCACACTCATCCCTGTGGACTATGTAGCTGGCCCTGCTTCCATCGGATGGCCCCTGATCTCCAAAGTGGCAGGGTGCTGAGTCACTGTGGTGGGGCACCCACTAATGCCACCTCTGGGGGGTTGGTCAGAGGCTTACAGGTACACTCCCCTCTGACCCACCTTATCATCAGAGATGTGCACAAAGTTGCAGGTGCAAGAACGTTCACCTGGTGTTATTTATAACAGTGAAACTAGCAGGTGTCCAACGATTAGGGGGAGTCAAGTGCACAGTCCAAATCCAGGGCTCAGTTGCCACTGCTAAGAGCATTTTGTAAAAGAGAACTTACTGACAGAGGAAAAACTCATGACTTTGCCAAAGGGGAGAAAAGGTGGTTACCAAAGGGCCTGTACCCCATGACCTTCTTTGCACACTGATGCATGGAGAAGATGTGCATGGGGAAAGTACTGAGCTGATTTCCGCCTAAGGGCTGACAGTTTTCCCCTTTCCTACATGTCTGTGCTGTCCAGGTTCTCCACACTGAGCATGCATCACCTTTATCAGAGCACAGAGGCACGATGGTGCAGGTGGCAAGGTTAGACCTGCAGTCTGTGAAGCCTGACTGCCTGGGTTCAAAGCCCAGCTCTGTTCCTCACCAGCTCTGGGCAAGTGTTTAACTTCCCTGGGCCTCAATTTCTCCATCTGTAAATGTCTAACACATAGCAAGCCCTATAAAATGCTGCTGTTATTATTATTGGAAAGAAAGCATACAAAGGAAAATATGGAGAGACAATATCATTATTTTGGGTGGTGCAGGAGTGGTTTATATTTCCTTTTGGACTTTTCTGTATTTCCCAAGTATGCATTAGTTTTATGACTTTAGAGAAAATGTTAATTAAAGAAAAAAGTCAATAGGTGGTGCACCAAATGGCATTGGGGAAAATAGGATGAAGTCAGAGCAGCCCATGTGTACATTTTTCAGGTCAAGGTCATGTGTGGATTCCTGGCCTTGCCCCAGGCCCTTACTCCAGGCCCTCCCCTCAGTCTGTACATCTCATTCATAAAGAACCCAACACCTGGGAGACAGAGTCAGTGCCAAGTTATAAGCTCTTAAAATGAAACATCTATAGCTAAATCTCTCTAGATAGATACAGATATACCCACATATCTATAACCATCTATATCTACCCACCTATATACATCTACTTATCTAGCTATATAGGGAGAATCTGTAACCACAGCTATAAAAATACTTGCCCTCCACAGCACTCTGAATATAACCCTAACACAAGGCTGACCGTATGGTATTGCTCGTTTGTTTGCCTCCCTCCCTAAAATCCTTGAAAGTTCGTTCTTTCTCTCCCTGTGTCCCATGGTGCCCAGCACACAGTAGGAAGTCCCTACAAGTCTGTTGAATGAATTAATGAAGGAAGCAGTGAGTGAATTCCTGTAATAGCAAGAATCACATGTCAAAGTACAGACACAGACCAAGATGTGCAGTTAGCTTTGCTGGGGTGGAGGTGGGTCCAGGAAGAGTCAAAGATGGGCAACCAAGGCTTCAGAGCAAAGGTGGTGCCTGGGTAAAGCATCAAAGGGTGGCTGTGTGTTTGTCCCCATAGAAAAGGGGAGTGGGATGGGGGGTGGGGGGACACAGCAATCCAGGCAGCAAGAACATCACTTAAAGGATCCTCTAGGTGGTTCCAGGGCTAGTTTCACCTAGCTCCCTTTAATTTAAAAAGATACTTTCTATACTTTTGTTTCGCAGCAAAATAATATTTAATACAAATCTCGGTCATGGAAAGCAAAAAAAAAAAGTTCCATAAATGTGATACTTTTCAGAAAGAAGCAGGGTGTGGGTGAGTAGTAGACTCAGCTAGGAAGGGGAGGCCCAGGAGACCAGAGCAGGCTGGCACTGTGCGAACGGGTCCCTTCTCCAGCTGAGGAAACCGAGGCCAGGGAGGGGCAGGTCACTCAGAAGAAAATGGGGGAGCTTAGCCCACTGCCAATCTGCGCCTCTGCGGGAGTGAGACATGCAGTCCATCACTACAGAAACCCTCTTGCGTCCTTACTTGGCACCAGAGGGACTGGGGACCACCCCTGGCCCCCACTGGTCCTTGCACAAGAAAGAGGCAGCCTCTGGTAAGAGGTGCTATGCAAGGGTGGGGACAGATCCAGACCCAGGCTGCTCAAGGGAGCAGGGAACCAAGTGATGGAAGGGGATGGAGCTGATGCTGTGTCGAGGGAGCAAAGAAAGGCCCTGAGCATCTGCCAGGTCATGCTGACTCTACACCCTTATTTTTTCTTCTTTTCTGGCCCACCTTCAGTGGGTGCGTCTCGCCATGCTTTATGCAGCCCTGAAGGATGCTCAAAATCCAGTGACTAGAACAACAGAGAGTTTTTTGTTTGGTTTTGTTTCCGTAACAGCTTTATTCAGATCTAATTCACATACCATAAATTTGCCCTTTTAAATTGTACAAGTCGATATTTTTTAGCTTATTCAGAGCTGTGTAGTCATCAATACTATCAAATTTCTGAACATTCTTACCCTGCCCAAAAGAAATCCCTTATCCTGTAGCAGCAACCTCCACTCCCCTCTCCCGCCACACCTCCAGCC
>JAVSCE010010748.1:0-17729 GCA_032199065.1 Smutsia gigantea | reverse complement strand
GGAGACAAATACATGTACAAATTCTCATGTTTAATTGTAAGACCTCATGTAAACATTAAAAACTGGTTTGGTGAACTTTTCTTTAAGAATATTGGTGTGTCCGTTTTGGTCAGTTCTCCGTTGCCATCATCCTATCCTAGGCACAGCACCTGGATGATCAGTGCCTCCTTCAGATGTTTTCATAGACACCATCTTCTGTCTTCGTGGCCACTCATTCTGAGCTGCCTTTGCTACTCTCCCTGACCTCTCAGCATCGGTGGGCCTGGAAGCTTGGTCTTGGGGCTCTTCTCTGCGTTCATACTCACTCGTTTATGAGCTCACCCCGCCTGTGGCTTCAAGTAGCATCTCAAATTGATGATTATCAATACAGCCAACCTGGACCTCTTCCCTAAAGTCCACATTTACATTTCCAACTGTTTACTCAACACTTCTGCACGGATGTCTGACACATGCCTTCTGTACAACACCTCCAAAATGAGTTCCTGATGCCAGCCTCCAAAACCTGCCTTTTCCAGTCTTTAGGATCTTGTCTGATGGCATGTCTATCTTTCCAGTTGCTCGGATCAGAACTCTGAGCATGAACCTGGCCTCCACTCTTTCTCTGTACCCTGCATCCAGTCTCCCGGCACACCCCGTTGGCTCCGCCTTCAGACTAAGTCTGCATCTCACAGGCAGCCCCTCCGGGGATACTGCCTGGCCCAGGTGATAGGACCCCACCCGAGACCACACTGGGTGCCCTGCTCCCACCGGCCCCCTCTCGCTTCAGTCTCTGCCCCGCAGCGGGGTGTTCCTGTTAAAACAATCGCTCCCTGTCACTGCCCATTCAGACTTCTCTGTGGGTGCCCCATCCACACAGGAACACGCCTCCAAGGCTCACTGTGGCCTCCACCTCGCCGTAGCCCCTTTATTTCCTTGGCCTACTTCCCCTTAGCTCTCCCTGTCCTCCAGCCCACTGGCCTCCTTGCTGTTCCTCAGACACACCGGCGCCTCTCCCATCTCAGAGACCCTGCCGTCGCCATCCCCGCTGCCTGGAAGGTCTTCCTCTGATGGATGCACGACTCGCGCCCTGTGCTTAGATGGTCCCTTCCTCAGGAGACCTTACTGAATCCACAAAGTGAACTGTCACCGGCGCTCCCAGGGGTTCCCTATCCTTCTTTACTTGATTTTTCACCCTAGCACTTTCTACGACCTAACATTTTGCACATTTTTCTTATTTACTTGTTTCTGTCTTCTCCCCAACAGTGGAAGCTGTGGGGGGAAGGCCTTTTTGCCTGCTCTTTAATTGTTGGGTCCTCAGAATATAGAATATAATAGAAACTCAATTACTGAATTTGGTCTAGAAAATAACTTTTGTCATCTTCCGAATAGTTCCTTAACCATTCTGACTTTACATGGATATGAAAATAAAAAAAAAGAACAATAAACAGCAAGTAGGTCAAAATGAAAGAGAAAGCAAAGACTAGCTCAGTCAAAAAAAAAAAGAACAGATATTTATTGAGTTCTCATGTCCTATCTCATGCATGAGCCCACTTAATCTTCACAGTACCAACTTTTAAAAAGTAGTAACTAAAATCCCAATTTTAATTGATAAGAAAACTGAGCCTCAGAGAAGTTACGCAGTTTGTCCACACCTGGGCAGTATCATTCTGGCAAAGCCAGGACCATTATGCAACTTGGCTTGTCTGAAGCCACAGATTAATTTAGCATTTAGAAGTGAAATTTTCTTCTCACACACGGAGAAGAAATGTGTAACTTGGAAGAGAACTTATTATTCTTGTTGCCATAGGCAGCAGGTGTTAAAGGCTCTCCCAAACTTCTTTATCAGAGATTTGCACTTTTGATCATGCATTTCTCTTCCTTTTATACTTACATCTGCAAACTCTCACTTGCTCAATTTTTCATCACTTCTCAAAATTAAATAACTTAAACTTGGGCTTCCTAGTGAAAAATTTACCAGAAGATCAAGAAGCCTTGCTCTATCCCACCACTTCTGGAAATGTCCCTGGTTCTAAGAATTCTCACAGGGTCTTCCGGCCGTAGACGCCCCAGTCGTGGTGCTGAGGCCACCTTCCTGCAGCGCAGTGCTCCCAGACAGCAGGCAGAGATCACAGGTTCGGATTTGATTCTCAGTCAAAGCAGCTATGGTCAGAAGGATAAAGATTGTATTTTTGATGATAAATATTATTTTCCCAGTGGCTTACAGTCATTTCAAATTAGTAAAGAAAAAGAAAGGCTAGAGTCCTGACCTTTTTTAAATCCTGAGAATTTACTAGTCCTGCCTCTTCGGGCTGGCGAGTTTAGAGACAAGTCAGGACTTCACAGCTCGTACCTGACAGAACATCACTAAGTCAACCTTCTGAGCACAAAGTTGGAAATAGTCAAAAAGTAAAATGATAGCATAGGAAGAGATGCAGCATTTTTGTATTTTGCTTTTACTGTAACTTCAATTAAATCGCAAAGTATATGCCTTCTTTTAATGAGTAAAGATCGTTTTTAATCAGCAGGTGTTTGTGTACAAGTAAAAATCATTTTCAGTGGGTTCACTATTTTTGCTGGAATCTTTCTCCCTGCCGTTCTCCGTGGTAAGCTTTTATCATGGACTAGCCAGACTCAACTTCCGTCTAGCCCACATGACGTGGGAGCTCTGGACTCAGAGCCGGACCGTCACATTGACGGCCCAGCCGTCCAGACTGGTGGGGAGGGTGGAGGGCGCGCCTCCCCTTCTTGTCAACCTTATGCAGCCACATTCCGCCTTGGTGGGTTCTTCTTGCTGCTCCTGGCAAACACCAATGTTTTTAGAAGAGCAGCCCTCAGAGTGGTGGTACTCTTTGAAATTTATTTCAGGAACTTCGAAATACAGGAACTCTTATTCGAGGGCCCATTGGTGTTCTATTTCACATAGTCACACATCTACCATGTCGCCTCCCAGGGACGCAGTCCCAAAGTCCCCAGTCCAGGTTAAGCTCCCCTTGTCTTCCCTGCTTCCCTTGTCCCCTGCCATGCTCTTAGCTCTTGCTCTTAATCTTACTTCCTACTTTGTCTCCCTCTATACACTGCAGATTCTTTGAGGACAGAGACCTTTTTATTCTTTCTTGTATCCCAAACACCTGGCACAGTGAGTGGCATCTAATAGGAAACCAGTGAATGAAGAAGAATGCTTTGTATTCACAGCAGGGTTCCGCTGCAGGCGACCTGACTGCGTGACATCAGAGCTCAAAAAGCGGAGAAGTTTTGAAGGGTGCACACTAGTTTAGAGTTTGCCCTTCCAATTGCTGTCTCTTCCTTCCTGGGGTAAGGGGAGAATGAGGGAGGTTTTATAGTTTTAATTTCAGAACTAAGAATGAAAGGAGAAAGTGGCAGAGAAGGAGGAAGAGGAGATCAGCTCATTTATCTGCTCTGAAACATCTCTGTCCGGTTCGCTAGGAAGAACACATCAGGGAATGATCTGAGCCAAGCCCGTGAGAGGAGCGCTCCAGTAAGAGAGCACCCCCGAATGGCTCCTCTGCGTGTATTAGTGGGGTGGCTCGCGGCCCCGCTTTGCCCAGAGTGCCCAGAATCTAGAAGTGAAAATCCTATGTCCCAGCAGACCACTCCCTGGGACACAGAAAGCCCCAGCTCTTGGTAGTGGGCACTGGAGGTTGGGGAAATAGTAGTACAGAGCCCACAAGCTGGCTTCCAAAATAGGCCTGAAAGCAATGCCCTATTTTAGCTGGATAGATTAATGACCGTCTGTACTCCTCGCTGTCACTGTCTTTGCCCTGATGGCTGATTGCAGCCATGATTTGCAGTTCACAGTAATGGGTCACCCATTGTGCCATCATTCTGAGCAAGGAGACCTTAAGTGTATAATTAAGGGCATTGTCCTTGTGAGCATTAAGAATCTGGCTTTGCCTTGGCCTGTTGACTAACTGTTGTGCTTTGTGTCAAGATAGCTCTTGTTAAAATGTTAACATTGTGAATATTCTAATCATGTTCTCTAAGAATTGAGATCATTAAAATGAAAACTATTATAATAGCCATGCCAGCATGGCCTAGACTTCACTGGGAAAAAAAGAAAGAAGGCAAAATGTGGTATTTTAATGACAGATGGAAGGATGCATATGATTGGATTGGGAAGATAAATGACCAAAACAGAGCATTATACACAATATACGGAACAGAAATTGAAGTTGGGTGCAGACAAGGTTGTGTGAAAGCACATGTGGAAAATCCCACTAATTTGGGCTGAGATAGGCAAGTACTTCTAAATCAATCAAAAGTTTTTCACCTCCCCAAAAGATATGAATACTCAAATGAAAACAACTGTCATTGAATAATCTTGAGCATACCACATGGATGAATATGCATTATAGTTTCATCTCCCTTTTGCTCTACGAAACTGAGTACAGTTACTTTTCCTGTTTCAGAGGTTGCAATGAAGTGTCTTGTGAACAAAGGAGGAAACCTTGATACCAGTTGTGTTGGCCCCTTCATGGTGTTGAGCTGATTCTGTCAGGTCTTATCAACTATCCTGCTTCCCACAGTACAACAGATCATGGCAACAAAAATGTTCTGCCCGGCTATTGGGTATTTTGATTAGAAAATGTAAGTGTGAATCATCATCTTGATTTCTGTGAAGATTTTAATGACATCTCAGTAAACAAAAATCACAAAAGATCATTGCTATCTTTGCTTATATCTCTGTGTATTCAGCAGACAGTGCAAATGTGAATTTGGCAATTCCGGTCGTCTGTAAACTTCTTATTATAGAAACTGAAATGATCATACCTACTAATGCCTGTGTGCCTCAGAAAGGAGCATGATTGGCTGCGATACTGAAGCTTTCCTAAGGCAAGATTTTGGTCACTTTTCAGTTTTTCCTCAAAATGTGCAGAAAGGCTTACTGAGATGTTTGGACATAAAGACATGGAAAGAGCCTTATTAGCACCTTTGCCTACGAGATGACGACCATTGCTGTCAGCCATAATGATGCTAAAATGTTGGCCTGGCATAAAATCATATTTTCAAAGTGTGAAAGTATTTTATCCATTTTATTTCATTTTAGCCACTCTGATAAATGTGCACTGGTATCTCATTGTGGTCTTAAATTGCATTTCTCTAATGGCTAATGATGTTGAACAGCTTTTCATGCGCTCATTTGGCACTCCCATATCCCCTTTGGTGAAATGTCTGTCTTCTGTTCATTTTCTAATAGGATTGTTTTTTACTGTTGTTTTCTGAGAGTTCTTTATACAGTCTAGATGTATCACAGATTCTCTTATTTGGAAATACATTGAAGATGAGAGTGGAGAAAAGTACAGTAAAACACATTTATATGCTGTTTCTTCAAAACTTCTTAATGATCTTTGATGAGGCCATAAGAAACCTAGAAAAGGATGAAGTGACCATACCTGAGTCATATGATGTTATGTTTAGGTTGTGGCAAAAACTCATATGGTGATAAAATACTCATTTTTTTTTAATGACTGCCTCAGAAATGTTTTAAAGTCATCATAAAAGGGCAGACAAGTTAAGCAGTATTTTCTCAACCAAGCTAAAACTTTGATCTCACAAGTTCAAATTATATCTTTGCTTTAAAAAAGCTATTTTCCCAGAGAATGAGAGGTTTAACTTATCCATTTGGATTGTTTAAAAATAATAGACAAAGTTAAATGTAAAAGGTAAAACTGTAGAACTTCCAGAAAAGAACATAAGAGAAGATCTTCAGGACTTAGAACTGGGCTATGATCTCTTAGACTTGATACCAAGAGTGTAATCCATAAGAGGAAAAACTAATAAATTGGAACTTACCAAAATTAAGTCTTTGCTCCAGCAAAGAGCTTGTTGAAAGGATGAGAAGACAACCTATAGACTGGGAAAAAATATTTGCAAAGCACATATCCAACAAAGTCCTTGCATCTAGACTGTATAAAGAACTCTCAAAACTCAATAGTAAAAAAAAATCTTATGAGAAAAGACAAAAGATATAGATATTTCACCAAAGGGGATATACAGGTGGCAAATGAGCACATGAAAAACTGTCCAAAGTCATTATCCATTAGAGAAATGCAAATTAAGACCACAATGAGATACCATTGCACACTTATCAGAATGGCTAAAATGAAACATAGTGATAACACCAAATGCTAGAAGGAAGCAGAGAAACTGGATCATTCATACATTGCTGGTAGGAATGTAAAATGATACAACTACTCTGGAAAATAGCTTGACAGCTCCTTTAAAACCAAACAAAAAAGTGGATTTGCCAGAGGACTCAGCATTTGAATTCTTGGGCATTTATCCCAGAGAAATGAATAGCTATATTGCATGCTGGGTTTGTACAAATTTATTCATAGCAGTTTTAATCAAGATAGCCAACAGTTAGAAACTACTCAAATGTCCTCCTCCAACTGGTAATGGTTAAACAAACTGTGAGACATCCATGCCATGGAATACTACTCAGCAGTAAAAAAGGAAGGAACTTTTGATACCTATAACTTGTATAAACCTCAAGGAAATATGCTGAGTGAACAAAACCAGTTCCAAAAGGTTACATACTGGATATTCCATTTATGTAATATTCATGAAGTAATATAGTTATAGAGATGGAGAACAGATCAATAGTTGCCAAGGGTTAGGAAATGGGAGGAGAGGATATGTGTGGCTAAAAGAAGTAACACATGAGAGTCTTATAGCAAAGCTACAGTTGAGTATTTTGGTGGTGGGGGTGGTTATAAAGACTACACCGCAATAAAGTTGTGTAGAGCTGCACACAGGCACAGGCACACACATACAAGTGCATGTGTAACTGGTGAATCTAAATACAGTCTTTGGAATGTACCAGTGCCAAACACTTGGTTTTGAAATTGTGCTAATGTATAAGATGCTAACATCAGGGGAGGCTGGAGCATGGGACTTCTCTGTAAGTTTCTTTCCTACTTCTTGTGACTTTATAATTAGTTTAAAATAAAAAGTTATATACAAGTGGATATTTTCGACATGGATAGCCTGTGTGATGAATTTATAGATTAACAAGACTGTTAATAGATACAAAGTGGATGGACAGTTTTGGAGGGGTGGGAATGAATTCCCATAAGGGTAAAACCTGCTTTTGCTAATAAATGGAATCATAAGTATTCCACCCTCAAATGCTTTCATTGAGAGGAAACTAAGTTAATGTCAGCACATTGGACTGACACCAGAGATCAGTGTCACATGGGCTTGAAAGAAGCAGAGCTATAAGTCGAAGTGAATTTTACAAGTAACTGTGCTGTTTTGCCACCACATAAAGAAAATAGGGGTGTCTACATGGCAGCAGGCAGTTGAGAGGAAACAGAAAGAATAAAAATATCTATTGTCTCATGGAGGCTGAAAAAAACACGGCATTCATGTGTGTGTGTGGTGGCTAAATATAGGTAATATCTGTTTAATTTGCCCTGTTGTGTCTATATTTTCCTTTTAAAAAAGTCTTCAATGTATATATCTTAAAAATATACAATGTAAAATCTGAAAAATTTAAATGTCTAATAGATAACTTTTTAAAAGACTTAAAATAAATTGCTTATCAGAGGAAAGAAACATTTAAAAATATTCCATTCTTCCCACACACTGATTAGTCCTATTACTACTACTGATTGCCACTATGAACTAGTTCTATTGTTTTGTTTAAATGATATTTATATAACAGAACGTGAGAGAGTGCAGAATAATATATAATTTCCATACACTTGTATGTTTTATGTTAAAGCAATAACATGTATCTCTTACGAAGTATTATATTGTTGTGTCTTTTTTTCCTGTTACTACTCTGTAAAAGCTGGTCATCCCATGAACAATTTCTCATACCAGCAGTGGAGGAAGCAAACGTAGGTCCAGCTGAAACTGTTTCTCTTGAGGTGGGGTGGGATGGTGGGAGCACTGAACTGCTCATCTATTCATTTGCTCCTCCTGACGCCACAGTGTGAGGTACGCACCCACAGCAGTTGTGTTTTTCCCTTAGTAAGAGCATTCTGCTTTTAATACCACAAGGTTGTGTATTCTTGAATAATCTGAACATGACATCATACCTAATAAAGACAGGTGTGAGAGTAAGGGAGTATGAAGGTTAAAATGGTAAAGTATCAAGTTAAAAAATGAATGAGTGAAAAGTATGCTGGGTGTTGCTAAATTTTTCAGTCCTGCTAACTGGGTAGACTATCTCTAAAAAAAGGAATTACAAGAATACAGATTACAAATCTTTTGTGTGCTTATCACATTTCTTGGTTGACCTAAATTGATTATATGTATAGGAATATCGTGTTTTATGCGATTTTAGGCACCAGTTCCTTGCTGCATTCAGGATATCAGAGAAATGAATTTAACTTCCTCAGAAATGTTTCCAAATAATCTGGTCAGGAAACCACACCCTTCAAAACATACACCCTCTCTCACACACATTTAAGCTTAACTGGATTTTTATGTGTTTTTAATTTGTCCAGCTCTTATAAAACATTTCACTCCCATATAATATGTACTCTCAGGGAAATAGTAATCATATTTAAAATTAGAGCTTTACCTAGAAACAAAGTATATAGTTTTATAATATGTATCTTTCCAAAACTTGTTAAACCTACAAATAGCTACATCCCAAATAGCCTGGTGTCAGGGATGAAAAAGATCTTCAGCTTTTGACTATTTAGATCAATGAAAGTTTCAGCAAGAAGGGTCTTAGAATGAAGCTAGCCCACCCCCCCACACACATACCAGTCCCCCTATGCCACCCACCCCTCCAGTGTGCAGATGAGGAACTAGTCCCAAAAGACCTTTCCCAGTTAATTTCCATCATGTTCTTTTTGATGCTTTCACCATATGTGTCCACATTTTGTGAACCAGAGGGAACGTTTATTTTAGTATCAGGGAGAATGATAATGAATTAATGGCTTTTCCTCGGCTCTTTGTATTACTGTTTCGAAAAGAGATGGCAAGATTTCGGGAACAGATCAAAAATGCACCCCCAATTGAGGAATAAGTCTGGGGTCCTGGTTTCTGTGGTACCAACCTTCAGCTCAGCTGCGTTTTCATTTTACACCTTTGAGTTTAGTTCACAAATTAACAAGTCTGCTACCAATTTTTCTTAGTTTTTAAAGTCCACTCTTCCCAAATACCATATTTAATGATCTTTTGGTCTTGTTGAACTTTCTTGAGTGATGTTAATTGCAAGCCCATAGTTCAAAAAGATATTTGCAACACTTCGTAAGTAATAGTTTGCTAATTCAAAATAGTAAAAATATGGTCATTCACTTAAAAGATTCTTGTGTTTAAAAAAATGTACTTAAAAAATTATACTGAATTTTTGAAATTATAAAATGAAAAGGTTGGATAAATTGTCCTGTAAATGTGGGTGGTGTTTGTGCAAGCAGTAATTCCAATGTACTGGAAATAGCACAGTCATCAAAAATTAAAGAATCAAATTCACTTGAAAATATTTCCAACTAAATAGCTAGTATTATAGATAAATATTTATCTTGATTTTTTTCTTTTACAAGTATAATGTTTTTCTAATGATGCTAAGATGAACTATACAAACCTTATGAGGATTATTTTAAAGTTATGTGATTCAACTGAATCGGTCAGTCATAATTTAAAATCCTTTAATAGTTTCTTTTAGTAAAAAATATTTTGGCTAAAATGTCCACATGAACCTCAGTGACTTTTGTACAGATTTTTCATTCTAAACACTCTTCAATTAGTCCTTATCCCTGATGATTAGCATTTACAGGTGATCATCAGTTGTAAAGAGGAAACAAGGTTTGTTCCAACAGTGCACACGGTGGAATCTGCCCTGTTGCAAAGTGGCCACACGTGGTCATGGGTGCCAGGACAGCCCAAGTTGTGACTCTTAGGGGCCAGAGGGTCAGCCAGACTCCCACAGGAGATGTATGCTCTCTCTCTGCACTGGCTCCTTGGTTTGCAGAATTGTGTCAGAGGAGAAAGGCAGGGCCATCTGCCAGGAAATCCCAAAGACTGTTTCTGTAGTGTCTGGTCATTGTTGATCAGAAGCAGAGCTAGACCTTTTTAGCCCTCAAAAGAAAAAACAAAAGTTCTAAGCAGTCCATCTGTCATATCTGCCTCTGTCAATGAAGGGGCTTGGTTTTATAGCCTTTACTATACACACAAAAAGGAGGCAGTCTATGGAAGGATCCATTGCCTTTAGAGCAGTTTCCATGTAGACCATTTTCTAGAGATGTGGAATTCCCATTCAGGTACCCTTTCTGAGTACATGCCATGTGCCCCACAGTACTAAAAAGTTAATCTTTTGCATATCTTTGTGTAGAACCCGTATAGATTTAGCCTTACTTATCAGTCTGTCCTTGCTGTGTAACAATCCACCCCAATGCTTAGCATCTGAAAAAACTATCATGATCCTGTGGGCTGGAACTTTGGGCCCAGATCAGTTGAATGGGTCTCCTGCCAGATATGCCTGGGGTCAGTCATGCAAATGCAGTCAGCCTGTGGCTTGGCTGGGCCTGGATGCTCTAGAATTCCCTCCCTCATATGTCTGGAGGTTGCCAGGTGGTTTTTTTTCCATATGACTTCTCCAGCAGCCTAATTTGGGGTTTCCCATGGTCAGAGTTCTTAGCAGCAAGAGAGCAGAGGCCCTATTCCCAAGTGCTTTTCAAGTCTTTGCTTGTGTCAGCTTTGCCCTAGAGTGATTAAAACCAGTCACTTTGCTGTCAAGATTCAGGGATGGAAAAAAGAAAGAAAGATGCCACCTCTTGATGAGAAAAGCTGCAATATCATATTTCAGGGGGGCCCCCAAACATGGACAGCAAAAGTTTCTGACCATTGTTCATAATCTACCTACCTTGCTGACAGGAATATTTGTTTTTATTGCTTTTATTGATTTTCATAATAAAAAATTTCAAATAATACACCAATATCCAAACGTACACCAAAGAAGAAAGAATACAACAAACCTCCCAAATGCCCATAACCCAGATTCACCAGTTTTCAATATTTTGCTACGTATATGGTCTCTATGTTAAAACTGGTCTCTTTGCTGATGTATTGTAAAGCAAGTCCTAAACATTGTTCTATTTCAACTCTACATGTTTCAATTACACATGTTCTAAAAAGTGACATCTTCCTATGTAGCCACAATGTCATTGTCACATCTTGGTCACATCATCTGACAGTCCAAAATTAAATTTTCCCAACCGTCTCAAAAATATCTTTTTTTAATAGGTAGATTTGAAAAGGAATTCATCCACATAAGATCCATAGCTATTTTTCTGCTATGCTTTTTTCCACCGACTTCTTTTAAAAACTGGGTCAGTCTTCCTATCTAGAACCTCTCACATTCTGTTTACCTGCTTGCTTCCTTTTGGAGTCATTTAACTTGCATCTCCATCTCCTGTTTTTCTGTTTACAAACATTAGCTGAATTTCGTACAGGTTCCACTTTTGGGTAAGATATCTGTTGTAGATAGTATGTCTGCTTCTAACGGGGAGGCATGAATGTTTGCTTGTCCTCCTTTAACGATGTTAACAGTGGTCCGTGGGTTAATCCTTTGAGGTCATTGCCTGAATCTGTGATTTCAGCGTTACCAGATGATGGTTTCCTAATTCTATCGTTCCGCCTAGATTTATTAGCTGGAGTTCTTTGATAAGGAATGTTCCCTCATCAGTTAGAGTTATTTAGTTATCTGAAATAGAGTTCATACAAAATACATTCTTTTGCTTAAATTGACAGCTTACAGACTAAGGAGTTGGTGCCCAAGTTATACCTAGAGCTGTTCAATAGTTGTATTGGGTCTCCCTTATTCTCTTTTTTGTTATTATTATGAATTCAATAGGTTTTAGATATTGAATGTATTTCAGTTAATTGCTTTTATTTTTTTGAGGCTCAAATTGTTTCATCTTTGGCCCGTGGGAGGTACTTGTTGGTTTCTGTATCCCTTTGATCCATTATTATTTGAGAACTTCCTTGCTTTCTGGCACAAAATATCCCAAAATTATCTTATATATTTCTTGCTGCAGACTTGTAATCAGCCATTCCTGGCTGCAGATTACAGTATGGGCACTAGACATGCTCATAGTTGAGTTTTCATTATTTCTAGTCTTCTTCAATGGCAAGGGCTAAGAAACATATATATGTAAATATGTATATTTATTTTTTCTTAAAGATACTTTAAAAAGTAAGTTATACTGATTTTTAAAAACAAATTAGAATTACAAAATTTTTATTTAACTTCTTTGATTTTATACTTTTTCCCTTTTCTGCAAAACAGAAAATCTTGATTTCTAACAATGTTAACATACTCTATTGTATATTAGAACCATATATATAACAACCACATATATTAAACTAGTGTAAAAATGTTATAATATTAACATTATTGGCATACTCTAACATATACATTAGCTTTATTACTTTGAAATTGTTATATATTTATACATAACTCTGAAACTATATACATACTGTAATAATGCTAGTATTATAAATTATATGTTAATGCTAATGTATTAAATATACTAGTGTATTAGTTAATACACATATGTAACAGCTAACCATTATGTTAGTTAATACACTAATGAATATGTAACAGTTTTATATTAGTTAATGCACATGCACATATATATAACAGTTTCAAAGTAATGCTAATATTATTACTAAAAGACAACGGAATGAAATTTAAGATTTCTCTCCATTAGTGCTATTTTGTTTAGAATTTATTATATTAAGAATACAGTCAAGAACTTCTGGAAAGATGGCGGCGTGAGCAGGGTGGCAGAAATCTCCTCCCAACACTATATTTATCTACAAAAATACAACAAATACAACTATTCCTAAAAGAGAGACCAGAATACACAGGAAAGCACACAGCATGCAGCTACAATCGAGAAGACTCGGCACCCCGCGAGGCGGGTAAGATACAGAGCCACGACCCAGCGGTACCCGAGCACTCACCCATCCCGGCGCGCCTGCAGGAGGAGAGGATTCGGAGCGGGGAGGGAGTGGAAGAGCAGGCCCGCGAAATAACCAGCCCCGGTGGTCTGCGCCGGGAGCCCTGACACACATCGCGCAGTGCATCGGACATTAGAGAGGCAGAAGATGCAGGTTTTGAGCTGGCAACGCGCCCGGGTCCGTGCAGCCAGCGCCCCGGGACAAGAGAAAAGTGCGTGCTGTTTGTAGCAGTCTTGGAGAGGCGGGGGGCCCAGCGAGAGAACACCATCGCCCCAGCACGCTCAGCCCAGGGGGCGGGGAGTCCTGAGGGATTTCGGACCCTTTGGATGGTGACTGAGAAAAGGTAGCAGCCACTCTAAAACTTTATACAGAGAACAACAGCCTCCCATTCATTCCCGCCCGGGCCAGAGCTACAAAGAGTGGTGTGGCTGCAGCTGTGGAATAGTGGAGCAACAGCGACACCTACAGCACCCTTACAGAAACCACACCAGGTGGGCGTTTTTTTTTTCTTTTTCCCTTTTTTTTCTTTCTTCTTTTCTTTTCTTTCTCTTCCTTCTTTTTTTCTTTGTTTTTTTCCTTTTCCTTTTTCTTTCTTCTTTCTCTCTTTTCTTTCTCTTCCTTCTTTTTTTGCTTGTTTGTTTTTTTTTCTTGTTTTTTTGTGGTTTTTTTTTTAAGTCTTAAAGAGCCCAGCTGACATACGTGGCACCTACCAGAGACCACTCCTATCAACATGAAAAGACAGAGGATTATGGTACAGACAAAAATAAACCAGACCCAGACAAGACCTGAGAGGGAACATGAAGGGATGGAAATGCAGAATCTTCCTGAAAAAGAATTCAGAATAAGTCATAACCATGCTGATGGATCTACAGAGAAATATGCAAGAGTTAAGGGAGGAAGTCAGGGAAGTCAGGAAAGACAATGCAGAAATGAGACAAGCCATCGATAGGCTCAGCAGTAGACTAGACGAGATGCAAGAGACTGTAAATGGAATAGAAATCAGAGAACAGGAAAACAGAGCAGCTGAGGCAGAGAGAGATAAAAGGATCACTAGGAATGAAAGAATATTAAGAGAACTGTGTGACCAATCCAAATGGAACAATATTCGCATTATAGGAGTACCAGAGGAAGAAGAGAGAGAAAAAGGGATAGAAAGTGTCTTTGAAGAAATAATTGCGAAAAGTTCCACACGCTGGGGAAGGAAATAGTCTCGCAATCCATGGAAGCCCAAAGATCTCCTAACACAAGGGACCCCAGGAAGACAACATCAAGACACATAATAATTAAAATGGCAAAGATCAAAGATAAGGACAAGTATTAAAGGCAGCTACAGAAAGAAAAAAGATCACCCTCAAAGGAAACCCCATCAGACTAACATCAGACTTCTCAACAGAAACCTTACAGGCTAGAAGAGAATGGCATGATATATTTAACGCAATGAAACAGCAGGGCCTCGAACCAAGAATACTGTATCCAGCATGATTATCACTTAAATATACGGAGGGATTAAACAATTGCCTGACAAGCAAAAGCTGAGAGAATTTGCCTCCCATAAACCACCTCTACAGGACATCTTAAAGGAACTGCTCTAGAGGGAAGCACTCCTAAGGCTAAAAAGATGTCACGAGAGAAAATAAAATCATAGCAAAGAAAGCAGACCATACAAATACTAACTAAAGGCAAAGAATAAAACACCCAGTATATAAAGAATGGAGGAGGAAGAATAAGAAGGGAGAGAAATAAAGACACATCAGACTGTATTTACAATAACTTAACAAGAAAGTTAAGTTAGATTGTTAGATAGTTAAGAAGCAACCCCTGAACCTTTGGTAACCACGAATCTAAAGCCAGCAATGGCAATAAGTACATATCTATCGATAATCACCCTAAATGTAAATGGACTGAATGCACCAGTCAAAAGACACAGAGTAACAGAATGGATAAAAAAGCAACCCATCTATATGATGTCTACAAAAAACTCACCTCAAACGCCAAGATATCCCCAGACTAAGAGTGAAGGGATGGAAAAAGATATTTCATGCAAACAATAAGGAGAAAAAAGCAGGTGTAGTAGTACTTGTAGCAGACAAAATAGACTTCAAAACGAAGAAAGTAGCAAGAGATAAAGAAGGACATTACATAATGATAAAGGGGTCAATCCAGCAAGAAGCTATAACCATTATATATATATATGCACCCAACACAGGAGCGCTAGCATATGTGAAACAAATACTAACAGAATTAAAGGAGGAAATAGACAGAAATGCATTCATTTTAGGTGACTTCAACACACCACTCACTCCAAAGGACAGATCAACCAGACAGAAAATAAGTAAGGACACAGAGGCACTGAACAACACACCAGAACAGATGGACCTAACAGACATCTACAGAACTCTGCACCCAAAAGCATCAGGATACACATTCCTCTCAAGTGCACATGGAACATTTTCCAGAATAGACCACATACTAGGCCACAAAAAGAACCTCAGTAAAGTCGAAAATACTGAAATTCTACCAACCAACTTCTCAGATCACAAAGGTATTAAACTAGAATTAAATTTTAGAAAGAAAACAAAAAGGCTCACAAATACATGGAGACTTAACAACATTCTCCTAATTAATCAATGGGTTAATGACCAAATCAAAACAGAAATCAAAGCGTATATGGAGACATATGACAACAACAACACAAAGCCACAACTTCTGTGTGACGCAGCAAAGGCAGTTCTAAGACAAAAGTATATTGCAATCCAGAACTATCTAAAGAAAGAAGAACATTCCCAAATGAATAGTCTAAAGACACAATTACTGAAATTGGAAAAAGAAGAACAAATGAGGCCCAAAGTCACCAGAAGAAGGGACATAATAAAGACCAGGGAACAAATAAATAAAATTGAGAAGAATAAAACAATAGAAAAAATCAATGAAACCAAGGGCTGGTTCTTTGAAAAAATAAACAAAATAGATAAACCCCTAGACAGACTCATTAAGAGAAAAAGAGAATGTACACACATAAACAGAATCAGAAATGAGAAAGGAAAAATCACGATGGATCCCACAGAAATAGAAAGAATTATAAGAGAATATTATGAGAATCTATATGCTAACAAGCTGGAAAACCTAGAAGAAATGGACAACTTCTTAGAAAAATACAGCCTTCCAAAACTGACCAAACAAGAAATAGAAAAACTAAACAGACCAATCACCAGCAATGAAATTGAAACGGTAATCAAAAAACTACCCAAGAACAAAACCCCCAGACCTGATGGATTCACCTCTGAATTCTACCAGACATATAGAGAAGAAATAACACCCATTCTCCTTAAAGTTTTCCAAAAAATGGAAGAGGAGGGAATACTTCCAAACTCATTCCATGAAGCCAGCATCACTCTAATACCAAAACCTGGCAAAGACCTCACCAAAAAAGAAAATTACAGACCAATATCCCTGATGAACGTAGATGCAAAAATACTCAACAAAATATTAGCAAACGGAATTCAAAAATACATCAAGAGGATCATACACCATGATCAAGTGGGATTCATCCCAGGGATGCAAGGATGGTACAACATTCGAAAATCCATCAACATCATCCACCACATCAACAAAAAGAAGAACAAAAACCACATGATCATCTCCATAGATGCTGAAAAAGCATTTGACAAAATTCAGCATCCATTCCTGATTAAAACTCTCAACAAAATGGGTATAGACGGCAAGTACCTCAACATCATAAAGGCTATATATGACAAACCCACAGCTAACATCATACTTAACGGCGAGACGCTGAAAGCTTTTCATCTAAGATCGGGAACAAGACAGGGATCCCCACTCTCTCCACTGATATTCAACATAGTCCTGGAGGTCCTAGCCACAGCAATCAGACAAAACAAAGACATACAAGGCATCCAGATTGGTAAAGAAGAAGTCAAACTGTCACTATTTGCAGATGACATGATATTGTACATAAAAAACCCTAAAGACTCCGCTCCAAAACTACTAGAACTAATATCTGAATTCAGCAAAGTTGCAGGATTCAAAACTGGACTACTGTCTAAACCCATACACAAAGGTAAACTCAAGGTGGATCAAAGACATGAATGTAAGTCAGGAAACCATAAAACTCTTAGAAAAAAATATAGGCAAAAATCTCTTGGACATAAACATGAGTGACTTCTTCATGAACATATCTCCCCGGGCAAGGGAAACAAAAGCAAAAATGAACAAGTGGGCCTATATCAAGCTGAAAAGCTTCTGTACAGCAAAGGCCACCATCAGTAGAACAAAAAGACATCCTACAGTATGGGAGAATATATTCATAAATGATGTATCAGATAAGGGGTTGACATCTAAGATATATAAAGAACTCATGCACCTCAACAAACAAAAAGCAAATAGTCCAATTAAGAAATGGGCAGAGGACATGAATAGACACTTCTCTGAAGAAGAAATTCAGATGGCCAAAAGGCACATGAAAAGATGCTCCACATCACTAATCATCAGAGAAATGCAGATTAAAACCACAATGAGATATCACCTCACACCAGTGAGGATGGCCAACATCCAAACACAAACAACAACAAATGTTGGTGAGGATGTGGAGAAAAGGGAACCCTCCTACACTGCTGGTGGGACTGCAAATTAGTTGAACCATTGTGGAAAGCAGTATGGAGGTTCCTCAAAAAACTCAAAATAGAAATACCATTTGACCCAGGAATTCCACTCCTAGGAATTTTCCCTAAGAATGCGGCAGCCCAGTTTGAAAAAGACAGATGTACCCCTATGTTTATCGCAGCACTATT
>JAVSCE010010746.1:0-125906 GCA_032199065.1 Smutsia gigantea | reverse complement strand
AATATTTCAGAAGAACACAGTTTTAATTTACAGCCAAGACCTTTGGTTTAATCAGCAAAAGAAAAAAAAATGTCTGTGAACCTCATTGGCTCCCTCATGTCTTTCTATTGTGCTCCTGGCTGGGTTTACCTCTTTGGCCTTTAATTATTCCTTCTCTCACATGACTTTATCTCTGACACTTTGGGATAAAAATGTGATTTGCCATTCAGAGGCTTCAGCAGAAATCACACTCCAGTCAGCAAAATGAGAATCTGATAAAGGAACAGAGGGTTGGGGCAAGGCTTTTAAAGGATGTCTTTCCAGTGTTTTTAATTAAATCTGTGTTATTATTTAGGATGGTGGAGAGTCATTTACATGCATTACAGGGTTTGTTTGGAACCTCAGCCATTCTGTTCTTGTAACTGTAGCATTAGTCATGGGACCAAAGGACAATTCGCTTCATCAGTCAAATGCTCTATGAGCAGCACCTGCTGTGCATACCTGCTTTATACTTGGCAGTGAGCTGGGCTCTGCAGGGATCACAAAGAAATATTTGGGGAAGCTCCTGCCCTATCGTATTAGGGGCTGGATGATGCTATCAGGAGAAGGGAAGAAGGAAGGACAGAAGGGAGAGAGAGGGAGGGAGAAATTCAATCCTCTTCTCTGAGGAACAGCCCATGATTACTGTAGCCCTGCCCAATATTCTTTCCGCTGTACGTCATTTCTGTGTGTTGTACTAGCATTTGTCTCCAGTAAAAACAAACAAAACAGCCTAGAGTTTAGTTATTCTCCAAGCTGGCTACAAGATTAAAAGATTAGCAGATCTCAGTTCCAGGATCCCTAAACCATGGACTCTTGAGTTACTTTGAGGGGGTCTTTGAATTCCTTGCACTGCCTGAACTGTTTGAAATGAAAAAGAAAATCTCAGTGATGAAAAAAGAAAAAAAAAAGGGAGCTACAACTCAAAATACTCTACACTTAGACCTTGAATTAAGACAGACCATTTGAGAAGAACCACATAGTACCTGGAATTCATTCCCAGGCCCCTCTCAGAACAGTTCTATCCACAGCAATTCCTACTGGACTCTCAGTTTGCTGAGTGTCATACTGAGCACGATTCATGAGGTCAGACACCTCCTCATGCATTATGTCATTTATCCTTACCATGACCCGTTTTACAGATGAAGAATACTGAGGGGGTCCGGAGTTTAATTTGCCTAGGCGGTCAGTGGCAGAACTCGGAATCACACCTAAACCCAGGCCACTTCAAAGCCCTTGACTGTTAACGGCGCCCCACACTGTGTGGCTAGCCCTGTGCCCTCACTGCAGTACACCTTTGTGTTAGACTTCAGGGCCACGCTCAAGGATGTTACAAGAACCAGCCCACAAAGTTCATTATTAGGCTAATAAAGGGTGATGTTGAGGACAGTGATCTCTACATCATACAATGTTTTTTTCTGAGGACCCCCAAGAGAGATTTCTGTCTGGACTCAGTATAAGAAAAAGCTTTGTTTCTTTTTCACAAAAGGTGTCGTTTCATTTTATGGTCATGATAAGACAATATAACTCATCAAATTTCCTCTCTGCGTTGGCTTCCACAAAGCTTAGAACCAACGGGCTGCCCCCCTCTGCTAAAGAATGTAGACCCTTTCAGCATGCATTTAAGGCACAAAGCACATACTTCCCTCCAAGACTTCATCTTAGCTTTCCGTCTTAGCCTGAGTCCCTAGAAAGCAGAGCCTGATGCAAAAGCTTATGAGCCTGTCCTTCACAGTCAGGAGTACAAGCCCAGGAAGATGAGAGTGAGGATGAAGAGGGTGAGGCAGGGAAGGAGGGAGATAAATAAAAAGAGCTGGACTTTGCTTGTGATCAAATTCAGCTGCTTGTTTTTCCAAAGCAATTATTTAACTCTTAACAATTAACTTCCTTATGTAAGAAGAGAAATTTTTCCCCTGGCACCTGTCTCGCATTGGCCCAGTATTTGCTCCAGGAACATTCACACCCGGTATGTCTAGGTGGCCTTAGTGTTGTAGAGCCTCAGACCACTGGGGAGCCGTGCGCCACTGCAGGGTGAGGTGCTGCTGGGTTGTGCCCTCAGGAAGCCAGCACTGGACAGACCAGGAAGAGCTATCGCCGCGATGGCAGCTGGAGCTAACGAATGACCGTGCCCCCTTCCCACACCTCCTACAGAGAGATGGTGCCCCAGAGAAGCATTTGACAGACTTCCCTACCCACATTTTCCCTTCCACAGCCTCATACTTCCCGGCTTTTTTAAAAATCATGTATGGATTTTATACTCACAAACCACATTCAACATTTCGGATGGGCCAGGGTATGAATGGCATCCAACAATCATTTGCTGTGTGCCAGTGCAGTCCCTCAGTAAGTCTTCTCCTCCGGGCACGCCATCTCTTTTATCCCTTGAAGTGCCCCCAAGAGTGACTACAGTGTGGTGCCCGAGGCAACCACTAGCCACGTCACCGCCCCCTCTCCTCACACAGGCAGCCTTGAATGCACATCTCATGACAAATATAAGGCCTTTGTTTCCCGAAATATTTCTCTGAGCCTTGGAAATGCCAGGAATCTTTACAAGGCCAGTGCGCCCTGGGAATCACCAACACTGCGCACTGTATCTGGTGTCGTACACACTGGATGAATGTCTTGAACTAACCCAAATAATTAACGATGATTAAATTATAAGAATCACCATTTATGGAGCATTTAGTAGCTGCCCCACACCGCCCTAGCTGCCTTCCCTTGTTTAATCTTCATAAACTCAGCTCTGACCAGTTGTGGTTTAGTTAAAAATCTCATGAAGACCCCAGATTTCTATGATAATGATTGAGTTTGCTAGAAAAAAGTTCATGTACCTCTCTGAGTCTGCAAAAGTCAATCCAATATTGAGCCCTTAGTTTGCTGTCTTTAGATGCTTCTTCTCATGATTCCCTTGGTTCCAAGGTTCGTCTTTTCACTGCATGACTCTCTTGACTACAACAAAAACAATCTGCCTTTCTGGAACTCAGCAGCAAGGCAGCCCTTAATTACCTAATGTCTTAAAGGTCCCAAAGGTGTAATTAGTTTGAGTAGACCTTGTAATTAAATGGTCAGCCAAGCACAAGAGAGGACACCTTCAGCTTGGGCACCCTCTTCTTTCTTTTTCTGGGCTGAAGGGCTGAGAACTGCAGCCCAGGAAATGAAGACCCCCCTTGGGTGTTGAGCTGCCCCCTGTGGCCCGGGATGCTGGGGCAACATCTAGAGATGAAGAGGCTGGTCTTTGTGCGACGCAGCTCTGCTCACTAGCAGAATTTCCCACCATGCGCTAGGTGGTACACTCCTTCTCTGGATGTTTCTGATTGGCCTGCCCAGGTGCCTGAGGTTCCACCCCCTGCCATGCATGGGGTACAGATAACCAAGACCTCTGTAAAAATGCAGAGGTTCTCATTGAGGGGAGGGCAAGGTGTGGAAATCAGGACATTCCATGGGGAGTCAGGGAAGTTCAGGATTTGGCCCTCAAGTGGGGCTCAGGAACTCAGAGTTAGCTTGTGATTCCCCCGGGTATCGGGACGTGAGTATCTCATTCACTCATTCCTTCTAACAGACAGCCATGTCTTCTAATTGAGTATCAGAGGCTGGTCCCCAAAGCAGCCTTGCTGATAATTGTTTAAGAGCCCAGAAACTATCTGGGAATTGAGAAAACACACCAAGCAACATGCACACACATATGTATGACCCCAGAAGAAAAGCATATTTGAAAATGAGGAATATACTCAGAATATCTGTGAGGGAGAGAGGAACTTTCTAACAGATATGGGCAGTCCCACCATGGAACAGAAGCAAACAAACACCCAAACAGTGCTGTATATCATGGATTCTGTTAAGAGGATGAGAAATTGGGGTAGGCGTTCCTGAATCCGAGTGTGGGGTCTGTTCTCTCCTTTGTCTGCATCTGGTTAGCACATGTGACTATGGATGCCTCGGCTCTCAGATTTGCAGTTGGAAGAAGGTCCAGTGAGGCAATACCTTCCAGAATTCTCTCCGTAAGAGCCTCTGATGAAATCATGGTGCTTCTGCAGGCCTCACTCTTTTCATTATGGAAGGCATATAATACCTGCCCGTTCATCCTCCCAGGGACTCAGGAGAAATTGGAAGGGTATTGTGGAGTACTTTGAAAATAATAAAGTGTTATTTCATTAATGGAAAATGATTGGTGATGTTGCCATTAATAATGGCTATTAAGTATCTATTTTTAATATAAATTAATCCTAAATCTGATGAGGAATGAGGTAGGTATAAATAAATAAGATCGATCTAAATGAATGGATTTAAAGGCAGTAATGATAGCAGTTGAGTACCAGTCTTGCTCCTCTCTCTTCCAGTTCAGTGAGGGGGGACTGAACTGGTGGGGGGACCTGCCCATGCTTAATGGAGTGAGTCTAATTGTTGAGAGAGCCAGCCCTTCACCTACAGCATCTTGGGCACAAAGCACCTCCACCTGGCATCAGCCCCTCAGCTCCTCCACCTTCCTTTTCTTCTCTCTCTCTCAGTACTGGCTAGCATGCCTGAATTTCCCTTCTTTCCTCCTTAGGTTAAGGGACTGAAAATGCTATCCAAACAGGGATAAGCACCCTAATGCCCTTTGCAGGCCATCACTCTGTGGCCACCATGCAATGACAGCTAGTGTCAGTCCACTGGCAAGCCTGTAGGAGCTCCCCTCCCCTGCCCTGCTTGAGGTCTGGGTGCATGGAGGTGGGACACAGGTGGGTAAGTGCTTAGGGCTTAAATGGATGCTTCGGGAGGCCCCATCAGCTCTTCCAAGGCCCTGCAGCCTCCCACAGTGCCCGACTTGCAGGAATGTCTACCAGACACACTATCCAAATTCTCACCTAATAAATGAACGTTTTTGTTTTTGTTTTTCTTGAGTGATAGAACCACATAGTCATTTAGAGCAAAGCTTTTCAAACTTCGGTATACTTGAAAATCACCAACTGAATACAGATTCTGATTTAGCAGGTTGGGGTGGGGCTGAGATTCTGGTATCTCACCAGCTCCTGGGTGATGCCTGCACTGCTCCCAGACGCCTCAAAGGGAAAGCTCAAGCTTTGGTCAAGGCTCTAGACAGGAGCTCACTGTGTGACCTTGGGCAAGTTATTGAATCTCTGAGCCTCCGTTTAAGTGAAAACTGGGGATAATAATAGTACTACCCCCAAGAGTTGTTGGGAGAACTAAATAAGGCAATCCACGCAAAGTTCTTCATCCATGCTTGCCACAAAGCAGAGGAGGGATGGGAGCATTCACGGACGTGGTGACCCCAGGATGACCTGATGGGAACCTTCTCCTACATGGGCCTTTCCCCAGGAAGACACTCCAGAGGGTACAGAGAGCACATCTTTCAGGCTGAGCTCACACCCAGGACAGGCTGGGCAGCGGAGGCTCAGAGACCTATGAGGACAGCTGCTGAGCTCTCACATCTCTGGGCACCGCTTCCATGCAGAGGGTGTCCCTGAGCATTTCAGGAAAATGGGCCCTTATTTAGACAACATTTAGTTCACGGGGCAACCTGGCTTGGGGGAGATTCAGTAGGTATCCAGTTGTGTTGTGTGTGGCCAGCCCTGCCCTTGTACATGTCTTTAGGTAGATGAGATTTTTGTGGCCATGGATTATATACAATAAGAAATACTCTTCAAAATACTGAGGGAATTCAGAGGTTAGGGCCCACTGTGTCTGGCATCAGAGAAGGATCTAGGGGGCCGGGTGGGAGGGCAGCAGTGGAGCTCAGTGGTGCAGGCTGAGGAGAGTGGGAAAAGCAGGAGACGTGGGGAGAGCAGAGGGGAAGATGGCAGTGGGAGACCAGTGTACTTGGAGAAGCAGGATTATGAGTTGCATAAAATGGGTGTGTTAGTTTCCTGTTGTTACTGTATAAGCTACCATACTCTTAGCAGCTACAAACAACACAAATTGGCCATCTTATGGTTTGGAGGTCAGGTGTCTGAAATGGGTCTCCTGGAGCTAAAATCAAGGTGTCAGAGGGCTGTGTTCCAAGGAGAGAATTGGTTTCCTTGCCCTTCCCAGCTTGTAAAGGCCGCACCTTCTGTGGCTCGTGGCCACCTCCTCATCTCCTCACCCCCTGCCAGGTTCTGCTTCCAGCACCACATCTTCTCTGACTCTCCTGCCTCCCTCTTTCACTTAGAAGGACACTTGGAATTACCCTGGCCACCTGCACAGCCCAGGATCATTTCCTATCTCAAATCCTCTGCTTAATCACTCCTGAAAAGTCCCTTTACACATAAGGTAACAAAGTTCCAGGTTTCAGGAATTAGGGTGTAGACATCTTTGGGGGCCATACTCTACCTACATAGTGGGAGTGACTTAAACATGTATGTCATCCAGGATTTTGTGGGAAATGCAACTTATCAAGGAAGTTCGTAAAAAAGAAAAAAAAATTGTTAAAGAGTTTGGAACAGAGGGGAAAAAAGAACTTTCCATGACTTGGCTTTATTGGTTGGTATGTAAGAAGAATATCACCTTGCCACAGGGACTAAGGAGCCATGGTATACATGGCATTGTGGTGGGATCCCCTGCGTCCAGGCTCCCCAGGGACAGCCACAGGAGAGGCAGGGCAGCCTGCCAGCCACTGGGATCTGGGACAGTGTCTGTCCTTGGCCTTCCCTCACTCTCCGCAGCACTACCCTCCCCTTACCAGGTAAATCCCAGACGCCCTTAGAACCCAGCGCATGTAGGCTGACTCTCCTGGTGCACCTGCTTTATTCTCGTACTTCACCAAACACACGGCTCTTCTGAAACCAGATGTGTGGGATGTTTTTCTCACTCCAGCAATTCTCTCTGACACCACCTGGTGTCCTACAACTCAATTCAATTCTGACACTCACTGGAGTTAGGACAGACTCCAGAGGTTAAGGGCACAGTCTCGTGAGCCTGCCCCCCTACTTTAGGTGCCAATCACAAGTAGCACATCCTCACGTTACCCACAACTTCTGTGCACCTTGGCTGCAAATCAGAGGACTCGATCATATCCTAGAACAGCTCACAGAACTCAGGGAAACCTTTACTTACCTTCTCCAATTTTTTATATAATAAAGGCTATCATAAAGGATACAAATAAACAGTCAGATGAAGAGGTCTATGTGGTCTGGGAGGGTCCCCAGGGTGGGTGGCTCTGTCCCTGTGGAGGTGGAGGACACCCCCAAGTACATGGATGTGTTCACTGATCCAAAAGCTCCCCAAACCCTATACTATTGGGATTTTTATGGGGGTTTTATTCATGTAGGCATGATCAGTCATTAATTCCATTTTCAGTCCCTCTCTCCTCTCCAGGGAATGGTAGGTGGGGTTGAAATTTCCCCAAGCCCTCATCCAGGATCTCACCAAGAGCCACCTCATTAGCCCAAAAGACATTCCCTACTACCCAGGAAATGCCAAAGGATTTAGGAGCTTAGGGTCAGATGCTCCTACCACCCAGGAAATTGCAAAGGTCTTAGGAGCCCTATGTCAGGAACTGGGGTTAGAACAAAAGATTCTCCTAGCACCCCTATTGACATGGCTTTTCAGGTCAAGAACAGAGGGATACGTATGTATATCATCTTACACTCAGGATTAGGAATGTATGCTCTGTGAAGTGATCTTAATCTGAGCATGTTCCCTGCTTCAGCCAGATCACTAGAGAGGAAGCCTCAGAGGCCTGGCCCAGCAGAGATGAGACTCCAGATTTCCCAAGCGGGACCTGGGCGACTTGCACACAGAGCAGGGTGTCTGGTACACACAGGCTGCATGCAAACTTATTGAATGGATGAATGAATGAATGAATACAATTTATAGAACCTTTCACAGGAGCCTTATTATTATTATTTAACAAGGGATTCTTCTTTCAAAAGTAACACTTCCTGAACACATATCATCTCACAGTTTACTATGATTATCATATGGGATTCAAAGAATTTTCTTTCCTCATACCAAAAAACAGCAGTGACCCACTGTAGCCACTTTGCTTCTCCATCATGGTAAGGGACTGGATTGAATTCTGTCCACATCCTTTGAGAACTTTCTGTGTCCCTATCCTTGCACTTTGGGAGCATGGCAGGATCAACAGAGGGCTGTAATGTGTTGAATTGTATCCCTTCCAAAAAGATGTTAAAGTCCAATACCTCGGAATGTGACTTTATCTGCAAATGAAATTGTTGCTGATGTAATTACTGGAGTACGGTGGGCCTCTAATCCAGTGTGACTGGTGTCCTTATAAAATGGCCATGTGATGACACAGGCGCATGGAGAGAATGCCATGTGACAGCAGAGGACTGGAGTGATGCATCTATGGGCCAGAATGCCTGTGGCTTCCAGAAGTTAGGAGAGAGACACGGAAAAAATTTCCCCCCTCAGAAGGACCAGTCCTGCCAGCACCTTGACTTCAGACTTCTAACCTGCAGAACTGTAAGACCACTAAGTTCCTATTGTCTTAAACCACTCAGTGGGTGCTACTTTCTGGTAAAACCCCAGCAAATTAATACAATGGCCAACACAGACTCATGGACTTAAGCCTTCCCGGTCTGGTTCCAAGACTTGGTAAAACCTGGTCCCTGAACAGTGGAACAGTGTGGCTTGGGTGGAAGCCAGGAGGAATGAACCACACTTATCTCAGTTAATGTGGGTGGCCATTTTTACCTTCTGACATCTACAGTCATATTGAAGCCTGCAACCAGCACATCCTTTGCACCTAATCGGCACTCGGGAGGTCCATGCTGGGTGATGAATCTGGGCGTGGAGCTGGTCAGACTACCCCACCTTCTCCCCAGAGCAAGGGAAGGCTAGTGCTAGGCGGGCTTTTGTGTTTGTTCAGGTACTTTTTGTTGGGAGGTGGGGCAGGGGTGGGAAAGAAGGGCACTGCTGGATTTTAAGCTGTTCCCCAAGCTTTATATGAGACCAAAACCCAGATTTAAAGAGTCTGCTTGGCAAATAGCCATAACAGACTGGTCTTAAGATCTTGGATGTTCTAATGTATTTAAAACTGCAAGTGTTCCCTAAAGATTTCTACAAATTTTCCCCAATTTAATGGACTGCCTTGTAGTTCAAAGAAAGCACCCAATTTCTTTGCTGTGGAATTCCAAGCAAAGGCAACCTGTTGACACGCTTTCCCTGGAGGCCCCTGTGAAATGCAAATCAGCTTTCCACAGAAATCACTCTGCAGGGGGAACAGGGGATCCACATGAGGCTGGAACAGAGCTTTTCTGGAGCAGGGGTGTTATGCTTGTGGCCATGGCTGCTGACAGCCTTTATCACAGTCAAGCCCTCCAAATCCCACCAGAGCGAGATCAGCGTGGGAAGCTCACGTGGTGGAGGGTCTGTGCTAGACATCCAACAGCTCCGTTTGAAACGCACACTTACCTCTGCTGCTCCACTGGGGAGCCAGCAGACACACACCAAGCAGGCATGTGGCTGGAGGACAGGCCAAGCCGGTTAGCCACGTGGTGACTGGTTTACAGAGCCAATACTTGATAACGTCTCAGCAAGATTTGAGGTGCAGGACTTGCTCCCTGGCTGGCAGGTGCTGTGTCTTTGGAGATGGAAACACTTAACCAATTCCATTCAAGATCATCTCAGTTTTCCAAAGGGGCAGAATTTATTATTTGAATTATTCAGGGAAGGTTTATTCACCAGCACTGAGATATGAGATATGTCAACTAAATTATAATTATGTTTCCCGAAGATATCCACTGAGATCTTTTTTTCTGAACACAGGAGAAGGAATCAGACTGTGTATTTATGGACAGCCAGCCTCAATATTCTGAGTGAATGAATGAAAAATTAATTCTCTTCAAATACATTACTGAATAATTAACTGCATCTCGGTAACCTATTTGTTTAATATACTGGGGTCCTCTTCAAGGAGCCTACAATTTACTCTCATCTTTATCAAGAGAGAACTTTCCAAAGCACAAGTCTGAGGACAGGAAACAGGAGTTCTGGCTCCCGCCCTGCTACTACCAAGCTGTTTCCCCCTGAGCAAGGCCTCCACACTCTCTGGGCGGGGCACGCTGCTCAAAGCCCCCAGGGGACCCTCTCACCTACTCCTCTGCAGCTGCCCACCTAAGGTGGCCTCCTGAGGCTGAAGAGGGTGCTTGCTGCTATTTATCTGCTTAATTAGGAACCAGAGGAGGAATTAAGAATGGAAAGGAACATTTTTGCACCAAAGTATTGTCTCCTTTTTTATTCTTCCTGCCAATCCTTGCTTCTGCTGCCAAATGCCTAGGACACTGAGAGAGCGCCACCAGAAGATGCCCCCTCCCCTTACCTATTCCTCCTCTTTTTGCCTAGAGGCAGGACGCTGAGGGCTCCCTAGGACAGGGCCTGTTCTGCTTGCTCCTGCGTGAATCTTCACACCTACCCCTTTTTCTTCACACATCCCTCCTTACAGTTCAGCCTGGGCCTCTGGGTCCTTTAGGGCCTCCCCTCCCCTTCTCTTCGGAAAGGTTACTTGGTGCTGGGTGCTGGGGTTGGATCCCCATAGTGACTGAAAGGCTGTGTGCCCTGTAACACAGGAAGAGGCCTTGGGGAGAGCAGACGGGGCTTTGCAGAGCATGACTGCTGCCCTTCTGGCCACCCATGCTTTCAGTCATGCAGTCAGCATGTACCAAGAACCGACTGCATACCTCAAGTGCAGGCGTGCACCGTGCATGGATCTCAGCCTTAAGGGCTGGCCTGCCCAACAGGACAACCACGGGCTCTGTGTGACTGCCGAGCGCCAAGAGCATGGCCAGCTGGGCGGAGGTGTGCTATCGCTAACACACACGGGGAACAGCAAAGACATTAGTAAGGGAAAAAGAATGTAAAACAGCTTAACCATTTTTAAGATTGATTACATGTTGAAATGATAAATGGCTATATTGAACTAAATGGAGTACATTATTAAAGTTGATTTCACCTGTTTCTCTTTTATTTTTGTAATGTGGCTACTAAAAACCGTGAGATCGCACATGGGCCTGGGACGTGGTGAGGGGTGGGTGGGCGGGGCGGGGCGAGGTGGTGCTGGCTGGCATGGGCAGTGGCCCTTCTGGCCTGGCACTGAGAGACACAGCACAAGCAGGGCGGGGCACGTCCTGGACCAAATCTGGGGAGGGCAAGAGCTCATGCCAGGAACAGTGTAAGTAATTAAGGGTGATAAGGGGTGGACAGAACACCAATAGCAACAGCTACATTTTTTAGCACCCCCTCTGTCAGGCACTGTTCTAAATGTTTTACATGTACTAATTCATTTACTCCTCACAACCCCGTGAGGTAGTTAGTATTATCATTTCTTTATATATATATCTTTTAAGGTCTTATTGATAAACACTCTTGTGAAGGTTTCACATGAAAAAACAATGTGGTTAATACATTTACCCATATTATCAAGTCCCCACCCATACCCCAGTGCAGTCACTGTCCCTCAGTGTAGTAAGATGCCACAGATTCACTGTTTGCCTTTTCTGTGCTACACTGCTTTCCCCATGATCCCCCACACCATGTGTACTAAACATAATACCCCACAATCCCCTTCTCCCACCCTCCCCACCCGCCCTCCCACAACCCTCCCCTTTGGTAACCACTAGTTCCTTCTTGGAGTCTCTGAGTCTGCTACTATTTTGTTCCTTCAGTTTTGCTGTGTTGTTATACTCCACAAATGAGGGAAATCATTTGGCACTTGTCTTTCTCTGCCTGGCTATTTCACTGAGCATAATATCCTCCAGCTCCATCCATGTTGTTGCAAATGGTAGGATTTGTTTTCTTCTTATGGATGAATAGTATTCCATTGTGTATAGGTACCACATCTTCTTTATCCATTCATCTACTGATGGACACTTAGGTTGCTTCCATTTCTTGGCTATTGTAAATAGTGCTGCAATAAACATAGGGGTGCATCTGTCTTTTTCAAACTGGGCTGCTGCATTCTTAGGGTAAATTCCTAGGAGTGGGATTCCCGGGTCAAATGGTATTTATATTTTTAGTTTTTTGAGGAACCTCCATATTGCTTTCCACAATGGTTGAACTAGCTTACATTCCCACCAGCAGTGTAGAAGGGTTCCCCTTTCTCCACATCCTTGCCAGCATTTGTTGTTCTTAGTCTTTTGGATGGTGGCCATCCTTACTGGTGTGAGGTGATATCTCATTGTGGTTTTAATTTGCATTTCCCTGATGATTAGTGATGTGGAGCATCTTGTCATGTGTCTGTTGGCCATCTGAATTTCTTCTTTGGAGAACTTTCTCTTCATATCCTCTGCCCATTTTTTGATTGGGTTATTTGCTTTTTGGGTGTTGAGGTGTGTTAAGTTCTTTATATATTTTGGATGTTAACCCCCTGTCGGATATGTCATTTACAAATATATTCTCCCATACTGTAGGATACCTTTTTGTTCTGTTGATGGTGTCCTTTGCCATACATATCATTTCTTTTTTATAGATGAAGGAACTGAGGCACAGAGAGGGCCAGTGACTTGCCTGAGATCACAAAGCCAGAAAATGACCATAGCTGAATTTGAGCCCGAGCGTTGAACTGTTCTCTAGCCGCTCTCTAAGGGTGAGGCTGAGGAGAGCATTTTGTGGGGAATGCTCATCCCCACAGGTCTGGGCAGCACAGAGCCTGGTCTAAGGAGACAGGAAGACTCATCTGGGGCAGGGAGTTGAGGGTAGGGCAGAGGGTGTGCTGGCAGCAGCGGGGATGGGTGACGGCCAGAGCCTGACATCCCCAGGGCACCTGCTCTGCAGATCCTCTGAGGCATCGCTAAGCTCTCCCTTCACCTCTGCACTCCAGCCACAGGCCCCTGCCTGTACCAGGCCCCCCAACCTTGAATGTTCTCACCAGAACTGTTCCACTCACCCACCTCCTTTCCTGCACCATCTCTTCCTGACCTCTGTAACTAGCGCATGTCATGTAACAGCTGGTCCCTGTCCTTTAGAGTATTTTTTCAGATGTAACATTATGTCTGTTTATGTATTTTCTTTCTTGTCTGCTCCCTTCAGGAAGGGCTGCATCCTTTATGAAGCCTTGCTTCATCAAAAAGCATTTGCCCAACACCTAGACTAAATCTTCAAAACTGGCACTCAGCAAGTTTAAGAAACTTGCCCCAGGTCCCTGTCCAGGTAAGAGGTTAGTTAAAATTCCCCTGAGCTGACTCTCTTGACAGCCACTACCTCCAGTGGGAATGCAGGGAGGTGGCAGTGTCCCTTGCACTCCAGGATGGGCCTGGAAGCCAGCTGCCAATGAGGAGGCCTGCACACCATGCAGGGGCCCTGCCCTAGCCAAGGTCTTACTGGTACTAACCTGCATCTAAGAGCGTTCACCCTCCTTCCCTTTGACCCATGAGGCTCTCGCCTTCTATCCAAAACCCTCCATGTCTGCATGACCTTCTCATCCCGTTCTCTGGGACTGCCACTCTGATGGGGCTCCCAGAACTCCGTATCTATTGGACACAGATATTGCCTATCCCCAGGACCATGCCCCAGTTTTCCAAGCTGGACCTGCACGTCCCCCTTTTCTACAGGAACCATTTCCAGTGTCACTGGCTTTTCCCGTAATCATTCATTGACACATTCATTCATGCGACCTATAAACGCTCACTGCCGTATCACCAGAGGGGCTCCCAGTCCTTCGTGGGGGGAGGCAGCACCCACAGGACTCTCAGCACTAAAGCGACTTGCTTCCCAGACAGTTCCTTTCTCAAGGTGAGCAATCAGCGTGGTCTTTGCGAAGTTGTTTGTGATACCAGAGAAAGAATGCCAGAGGAGAAACAGGCCCCTACCTAATTGTCACATTTAAGACATACACTTCCTGGCCTGCCTCCGCAGCTCCAGTCTGTGCCCCAGGGCCCTGACAGATGTCAGCAGCTTAGCAAATTCATGAGAAGCAGATGCCCAGATGAATTCCAAGGCACATTCTGGAAGCAAAAACCTGGGAGGAGGAAGAAAGCTTGGCAGGTTTAAGGGATGCTTTTTGCTTTTGGGGGCAACGGAGTCCTAGGTCTCAAGAAGAGAAGCTGAAAGAAACCTGCGAGCAGAGGCAGAGAAGCTTCAGAATGGGGCCGAGGAACAGTGGGGGTGCTGGGAAGTGGGTGGTCATTGTCACATTCCCTGTGCCTAGAAAGTGCCTGAGACATAGCAGATACTCAATGACTTTGTGGTGAATGAATTGAATGAATTTCACTCCATGTGTCTTCTGAGAATTTTGTGCCATAAAAGCCTACCAGGAAAAAATAAACGAGATAAAAGGTGCGGTGAAATGCCCCTCTATTCCCCACACTAGCAGAGCAAATTCTCTGAGGCAGAGGTCAAACTCAGCCCATTCTGACCTCCTGGAGGGCCTGTTGAAGCACAGACTGCTGCCCTCCACACACACAAATTTCTGTTCAGTGGACCTGGGGCAGGGCCTGAGAATTTGCATTTCTAACAGATTCCTAGGTGCCTTAGCTGAGGCTGCTATAAAAATTGCCATCAGCCTGGTGGTTTAAACAACACACATTTATTTTGTCACAGTTCTGGAAGCTGAAAGTCCAGGATCAAGGTGCCAACATAGATCCAGCCCTCAGCGGAGACCCACTTCCTGGTGTGCAGGCAGCTCCCTCCTCCCCATGCCCTCATATGGCAGAGAGAGAGGGAGGCTCTGGTCTCCCCCTTCTTACAGTAATCCCACCGTAGGGCCCACCCTCAGACCTCATCTAAACCTCCCAAAGATCTCACCTCCAAATACCATCCAATTCAGGGGTAGGACTTCAACGTCTGAATTTGGGGGGGATACAAACATTCAGTCTGTAACACATGGTGACACTAGCTGCTGATCCAGGGACCACACTTTGAGAACCACTGCTCTGAGGAGTCTTGCTAGAAGAAAACTGTTACATGAAGTTTTTCCAAAACATTTTTGACCCTGGATACCATTGTTCTTGGTACATCTTGCAGAGCAGTGCTTTACAAAACCCACATGGGAAAGAAGCCTGCAGGGGTCTGAGGAGACCACTTTCCTGAACAATAGCACGTGGGGCCTCCCCTCCCCGGGCTGGTCCCATTTCTCTTCCTGCAGGGAACAGAAGGATGTGCAATCCCTACAAGGTTGAGAGGGGCTCTCTGTTCTAAACTGTGACTCCCACATCAATCTGCCCGCCTGATCTCCGTGGGGAATTTGCAGACTAGCCCCAGGCTGGGTATGAGAAGCTTTTAGATGAGACACTAACAGAAGTGCCCTTTTTAACACATGAAAATGAGGCCGGCAGTAAAACCTGGAAGTTAAGGCATCTTCCCAGGGTGTTTTCCAAGGGTGTGCTGAGTCTGACTGACAGCATTTAAAGGCCGTAGTGGGAAAGAATAAACCCGCTGCTCCAATAAGCTGATTACACAGGCAAAAATCACAGCATTGTGCCAGGCGACCAGGCATATCGTCAGTACATAATAAAGGTGTATTTTCTCTCTCCACAGATGAATTTAATCCTGTGTCCTAGCAATTCTTGATTTACATACTTCAAGCACAAATTTTGAGGAGCGTTTTCCAGGACTGTTCTGGAGATTTGACCAAATGTTACTCAGCCAAACTGCAAACGGGGGTGGCCTCTTTGACACAGGCCACCTTTCATGTTTCCTGCTTCCCTGTGCTCCACCACCCTGAGTCAGTAATTGCTTTTTGACAGAAGGACCAGCGGGTGTTTTCTGAGCTGTCATAATCACCTTCCGCTGAAAACACACTGTAGGTTCGGAAGTGCAGGCACCCTCCTGGGAAGATCTTAAAGGGATTTGCAAATAAGAGTGGCATCTTCGCATTGGCATGAGCTTGATCCTGGCACTAACCAAAACCCAACTTTCTAATGCTCCAAAACAGTGGCCTAAGGCCAAACAGCCTTGCAACTCCGCAATGAAAACCTGATTTGTATGTTTTCAATCCTCCCATTCAATAGCCCTCCATTTCAGGAAAGGAAGTTCAGTTTTGACCCACCCTTCAAAGATGTCCTGTGGGGCAGGGGCTTATTTAGCTCTATGTGGCCATTGGCACCTGAATTTAACACATGGTAAGTCTGTTGAAGTAAAGAATGGCTTTCTAGAATGCAGGCACTAAAATAAAGTAGCACACTCCTTAGCATGCCCACCAAATCCTTAGGAGGCTAGCGCCACTGCTCTCCACCAGGCCCTGCTCTGACCATACGCATCAGTCAGGAAGCTTGTTGGAATGTATCCTCTCATCCACAGACCCCACAGCTCTTTGTTGCTTTATCAAAAATTTCATTTTATTCTAATCTCAGCTATCAATTCACTAATTCTGCTGTCAGCTTTCTTGATTTATTTTTATCTCAACAACTTTATGTCTTTTATTGCTAGGCTCTTTAGTTGGTTCTTTTTCAAACCTGCCTTCCCCTATTCCCTTTTCAATTTCTCCATTTTCTGCATTTCCTGGAATGTAAGTTTTGATCATTTGTTTTGTCTGCTCACACATGCAAAGGATTGTTTCCTCTTTGTTTTAACGCTGAGCTTTGCGTCCAGCAGGAATTATCCTGCTCATGCCCTAGATGGTGGCCGCATCTCTGTCAAGATTTTCTGTGGCCTAAAGACTTCGCTTTAAGTTCTTTTCTGAGCTGTGGATTTCCACACCACCTGGGCTGTGTACCTCTGGAGCCAGTGCACATGCGCAGGGTGGGCTTGGGGATCTAGGGTCTCAGAGGTGACTTACTCCAGAGAGGTTGTCTGGCTTCCTCCCTGCCTCCCTAGGGCCATGGCAGCCACTGTCCCAAGACCCTGGCTTCAGACCATCTCTTTGCAGCTGTGGGCTTTATGCAACCTCCCAGCTGGAGTTTTCTCGAGCACAGGACCCAAGTCTCTGTTCCTCTTTCCTGTGGTCTTTGGAACCACGGCTGGTGGGGTGGGCCACAGCCCTCAGCAGCCACTCAGCTGCAGTTCTCAGCTGCAGCTTTCGTCTTTTTGCTTTTTGTACCTAAGGTGTTCTCTTTCTAGCTGTCTGACTTTGGTTTTATTTTTTAATTGTTGTTTTATTTTATGCAGCATCTCAATGTATTTGGAAAAGGAAAGGGGTTCCCATATCTGCCCGGGTTGAAAATACGCAGTAAGCATTGTATATGCTTTATTTTAGCTCAATTCACATAATACTCCAAAGATGTAGAAGCTATTATTATCCTCACTTTACAGATGAAAGAGCCAAGGATTTAAAAGTTCAATTATTTCCCCAAAGTCCAGATGGTGACCCCCCAGCAATTCCTAAAGCGCGTGTGACACCCACCCATCACCCACAGGTGGGCCCGTGTGGCTTCCCTCACCCCCCTCCCTTACCGTCCTGACCTTCCCACTCTGGATCCTCTGGCCCCAGAGCAGCTGGTCACTAGCAGGCTGCTCCCTCTGACGCATGCTCACACCAAAACCCTCTCACGATCCCCCTGCTACACATGGTCCTTCCGCTCCTCAAGGCCTTCCGATGTCGCCACAGCCTGCCCCAGACACGCTTTCTCAACCTCTGCCCTCTCTAGTACAGCTTGTTAAGTTCTGAGTAGCAGCGATAGTAGAGAGGTGAGAACGGATGAGAGAAGCAGTATCAGAACGTGGCAGTAAATTAGCCAGAGGGAGGGAAAGAGTGGGGAGTCTAAGGCAATGCCCACGTTCAGATCGATGCTGGGGGGCCTTTGCTGAGGCAGAGAACACGGGAAGGAGCAGGGGAGCTGGAGTGTGGGGGAGTTGAGCTCAGTTTGGACACAGTGAGCTGACAGTGCCTATAGAACACCGGTGGGCCATTCTGGGCCAGTCGGACATGTGAGTCCATCACTCAGGAGGTATGTGTCTGCCTGAGATAATGACTTGGCAGTGGCTGTGTGAAACTGATCACTGGTTGTGTGTGAGATGAAAAGACCAAGAGGCTGAGTGTGGAAGCCCACAGTGGGGCTGTGAGGGGTTACATACAACTCCCAATATAAACTCCTTGAGATTAAAAACCATGTCATTTCTTTCCCTTTATTTTCTAAAGGTGTCTAAGATGACACTGGCCCTCCTGCTATATAGGGTTGTAGTGAGCATAAGGAATATGAAAAGCTGTTTTAAAATTAAGAAGTATGTTCCAAGATCAATTGATTCACAACCACCATCTTCCTCCTCTGCCCCCGCCCCCCCCCCCCATACTCCTGTTGCCTACGGAACAGAAGCGGTCCAAGTCCTTGGGCCTCTGCTCCAAATCCACCCTTGTAGCCCCATCTCTCATTCCTCACCTTTCCCAAACCCGCCTGACCCCTCTGAGCTCATGCCTTTAACTCCTACCCCTCCCCGTGCTATCAGACACCCCTGTCCCCTCCACTGTGTTCACCCAGCACCTTGTACAAATCCATGTGGGCAGGGGTCACACTCTGTTAAAAGCTTTTCTGTCAGTTCTATGACTGGACTGGAAGCTCCATGAAAGCAGGAACTTTCTTTTATTCACCAAGCAGGATATGCATTTAGTAAAGGTATGCAGGGGAGAAACAATGAGTGTATCTCCATATACCCCAAACCTAGTACCATCTTTGACAATAGAAAAGATATGAATGAATGAAGGAGTTAAGGGTTTCTGCTCCATTTGCCTGGATTTTTCCCTGCCATCTATTCCTAACGAAATCTTAACAGTCCTTCCATATCCACATTAAACACCACTCTCTCCCAGCCAGAAGTCGTCCCTACATTCCCTGGGGTCTCACAGTGCTTTGCGCCTGGTCAGTAAGAGTTCATCTCAATTCCCATTACATTTGATTCTTTTGTGTACTTGATACGTGCCCCCTACTGTTTATTGAAAATTGTGAAGTCAAAGCATATGTCTGATGGGCATTGCATCCCCTGCACCCCTGAAGGTCCCTCCCTGGCACACAGTAGTTGGTAGGTGAAGGTATCTCGTGTTGCATAGCTGCATTCAAAAACACCTGATTTCCTGGGAATTCAGAATCAACTCAGAACTTCCAATGTGACCCTTTAAAGACACTTGGACCAACCTGTCAGAGCTTGATCCTCCGTCTTGGGAGGTGGCCCTGGCCCCAGGCTCACCCTGGAGTACCAGCCTTCTCCCAACTCAGACTTCCTTTGGCATTGTCCCTGCTACCTACCCTTCCTGGCTCACTGGCCAGCCAACAGCAGCTGCAGTCCCCCCCAATCCCCAGCAACACACACACACACACACACACACACACACACACACACACACACACACACACAAGTGGTGTATGAATCACCCCTGCGGTTTCCAAGGAGCAAAGTGTCTTTGGTCAGCTGAGGCCTTGGGCTTCGGTCTCAGGGACAGGCCTGTTGCCAACTGCAGTCACCAGTGATTCACAAACAGTCAGGAATTAAAGTTCTTCTCTCCCCCCAGGAAAGGTCACTTTACCTAATGTCCTTCTTTAGTGGTTGAGCCATTGCACTGACACATTTATGCTTGCTGCCTCTTGGCCTGATCATTTTTCAATCAATTTGTCCCTGCTGTTCTAGCAGAGGGTTAATGTGAGTCTCTTTCTGATCATATATCCACATTAATGCAACCCTAACTAGGCATTTCCCTTAGCTGCCTTCATAGATTACTTGTTGCGAGAAGTCTGCAGGCATAAGCCTAGTCTGAGCCAAGAGCCTGTTTAGATGCCCAATTAGGAGCTAACTGGAGAAGCTTCCAATCGTTTCTAACCCTGAGTCTTAGATCAGGCTCCTCCCCACCCCCAGGAGTCCCTCCCTTTTGACCTTGGATAATACAAATCTTGCCGTCTTTTGTGACCCATATTAAAATGAGATAAAATGTATTGCCTTTCCAATTGCCAGGATTTTATATTTTTGAATGCACAATGTGGGAAGGATATAAGGCATGAACATTCTCACACTCTGCAGTCAGGAGTATAAACAGACATAGACTTTTGCAGAAAAAAAAATTGACATTATATGTCAAAGGCCTTCAAAATACCTCCAACCCCTGATCCAGTAATTCTACTTCCAGCAGTCTTTCCCAAGAAAATAATCAGAAATGTGGAAAAATATTTTTTTTTCATTTCAAAGAAATTCATTAGAACCTCATTTGTAATTGCTGGTGCATAATTAATACCTGATAATAAGGTACTATTTAAGTATAGTTTAGTATATTAGTATATCCATATTAGTAATTAGTATATCCTTGTTATGCAACAATCTTAAAGTGAAGTTGGTAAAGGCATTTTAATGCTGATGTTAAGTGATGAGCAGACTTTCAAGCTGCACATACAGGTGATCCAAATAGACCTTTCCCAACCTCTGTTTCACAGGATGTATTCATAGGAATGCCATAAATATGAAAGTCAGTATAAAATATAAAATGGAAATATATAAATATAAGAAGCCATATTGTATATTTTTTAAATATACATAAACATATAACAATGTAAATATAAAATATGAAGATTCCGTTTTCCATCAAGGCTAGAAAGTTATCACAGGCATATACTTTGAGGCTCCTGAGAGCCTCGGATATGCTAACGAAATGGGAAATCCAGGAGAGGCGGGGCTCGGCCCACAAGGTCACTGTTTTCATGCAGGGCATCAGGGAGCATACCTCAGAAAAGCTGGGGGGAAGGCCTGGAAGAAATTGTACTATTGAGAGGGGTCACTGCTCTTGTTGAGTTGTGGAATTATTTTGCTGCTTCTTTGGAATATTTTTATATTGTTCTTCCAAGTTCTGTAAGTGTTGTGAATGACAGTGAGCCAGAGGGTGGTTCCTCCCGCAGCGTCAGTAGGTGTGCAGTGCTGTGGAGTTGGCGGGCACCCAGGCTCGGCATGGTGGTCATGCCTAAGAGGGTGGCCCCGGGAATGGTGTGATGGCGGTCCGGGCAGTGCTGCCTGGTTGACTCTCATGCTTTGCCTACATTTCAAAGGGTTTGGGGTCACAGCACTGCCACCTGCTCCCTCGTCCCTGTGGGTCTGGCCAGAGGTTTCCTGATGCCGCAGAAAACATCCCCAGGATGTGAACCAGGTTCTGAAATATGCTGCTCGGCTATCCTTGATCGCAAGCTTCAAGTTGAGGGTACACTGGGCCTCCTTGGATTGGATGTTTCCTCATTCAAGTACTCTCCTTAGTTCTCTATGCTTCCAGCACCCCTGGACTCTGTCTCCAGGTCTTCCTTTGTGCCACCCCTGTGCCCATGGGTCAGCCCCACCCCAGTCACAGGTCCAGCCCCAGAGCCCTGTGCCCAGCTCAGCATCTGGTCTGAGGCACCAAGCAGGAGGGGAGTATACACCCCTAGTGAGGTGTAACAGGTCCATACTGAGCAGCAGAGTGTAACAGGATTTGGGGGACATCTGCCTGGACCCCTCCTGCCTACCTTTCAAGGGCCCCTAAAATATTCATCAGGCTTCATCAGGCTAATAGACTTCAAAAGGAGCAATTTTCTGAGATATAAGACAGGACAGTATAAAAGAACATTAAGGAAAAGAAATCCCTATTCTAAAATGAAAGGAAAAAGATCATTTAGCACCCCTGTTGGTGTTATCTATTCATGAGAAATAGCACATTGACTCGAGAGGGAGATGTAGGGAGGGCTTTGGTGCCCTCCCCTCGGGGTCACCTTCATGCACAGCTCATCTGTCTGGGCTGCCCCAGATGGCAGGGGCAGTGGAGGCAAAGGATGCAGATGAGAGACCTCTCAGAGGTGGACTCCACAGAGTGCAGGGGTATTTGAGGGAGAGGGCATGTAGAAGAGAGTCTGTCTAACATGACTCCCAAGGCACTCACTGAGGGGATGGGAAGGAGGAGGCGCCCTTCTCAAGCCGTGCCGCCATTAATGTTTCCTCTCTCCCTTCCCTAGACACGTCAGCCTTGGTTTCTATTTTGGATCACGCTGTAGGAATTCAGTCCCTTGAGATCAGGAAGTGTGACTCCATCCTAGCCCCAGTGTCTCCATCATTCATCAAGGTTAGGTTCGGGTTCCAGTCCTAAGATCAGAAATCTTGGGTGTAAAAGTTGTAAAAGTCACATGAGTGTAAGAGTACTCTGTACCAACCCCTGGCGTGGAGGACCATTTGTGGCCCGTCTCTGCCTCCCCAGGTAATCCAAGGTAGGACAGTGCTGAGTTCTCTTGGGAAGACTGTCTCTCCCAGAATTTATCTTGATCGAGTTGAAGGGGGCACGTGATTACAACAGCTCTGCAGGCAAGCCTTAAAATAGAGACAAAGAAATTGGGGGGGTTCCTACTCTTCTGCATCCTATCCTTCCTCTCCCATATTTGTTGCCTCCTCTCTTCCTCCTTTCTAACTCCTAATTCTTTCTTCTTCCATTTTCTTCTTTCTCTTTCCCCTCCTCCTCCCCTTCTCTATCTTCATCTTCATTTCTACTGTCAGTCTTGCATCTTACTTTGTGTACCTCCAATTTTCCCCAAGTTTAGAAAAATCATTCCAATTTAACTATTTTTCTCTACCAAAGAACTAAGAAAAATCCATACAAACCAAATTTAAGCTAACACCCCCACCAAGAACCTGCCAGCCTGGACAGTTGGTAATTATGTGACCAAGATAATCTTCCCATAGCCAAATTCTCACCTGATTAGATTCTCAACCTCATGGTTTGCCCCATCATGTTTGATATGAGCTTTTATAACCTCAGTGCATATCAGCCCTTAAGCTCATTGAGTTCTTTGTAATAAAAATTGTTGACCCAAAATATATTTTTCCCCTTTCATAATTAGAATAAAAGCCTGTTTGATGTTTCATTGCATATCCAATTTTAAGTGTTTTTTCTCTTTCTTTTCATTAGATTTGTGACAAAGAATGGCATTACTATGTCATCAATGTGGAGTTTCCTGTGGTTACCTTATACATGGATGGAGCAACATATGAGCCATATCTGGTGACCAACGATTGGCCCATTCATCCATCTCACATAGCCATGCAACTTACTGTCGGCGCTTGTTGGCAAGGTAACCCTAAGTTAAGCCTTTCTCCCTAGCCCATCTTTGTACAGCCCATGAAAGGTACTGATAGAGAAAAGGGAAAAAGCAAGTGTTGTGTGAATTAGACAGGAATATGTACTTTCCCTTACTAATAAAACACAGCTTATTTTTATATAACAATTAATCCAGTCATTAAACCTATGTAATAATAAAGCACTTGGCTGGACACCAGATTTTGATTTTAGATCGACATGAGCAGTTTCATGGTTACCTCTGAGTTGCTAATGCCTTTTGCTGTTCTGGAACCTTATCTGGTTTCAAACTGGGGCTGCACAGAGAAAAGGCAGAATGTAGAGTCTTTGAACAAAATTGCCAGTTGGCTCTGTCGAGCACCACACTGGTCAGGAGCCAAGCATCCACACACAAGTTGTCCAAGTCCCCAGCCCTCTGTTCCGGAGCTCATAAATACCTAGGGCTCTGAGGGGTGGATGGTCCGCACACCTGAGGCCATGGGGAGCCACTCTCAAGCTCCGCTCCACTCTAGCCACTTCCCTGCTTTCTAAGGACAGAAGGTCCTTGTTGCCTTCCCACTCCAATGCCTCCACTCCCTCCTCACTTCCTCTGCTGCCCCTCTCCTCCAATCCCCAAGCCCTGGCTAAGCTCCTCTTTGGAAGCCATAAAGCCGGCATTCTGAGCATGCATGTAAACTTTCTGTCCCTCTCTCACATTTGTTGGGGTGTTTGTTTTTGCTCTCCTGTGGGCTGGGATGCCCTGAAGCACCAAGGAATGAGCAGAGGGGAAAGGATATGTCCCCAGATAAGCAGATTAGTACTGAGATGACCCAGCCTCATGTTCCTGGATTCTTTCAAAGTTACCAAGATTTGTGACTTTGACCATTCGCCGTGGGGGCTGGTATAAGAATATGCCTTCGGAGGACCAGCTGACAAAGTGTGAACTAAGGGAGACACAGGGCCCCCTGGGTCAGGACAAAGCACAAGTTCTGAGCAGTACCGTGCAAGAGAAGACGCCAAGAAGTGCCCAGAGTGCTGCCCTGGGAGCTCCAGGGATACAAAACCCAGGAAGGGATTAAAGTGCAAATGAGTCAAGGGAAGAGAAGGCATTTTGAGCTGAGGTCTCCTACTTGACATCTGACATGTGTCACATATCATTAAACATTTCAACAGAACTTGATAAGAGCATCACCAATATTGCAGAATTCCCTCGGTTATCAGGAAAGGGAGATTGTTCATCTGGCGAGAGCCCATGACACTAATATAACAAGACCCTAGAGCAGTGGCCCTCTCGTGTGGCTCAGTGCTACAGCTGGATCCGCAGCCAGCCTGTGAATATTTTGGAAGGTGGCCTGGATGCCACCCATGAGCTAATGGGGCCCTAGTCATGTCCTCACCGTGAACCTTACCGTGACGCTTCCCTAGCAGCCCTCAGAGACCACATGTGCATCCCTGCCACCCCCGCCTGCAGTGGAAACCTGCCCCAAGTCTGCAAAGCCAGCTACAACTACTGCTGCCCCGTTCCATGCCTACTAGGTAGGGACACGGTCACACCGAAATAGAAAGTGATTTTATGAAGAATTAAGGTGATGTCTTTGAACTAATTAGAATAAGCCAAGGTGTGTTGCAGTGACAATCAAGTCCCAGTTCTCAGTGACTTAAAAGAATTCCCACTTCATATTTGCCTCAGATCAATGGGGGGCTCTTCTCTGCTTTTTCCCCAGTCTGGGACCCAGACAGAGCAGCCACATTGTTGCCTAATGAGAAAGAAGGAAAAGAAAACATGATGCATGGTGCACAAGCCCTTAAAGCTGCCACCTGTGAGCAATACCAGCCATTGTTACTCACATCTTCCTGGCCAAAGCAAGTCACATGGCCACACCTAACTCCAACACGGCAGGCAAATGAAACCCACAATGTGTCTGGAAGAAAAACAGAAAATATTTTATGAACAACACTGATGAACACCACCGCCTGTCCACTAGGTCAACAGATACTTGTTTCACTGTCCTTCCCACAGAAAAAATATAACTATCCTTTCCTAAATGAGACAGCTAAAGAGTCCTACCTGTGACTGGCTCCTAGCTACATGCCCAGGTTCTGTGAGTGATTCCCAGTGATCTCTTCATCAGGGTGAGATAAATCGGAGGCTCTGCATCAGGCCCAGATGTGGCTTGATCGGAAGACCGCTACGCTAATAAGAATGCTAATAGGAAGAAGTCTGTGCTCTCACCACAGCCATCACCCCCTCCATCATAAACACACCAACACTCTCTCTCTCTCTCTCTCTCACACACACACCTAAGCAACAATGGAATGAGGCAGAATAACCAAAAAGCATTTCCAGTAAGTAAGAGGTAGAATTAGAGAAACACAGTAATCTTTGGTCCATAATAATTCCCTTTGGACAGATGCTGTAAGGGCCCCCGTGCTAGGGTGGGGAGTGTTCTGAATGGCCCTTAACTCCATCCTCTGGTGGGTGTTTCCTTCTCCAATATCTCCTTAGCCACATCTGAAGACAGCCTGATCACTCCATAAATAGCTCTAGTCTTCTGCTTATAATTTATTTAAAATCGATTCCAAAAAATGTATTTCAAACAATAAATCAAGTACACCTTTATTTTAAAGGAATGTGGGAAAGAATTACCAGCAGGTCGTTCACTGAGTCCTCTTCCCAGATAGATGCTAGGACCACTCTTGTTGGAGAAAGGTTGGTCCTGTGATTTGCTTTGACCAGTTAAATGTCAGTGGAAGTACCTAACGTCATTTCCTGGAGGAAACTTTAAGAGCCAGTGTTGCAAGGAGACCCAATACATACGTAGGTTTTTATAATCCTGTGAAAAAGTGCTATTAGTCCCCACTTGTAGATGCCATGAAACTTAGGCTCTGAGATGTGAAGAAGCTTACAGAAGGTCACCCGGCTGAGTCTGCCCGACCCCAGGTCTCCAAAGCCTGTTGTCTTTTCACAGTAGCTCCCTGCCCCTACTGCTAGTTGATCAGTTTGTTGGTGTCATTATGTGTTGGGAAAATGCAGGAGCTGATGTGTACTGATATAAATACTATAAACCCCTTACCTTCTTAGACATCTGACAACTTTGGGATCAAAAAGCCAGAGGAGCTCTGCCTTCTCTTTGCTGATCTTCTGCTCTGTACTCCTTACAGAAACATAACCCTCTACAGGGCAAGGAAAAAGAGTTTAGGCTTTGGAGCCAGAAAACTTTGAGTTTGAATCAAATTCCAGCCCTGCCACTTACTAGCTATGTGAACCTGGCACAAAAATCCCTAACTTGCCTGAACATCTGTTTTCCTATCTGTAAAACTAGAGTAATACCTACCTCACAGGGTTGTTATAATATTAGGTAATTGGCACATGGAATGTGTTTGGCATGTTTCAGTTGAATGAATGTGTAAGTTTGGAAACATCGGCTGGTCCCCTCCTCCACCCCTTCTCCTTATACCTCAACTCAACACGGCCAAGAGTCTGCGAAACCTCGGGACACTCTGCTTCCCCTTGGCTCCTTGCATACACTGACGTTTCTCCCCTTCCCCACGACTAACCCTCACACACAGGCCCTGCCCTCCCAGGTCCATTTAAGGTCTGAAAGAAGGTCAGTGAGGCTGGAGAAAAGACCATCGGAAGACAGCTATTGGGAGATGGGGCTCATGGTGGAGGCAGGAACCTGATTGTGCAGTCTTTTAGACCATGGAGAAGAGGTGGGTACCCTCCCTGAGAGGAATGACAATCCACTGGTGAACTTTCAGCATAGGAGAAAATCCTTATTAATTTAAGCTTGGGCTTTATAGGATGAGTAAGAGTTCACTAGGAAGATAAGGAAGACAGCACAGGCCATGAGAGAGAAGCTTGACGTAGTCATGGGAAGAGTGCCACGTCACTGGAATCGCACAGGAGGCACAGAATGAGTGGGGATGAGACTGGGGAAGAGCTGTGAGCAGGCCACAGAATGCCAGCGCACCTTGCTAAGGAGCTTGGATTCTCATGAACACTTAACATCCTGCTGGGAGCCATGTTTTTGTCTTGCAAGTACACATCAAATGACCTTTCAACAGGACATGTTGCTGCAAACTTAATGGCCTGTGATGCAGCCGTTATCTTGGCATGTTTATAAACCTTCTGAAATCCACCGATACACATATTATAAGCCTGCTGTGTGAACCTCTAATTGCCTTTGGGCCTGCAATTGTGAGTTTTTCAGGTGATTTTGAGGTTGGCAAGGGAACTAGTTTCTATTTGTGAAATTTCCGGTCGGGGTTTAACAATGGGGATAGACACTGATTTGATAGCAGCTGCTTGTCGGGCGCTCCTGGAAACTGGCCTGCCACTGATGTTCCGCCGAACTCTGCAGCCCCAGGTAGGCTCCTGTGTCCTGTTATGAATTTGAAAGCCAAAACCATCAGTGGAATTTCATTTCCACTGGTATTTTTCCAGTAATTAAACAGAATTGAGACTTCATTTACACTTGTGAAATGTTGCCAGGACAGCCTAGAGCACACAGTGTATCTGAATCATAGAAAAAGGCTTTTGCAATCAGGACAGACCTCACATGACAAGAGCCCTCCTTCCCCACCTTGCCAGCACCTCTGTGCTCAGTGGCACAGTTCCAGGATGGATCAGACCCTCTCTCCTGACTTCACTCAGTCTGTGCTAACTCACACTGCTGCCTTTAGACGAATACCAGGTTCCTTGTCTCTCGCTGGGTCACGCCATGGGAGAAGATCATTTGAAAGGCTAATTAACTTGTCCTTCTCTTTAGATGTCCTATGCATCCATTTCTAACAGCAATAATTCAAGTTCTGCTCATATATAATAAAAATTGTACACTCACATCTGCTTTGCCCCTGGACCTCTTAACTGGGCTCGACCCCTGAGGGACTATAACCCAGTTTGCATGGGAGTAAGTCAGGAAGGCTGCTGTGTCAGGGCTTAGGGACATGCCCCAGCAGGTGGAACTCCAAGGCACCTCTCCCCCAACACTGTGACCAGAGCAGCTCTGTTCTACCTATTTTGTATGATCTCTGGGCAAGTTATTTTAATGAACTGGCTAACCTTGTCTAAAGAAGCATAACTCTGGGCACATGCTCCAGAAGCCACCACCCTGCTCTCTTCCTGATCCTCATCTGCTCTGGGTGGATCTCTTCACAGGCTTCCCTACCTGGGACTCTGCCCCCAGTGACCACCCCATGCCTGCCTCTGCTGGGGACTCTCCTCCAGAGTTCTGGACCTTGGCCTCCCTAGAGTGTCCCCGCTTGGTCAACTCCTGACTATGATAACCCCTGGTCTCGGATGAGAGGGCCTTCTAGCCTAGCTCCTGCCTTGCTGAGTCCTACTCCCTACTTAGTAAAGCAGCAGGATGTAGAGAAGGGGATGAGTTTTAAAATAAGCGCCTCTTGTTAAGGGACAGATACAGAACCCCCACTGTGGCCTTTGGGAGGACCCAAGGCAAAGAAGAGCAATGATCGAACAAGGCATAAAAAGGCAGAAATAACCCTGAGAGTCCCAGTAATCATTTGTTTTTGATGCTCATATCGCAGGGAATTGGAGCCATATGTGGTCCTGAGATATGCTGTACATTTCCAGGTCCGTTTTCTGCCAGACACCAAAATTAGGGCAGACACTTGGCGTATACATGCCTTCACTTAATAAGCTTGGTCTAATTTAGTATAAAGTATCTTAATAAAGTCTGTGTTGAAATTATTCTGCATCCCTAGGGTCTCTGCTGCTGGAAGAAAGAGGCACGTGCCGACATAGCCTGTCTGACATTCAGGTGGCATTTCCCCAGGAAGGCTTCAGAGCTCCAGCCCCTTAGGACGCCCCTTCCACAAGGAGGTCAAGTTTTCACATAAACTACTCCCACACCACCACTTTGGAGAGTCACAATGCAAGTTAGTTTACTAACAGCTCTCAAAAGCCTGCCAATAAAGCAATCTGATATTACTTAAACCATGTTTCTCAATCTTATTTCACTATGGAGCTCACTCTTTGGGAAATACCTCATTAGAGTTATTAATGCAGGTCCCTATCCCCTGCTAGGTCATGAGTCTGTAGAAGACAAAGACAGACTGCTCTCACCGATTCTCCTCTCCTCTCCTCCCCCCTACTACAGAGCCTAGAGAAAGTCAATGGTTGTCTGTTGAATTATACCCCATTTTTGAGGCTGTTTTAACAAAGGTATGTGGTTCATGGTCTGACACACTGAAATGACTAAAAGGGTGTCTCTTAACATTGTCTACATTAAAAAATCAAGAAAGGATTGTTCTAAGTCCTGGAGTTAATTTGACATGAGGGCGTATTGGTTTAAAGAAGACACAGATGAAATCAGCTTAAAAATTGAATGTTCATGTCTGGAAGCACAGTATAACTGACTTATAATTCTAACTGTACCTTATTCTGAAGATTATATTAATTAGGAAATTAGACAAGGGTCTTAGAGAAAGAACAGTCTCATTTTAGTTTCTCTGAGAGACACACTAGAGAGAAGGATAAAAGAAAAACAAACAGGCCACTGAAGAGAGACAGAGAAAACTCTTATGGTGGAATCTCAGCTGGAAGCTTCTTGGTCCTGCCGCACTGGAACTAGCTGCCATTCTCAAATTCCTGCTCTGTGCTGAGCTCTTTGCATGTCTTCTTCAACAACACTAGAGTGTGATTATGGTTATGACCCCCACTTTTCAGGTGAGGAAACTGAGATTGAGAGAAGATAAGTACCTTCGTTAAGGGTCACATAGAGTGGCCTGGACTGGCCCCAGCTCTGTACCACCAGAGCCCACGGGAACAGTTACACCACTATACCACCTCTGCTTCTAGGGACAGGTAAAGCCAGGTGGCATTTCACATCCAAATACAGATGACCAGAGGATTCTGGAATCTAGGGTCAAATCATTTGCCCACATTCCCTGGGCATTTTTCCCACCAGATTGGACAAAGTGAGGTTGAGGCCTAAAGATAACTACAGGGCCAACAGGCATCATGGTTTTGTAAAGGAAGGACTGAATTTGGAGTCAGGAGAATTCCAGACCCTCACCACTTCTGCTTATCTGCTCTGGGTCTTTGAAAAGTGTCTTGCCTCTGTGCTCCTCAGCTTTTCATCTGGAGAATGAAGGGTTACCTTGGATGATATCTGAGGGCCCTTCCAAACTCCATGAATTTAGGTGCCCCACCCGAGACAGCTGCTAGCTGAGGTCATCCATAAGTCATGTGTTTTGCTCACTTAGAACATGCTATATACATGTTTGCAGGAAAGGCTGGAGAGATGGAGACATAAAAGCTGAAATGGTGAAGAAAGTCTGCTGAGAATGTGTCATGGCCAGCCTTGATGGCAGATCTCTACAGGTCACCTGCCATGTACAGCTGCAACCCCCCAGGGTTGTGTGGACAGTTTTATGGCTGCAGCTTTTGGGGGTCTATTACACACTTCACTTAGTCTCTGCATTCCACGGGTGTCTCCATCACTGAAACGAGGGAATGAAAGAGCAAGATTTCAGATGGTCTCACCATTTGCATGGCTCAGAATTGGTACCCAACCATCCATGAAATTGTGTTCACTGAGGGTCATCCCCATCAGCAAGCCACATGCCCAGAGTAGCATTAGCCTCAAACAAGAGGGAACATCGCCCCTATTCTTTTTGAAGTGTTTCTCAGACTATATAGCTATGGGAATGACAGCAGGAGAGGGAAGACCAGCAGGGTCCTGCACACACTTGGCCAAGGGAGGAAACTTAGTATGTTCACACACACAAATCTTTTACTTATACTTAGAGGAAAGTGGACATTACTGACTCAAAAGCTATGTTAAGAGTGGGTGGACCCCATCTCTCAGTTGAAAGAAAGCTAAGGGGAAATTCATTCCCAAAGCAAACTCCAGCTCTGAATAACACAGGCTACATCAAATCACATTTGCCATATACTGTTGTTTTTCAAGGCTACTGTGTTTCCCAGCAAATGACACAAATTGTTGGGAGTTGCTGCTGAAGTTATTCAGTGTCCACAGAAGCCAGTCTAATTGGACATTTCTCCCCCAGCACTGTGTCAGTCGCAACCTCCCCCCATCTTTCTTAGCCCAACTGTTACATGCTCCAAGAAATCCCCCTTGAATCTTCCCAGCCACATCCCATTGTGTGGCGTGTAGGTCCAAGGCTTGGCAGCAAGCAATACCTGAGTTTGAATTGAGGTATCACTAACTTCTGGCTGTGTGGCCTTGGGCCAGTTACCTGACATTGAAAACATCACCTGTAAAGGAGTTAAAAGTTCAGCAGGTAAGAATCTGAATTCACAAAGAAAAAATTATTTTTCCACATCCATCTTCATTTCATTTCAAAGCCCTATTCCATCTGAGTTGAGGAGATTTAATCCTGGTAAATTTAGAATTCTCCCACATCTGGGTGATTGCAAGGGGATTTATATGGTGCTAGGGTGTTGAGGGACCTCCAGTCACTTCCCTGCTGGTACTCCCTGCAGTGGGGCTCACCTCTTTGTTTCTCAGTCACTAGTGGTTTTCAGGGCTGGCAGCGATTTCCCTGCCTTGCTCGGGGGCACAAAAATACCTCCTGTACTCCCATGCTCTCTCAGTAAGGCCGTCTACAGTCCATCTGTCCATCTGTCCAGGTGCACTAAGGCCAGCATTCTCTCCCAACATCACATCCCCCGCCTGGGCTCAGCCCAGGTAGCAGGTGCCGGTGCCCTTGCTCGGCGCCTCTGTTGTCTTACTCCCTTCACCCTCCCTGCCACCCCCCTGTCTGGGATGTCATTTCCTCATCTGGGGAGAGCCATATTGTCTTCCTCTATTTATCCCTAAATGTTAAACCATACCCAGATCCCTCCCACCAAGGGTTTAGACTTCTGGAAACAAAACTGGGGAATAAACTCAGCTTCAAGCCCCATCTGTTCTTCTCCTTGGCACAACCGTCACTGTAGCAATGAGCACAAACCAGAGATGTGTTGAAATGGAGAGAAATACTAAGGGAAAATTAAAAGAGTAGAGGCTAAGCTCTCAAAAGTAGTATCCTGCCACTTAAATATTAAATAAGAGCATAATGAAGATCTTGCCATGTTTTAAGGACCTAATAAATGCTAACTATAATTTTTTCCCCTCTGATCTGTTGGATACATTACCTGTACCATGTGTTTGGAAATTAATCATGCACTGCCTTAGAACATCTATTGTGCTGGCAGTCTACTCTTATATTTTTATTTTACTTCCCCAGCATCTATACTTTTATTCTTCCGACTAAATGTAAGGTGCTAGAGAACACGGTCTACATCTCATAATTAACTGACTCCAACAGAAGGCTAGGCATGCAACAAACACTTTAAAGATGTGTGCAGATCTAGCCTCAGGAATCCAAAATCATATTCACAGCCATTTAGAGAAAGTTCTTTGTGGAAGAAATCAGGTTATGTTTTTTTCTTAAAATACTTCATGAGCATGTTTATGTCTAAAGCTTACCAGAGGAGCCATGTGGTTTATGCAGACACCCTAGATGTTAAGAAGAAAGAGATTTTTAATGTATCTATTATTTTAAAAGTCCTGCATTACAATCACCACTGAGTGCAGGTATATTTCAAATTTTATGCTGGCCTCCTATTGCAAAATGCTAATTGAACTGATTTCCTGGAGCTCTGTCACTAATAAACAGGGTGCATCACAGATCTAGGATTCTTGAGTCAAAAATATATGAATGTTTTTCTGAGAGAAAGTATAGTGTAGTAAAATGTCTTAGCATCTAACAGAATCTCAAAGTTTGGCATTTAAGGATGGAGCTGCTCACTGAGCGGTCAAGGGGGGCTAACTGGTAGACCACTGTGAGCTCTCTGTCAGCTTCACTCTGGACTGGGTTGGCCAGTAGGCCCTGGCTGGCTCTGTGCATGGATGGATGTACTCCCACTCACATCACCACTTCCTGTGTAGCCTTCGGCCACTGACATCTCTTTAAGCCTGAGTTTGCTCTTCTGCAACTACAGTATAAGTACCTACCTCCCAAGAGTTTGATGAAGATTCAGTAAGTTGATGTATGTTGAGGACTTCACGTAGAGTTGGAAACATAGTTCATACCCAGTAAAAAAATGCTTGTTTTGAAGTTTTGCAGCTGCTGCTTCCGGGGAAGGGGGTGGAAAAGGCAGGGAAGAGATGACCATCTAGATGTCCTGGAGAGTGACAGCTCTACAGTTCATACCCAGGCTCTTACCCTTCTTCCTGCAGGTCAACAGAAGTGTGCCTTTACTAGGCAGGAACATACTGATGGCTTTGAGGAGCACTTTATCCATGGGGACTTTGAGAGCCTAGCTTGGAAGGCCCCACACTGACTCCCTGACACCTCAAGCCATGGCCATTTCAGGTCATTCCTCAAAGCCACATCTGTTTAGAGTTGCCTGTGGACTGAGTACTTCAGTAGAGCCTTCTCCTTTCATCTCCAAGTGAAGATGCTTTGGGTAGCAAGTTACAACAGTGTGAGTCCAAGTGCCTTAAACCCTAAAGATGGATGATTGGCTGGGGACGTCCTGTGGTCGAGCAGCAAGGAGGCCCCCTTGGGATTCTGCTCGGCCTGCTCTGACTCTCCCAGCTCCACCCTCCTGCACTCATTGTCTTTGTTGTCCCTGGTCTGCTTGCAGGATGACTGTACCAGCTCTTAGCCTGCCATCTTCACATAATGATCTCCAGGAAAAGAGAGCAAGAATAAGTTCCAGAAGCTTTCTGGAGAGAAAATACAAACTCTTTTCCCAGAGGCTGCCAGCCAATTTCTCCTGCCATTTCATTGGCCTAAATTTGGTCTCATGATTATTTTTGGACCAACCTCTGGCTAATTGGATGGCAGGTGCTGATTGGCTTCACCTTGTTATGAGGTCCAAAGTCCACACCTGACTCAGTCACTGGACCAATGGGAACAGGAAAATCCGATTAGCTTTGACTAAATAGAATCCATCCCCACAGGTTGAGTTCAACCCTCCAAACCTCAGGGCTGCTGTTGCAAGAGGACAGGAGTGAGATGGATGTTGGAGAGATACTTCAATGCCCACTACTCTTCTGGTATTTAAGTCAGCATATCCTTCAATGCAGCAATGAGTTAGGAAGCATCTGCTGCATGCCAGGCAGGGTGCAGGATGCAGGGAAGACACAGGGGCCCCATATTGTTAAGAGGAATAAATGAGCCCACTTATGCAAAGTGCCTGGTGCAGCCTTCAGCCCCTAAAACCTGCTCAGTGTTGTCTTCATTAAAATGAATAATGCATGAGTGCTTCCTGCCCTGCCATTCAGGACAAAGACTAAACAAATAAATTCTAGCAGTGTGCAAAGTGTGGCAAGGGGAAGCCGGCAGGTGGCATAAAGGAGAAAGGTCACATAAGGAGTATGCAGAAAGCCCAACATCAAGAAGTTTATAGCTCAGTGGTTCTTAACCTTAACTTCAGGTTTAACTCACCTGAGTTTTCAAAACTCCCTAGACCAATTAAATCACAATCTCTGTGGATAAGACCCAGACGCAGGATTAGTTTTTCTTTTTAAAGATCTCCAGATGATTAAAATGTGCAGTCAAGGTTCAGATCCATGGTACTAGGCTATTGAAGACATAAAGCAACACACGTAAGCTATTAACAATGCCGGGTTGCAGGGGCTATGTTAAAATGAAGTCAGTGTTTCAAGGCTTGGGGCAGGGAGAGGGCACAGTAGGCAGAGGCCTCAGAACAAGGGAGAAGGCCTGGTGGGCTGGGGACTCAAAGCAAGGGAAGGACATGGTGGGCAGAGGGCTGAAGTCAGGGGAGGGCACAGTGGGCACGGGGCTTACAAAAGATTTCTGTGATTAACCCGGAACAGGGGGCTTAAGGAGCCTTGAAGGAGTACCCACTACCCCAGGGCTGAGACAGAATGCCCGAGGGACCGCCCCCCACTCCCCTCCCCAGACTGAGTTCCAGACTGCTGGCACAGCATGGCTCCCTGAAAGGCAGAGAAGTTGAGTGGTGTCACTCTGCAGAACTTTCCAGAAATCTGCCCTTGGTGTGCCGGGAAAAGGTGTTCGCAGGGGCCACCTCCCTGGAGCAGCTGGCCATGCACGGTGGTTGCCAGGTACTGGGGCGGCTGTGGGCGCCTGCTTGGAGTGCCAGGGAACCAGGAGACAGAACCCAGCAGTGTCCCTGCAAGCAAGCAGAGGCTCAGAGAGGTCACAAAACCATCCCCGGGAATTAGCAAAGCTGGACTTGCACCCAGATCTATCTTTCCTAAATATTCTGCTACCTCTCTGAATAAACAGAAGTTCAAGGTCAAGGCCGGTCTGTCAGTGGGCTGCCCAGAGATAGAAGGGTCTGTCCTGGAGGAGGTGAGGATCCAAATGGCCCTTAGGGAAGCTTCTCTTTAGGGACCTGTGGAAAACCAAGGAGAAAAGAGGAGGAGGTGACTTAACATAAACAGCACGGAAAATTTTCATGTGCTGAAGAGCAGACCTGGACCTCAGGCGGGACTCAGATAGAGAACAGGAAGCAAGCAATGAGAAGAAAATCAGAGGAGAACAAAATCAGGGAAGTCTTCCTATATCAAAGAACTTAAATTTGAGCAGGTATGAAATGAAGCCATTGTTGAGAGAGCCAAGGCCCATGGATGAAGGGTTTCTAGGTTTCCTCAATTCATGCCAACCTCTCAGTGGAAAAGAGGGGAGCAAACACCAGCTTTGGTCAGACAGAGCAGGACTAGAGTACCAACTCCAGCATTTAGCTGTGCGTCCTGGGGCAAGTCCCTCAACCTTTCTGAGTCTCAGGGTTCTTTGTGTGTCAGTTGGGAGAATGAGACCTTCTTTGCGGGCTTGCTCAGATGAAGACTGTAGCAGACAGCCTGGCACACTGCAGGCCTTTGATCAGTAGTAGCTCCCTTATTGCTCCTATTTTTCCTCTGTAGGCCCTTAATGTCTTCTAACACAGTTCATGCCTCTGGAAGTGACTGTTTGAAAATTTGGAGATGTGAGGGTTCCTAAATCAGGTACAACTGGGGAGTGCCAAGGTATTGGCAGTGAATAACATCCTCTCACGGAGATTCTGGCTGCTGAGCTCACCTTTCCAGAGGAAAAGCTCAGGGTTAGGGGACAGTCACTGCATCCTCGGATCCCTGCCCAGAAGGTGCTTGAACTGGTGTTGCATATTCCATCTCCACAAGGCGCCTACTGGTATTCTTTTTCTCGTAGGAGGAGAAGTCACCAAGCCGCGGTTTGCTCAGTTCTTCCACGGCAGCTTAGCCAGTCTCACCATCCGCCCTGGCAAAATGGAGAGTCAGAAGGTGATTTCCTGCCTGCAGGCCTGCAAGGAAGGGCTGGATATAAATTCCCTGGAAAGCCTTGGCCAAGGAATAAAGGTAAGGAGGGAGCTGCATCACCCGCAATAAAACGGTGATTTAAGAGGCTGCTGGCGCCAGTGCACCCTGAGAAATGGAATCTTTCCCTGTCCGGTAGCACAGAGATGGTGCTGCAGCAAAGACGGCCTGCCCCAGGTGGCAGATTAGTGAAGGCGACCTCCACTGTGGACTTCTGCTGTCTCCTGAGATTCCTAGATGAAGCCTCTATGCACAACCAGAAGCAGGCCCATGGTCAATGTCCACCTGCTTGTTCCTAGCCTGGTTGGTGACTTTGTTGTTTATTTTCCAAAGCAACTGAAGTAGCCTGCATGAATATTAAAAATATTAAAAAGTAACATGCAAATATATTTTAAAAATAGAATTAAAAGTTTGGGCCATGTAAAATAAAAAAATAGGAAGGAAGGTCAGCCTGGAGTGGGGCTCAAATTGAAAGCAAATGTGGGCATCTCTGGGTCTTACATGGTTAAACTGAGGCACAGATTGGGCTTCAAGCGATCTCTGGCAGCCAAAGGGAACATAAGCAGACTCACAGTTTTTATCATCCATGCAAAGTAAAGACATTCACACAATCCAACTGAATCAAAGCTGCGCTCTGAGGAAAGCGCCCTCTGAGAGGGCAGGGAGTGGCCAGCTGTCCTCAGGAGTGCCTCCCCATCAGCAGGGGTGGTTCTGGCCTCCCCTGGACCTTAGTGGTGCCTGCCGGCATGGAGCCCCTGGGGTCCTGAGCAAAGAGCAGGGTAAACCTCATTGTAGGCTCTGTTCATTCATAATGGACCTCAGTGAAAGCAGGCAGCCCTTCAGACACCTCTCCAGAATTTGACCCACCCTCTGCCTCCGGGGCCACAGGGCAGCCTCACAAGGCCCCCCACCCCTTCTCAGCCACTCTCAAGGAGGGTGTGACCAGAGCCGAGGTTCTCCACATCACCTCCCATCCTCTGCCCAGTGCTGCCCATAGAGCTCCGCCCTAACCTCCTGCCCTGGGTCTGCCTCTCCTGGACCGGGAGTCATCCCTCCAACAAAAAACCCTCTTATTTATGCTGTCAGTGGGCCTCCTGGGGCTCTGACATGGGGTGGTCTCAGAGGGGCTAGTGACCGAGTGCAGCATGCTCTTCTTTAAGGTGGGGTCACTTCAACAAGCATTCCATGGATGCCCATGCACGCGGGTCTGGGCTCGCCGAGGGACACAAACTGAACATTCCAAGCCTGCTATCTTCGGAAAAGTCAGTGGCCCAAACAGACGTTTGTGATCTGGTGTGACAGCCACTGCAGTGACTGTGAGCATTAACATGCACTGAGCCCTCCCAAGCAGCAGGCACTGTTCTAAACACTTTATAGGCAGGCCTGTCCCAGAGCAATGCTCTGAGGAAGGTGCTGTGAGCGTTCCTATGTTGCAAATGCAGAATTGAGGACTGGAAGAGAAAGGAAACTTGTTTAGGACCCTAGAATTAGTAATGAGTGGCGCCAGAATTTGAATCCAGGCAGTCCTGCTCCAGACCTCGAGAACCTGGAGGAATAGCAGTTAGGGGAGGCTCCTTGGGGAAGGAGAAGTCAGCAGAATGTTTCAGCCTGGACAGGAATTGTCCAGGAAAAAGGCTGGGGGCTTTGGGGAGTCCAGGGCAGTCACTGTGGGCAGACCCAGGAACATGAGCGGCCCTGCAGTGTGCAGTTACTCCAAGAAGGCCAGTGTTACAGGGGTCCAAATCGTGGAGGAAAGGTAGAAAGTGCAACCAGAGTGCTAGGCAGAACCATAGTCAGCAGAGCCTTGTTAACTCTGCTTAGGTGGTTACGTGTCTGTTGCCAACAGAGAGCCACTGAAGGGCTTCAGGCAAAGGAGCGTGATCTGGACAGGGGTGGGGTTTAGGATTTCACTCTAAAGGCTGGGTTCGGAGGGAGTGGGGATGGGATGAGAGGAGGACACAGATGGGGTAAGGCAAGAGAAGGTTTCCAGAACATTAGACACAGGCATAGGCACAGGTGTGCTCAATAGCTCATCACCTGTCATTGAAGGGAACTCACAAGATTGCCTCATGTCACAAAGGCAGCTTTCTGCTGGTCTGTTTCATGGCAGCTGGTCCAGGCAAGCCCCTCATGGCACACTTAATGTAGGGATCCTCACGTGGAAAGTCTGGGATTTGATCTTTGACCAGCTGTTTGTGTTGTTTTCTTAACATTTTGTCAACCCAATGATGCAGAAATCTGTCCTCCACCCCCTCCTCTCTGTCTGATTCTGGATTCACTCCCTGCCTCTGAGTGAATCAGCTCTGCTCTGGACCATCCTGTGGGACCACAGTTTCAGGATTCCAAGCACTACAGAACAAATAAACCAAAGATGCTGGACTTCAAAGCCACAAATTCTTAGAATTACAAAGAAGCACAGCCATTTCCGCATAGCAGTCACAGCCTATGAAAAGAGGAAGTACTGAACTAAGAGGCACAAGAAGCCAGGTGGGAGAGGCTGACCCAAGTTTTCAGGATGCCACCTGGTCATAATCAGCCACTGCAAAGGACTCTTTTCCATTCTTAGGGTGCAGCTGGCAAGAGCTAGAGTGTTGTGTGAGAAGTTAATGATAAGACACAATTTTCAGGGTCCCCCCTGGGGGCTTTTGTAAGTTCATTATCCCCACTCTTCACGATAAATTAAAGATTATGACCCCATTTCAGAAATAAGGAGACTGGAGCTCAGGGACTTGTCCAAAGTAAGTCCGTGCTCTTTCCTCCACACCAGCAACTCAGATTAGAAGACATTCTTGAAAATTACTAAGACTTCCTTCTTTCTTACCCTCCCTCCTTCGAGCCCTCATTTCATTTCTAGATAATGACTATTATTCTCTTTGCTCATTCCTGGCCTCCTTACTCCTCTCTGATTAGTCAAAGGAAGTGAGGTCCTCTTGCAAATAAGGAAACATCCCATTTACCCACAGGGCCCAGCACAGGTTCCTCTTTTGACTTGTTTTCCCCTAGACTATAAATGGTTCTGACTGTTTTTCCAGCATGTCTGGAGGCATTAAATGGTTGGGGTAGTTATCAATTGGTTGTCTTGTGTCCATACAAGAAACTGTAGAATAGCCCCATCCCTGAAGAATACCCTGTCCTGATTTTTCATCACAAATCCCTGCCAATTTGTCATCTCCACAATGTGGAAGAGTGAGAAAGAGCAAGAACTTTGGAATAAGACACTCCTAGGTTCAAGTCACAGGATGGCTATCTGCTAGCTGGGTGGCCTTGGGCAAGGTACTTTAATCCTTTAGGCCCAATGCCCTCCTGAATAAAATGGACTTAATATTATTTTGTAATACTGTTGTGAGAATTGCATTTTATGTATATTTCATATATCTCTATATATTTACATATATATTAGATATAGAAAAGAGAGAGAGAGAGAGATAGATGAGATGATATAGATACAGGTACATAGATACAGATCACCCCTAACAAGCCTAATAAATAGGCTCTCAACAAATCACAGCTCCTTCTCCTGCTGGGCTGGCCTTGTACTCGGCGGGTGCTGCTGTCCAAGCTTCCTCTGAACAGTAAGCCTGGATGACTGGCAGAAGAGCCTGTAAGGGGCAGTTCTTCATCTGGCCCAGCCCAGAGGGACAGGTAGGTAGCCAAGGGAACAGCAAAATTCCCTGAGAAGCAGGCCAGGGTATCAGGCAGGGATTTCACTGCTGTTCCAGCCTGCTAGGTGGCTGGTAACAGGGCCAAGTCTAAGAGAGCTGACAGTTTGCAAAGGCCATCTGTCTAGCAGCTTCGTAGCTCAAAGAAAGGGATCCCTGTGGCCACAGTACCGCTTCCCAAGGGAGAGTAAGCACTGTCACCCTTTGCTAGGTCCCCAGGAAACCCTCTGCTGCCCCTGTAGTACTGCCATTATCACCCAGTGTCCCACACAACCAGAGACCAACCCTGTCATTCCCCGGGGCTGGGAACACTTCAGTTTTCAAAAACCAAACAAACAACAACCTTGTGTGGGGGAGGGTTTTACTGGTCCTGCAAGAACTATGTTGATGGCTAGCCAGTGCCCAGCTTCATGCCCTGTGGCAGCCCCCAGGATGCTCAGGCAGACAGATGAGAGCGTTAACTATAGATCCAGCACATGGCCTGACCCCACCTCTCACTAGATGGCTGCGGTGCCGGTGTGCCCTCCGCCAGCTGCTGCAGGGTGCTGCCGGTCCGAGCCTCTGGAAGAACTGTGGTTTTCCTGTTCAGCTCTCATGCCAGGGGTGGAGGTCGGCCTCCTTTGCAGGGTTCTGCATTTTGTCTCAGGTTCCTCATGTGCTAGACCCTGTGGTGACACCAAGGAAATGTTAGGAGCCTCTGCCCTCAGGTGTTCACGGTTGGCTGGAGTGGCAGACGGACGGACAGCAGGACTCTGTACTGTTTCCACAGGACTCTGCTCTAAAAGGGATCGGAGCAGGGTGCCAAAAAACAGGTGGGAACCTAAGTAGTATTTCAGAAGAATGTCCTTGAATCTGTTCAAATCTGAATCAGCTGCTTTGGGAAACACTCAGAACTAGGACCGACTCACCAGAGCAGGCAGGTCCATGGCTAGCACACTTAGCTAGTGAGTCATTTGGGCAAGGGAGGAGCCGCCCCTGAGGCTGACCGGGGCATCGCCTGCGCATATGCCTGGGGCCCTGGAAGCCAGCTCCGGGGTGGCGGTTGTGGCCAGACCCCGCAGCTCAGAGAAACCTGCTCAGGACATTGAGGACAGGAGGGAGCTGCGTCACGGGGAAAGAGCAGAGGGCAGGACCAGCACGGCAATGTGCTGAATAATCCATGCTGCACTCAGTGCAGAAATAATCACAATATGAAGAATTATAATAAAAGCTATCCCATATTGAACACCTTTGAATTGCTAGATATTTTATATACATTATGTATGTCATTTAAGCCCCAGAGAGGGAGATATTAATATCCTCATTATTTTTACATGAGGAAATAAAGTCCAGAAAGGGAAAGAAAATCATCAAAAGCTGTACTCTGTAGTTTGTCCTGGAGCTGGGATACCACAGTCCATGCAGCCCATGAGCCTTCAGAGACGCCACAAAGCCTTAGGAAAATGAGAATCACTCCTCAGAAGGGCTGAATTCTTCCAAGTGGGCTAAGGAATAGCAGTAGCAAATGACTCCAAAATCTCCATGGCTTAATACTTAACAGTTCATTTTTCTCTCTCACTATATGTGGGAGGTGGGGTGGGTTTCTGCCTAGAAAGCCACAGGCCACCGAAGTCGAGGCAGAGAGAGGCTAGAGCATCCAGTAGGCATTCCAACGCCTCGGCCCGGAAGTGCTCACCTCACTTCCTGTCGCATCTCATTGGTCAGACGCAGTCATATGGCCCCATGCTCACCTGGTGCAAGGCCGTGGAAGCCTCCAGACTGATGATGACTCCCACAGAGCTTTGATCAAAAAGACAGTGACTGACTTTTTAAAAAGAGTCCTTTTGGGGAACAACAGGGGATGATACTGAGTAAAACATGGGCCCGGGGACCATTCACTCACCCATCTAACAGGGGCATGCACGGCAGCAGGGCAGGTTCGGTGATTCAGGGGCAAGAGTTGGAGCCCCTGTCTGCAGTGAGCTCAGGGTCACTGCACAGTAATAACGGATGACCATTTCAGAATCACTGTAGGAGCCAGGGGAGCTCTCAGTGAGGGAAACTGGGGAGGCCTCAAGGAGGAGGTAACAAAAAAACACTTTGAAGGAGACAAAGGTGGAGCTTTCAGTTGGTCAGGGTCATGATGCAAGGGATCTATGTGGATCAGTGTCATCGACAGGGTTCATGATGCATCCACCTCATTAGGGTCCAGATCAGAACAAGCAACTCCTATAAAGACATCCAAGTCAGATCAGGAAAAAGTTAATTAACATTTTCCCTTAAATTCATGGACACACACTCGATCAAATGGAAATTAAAACTACGCTGAGATGGCACTTATCATCTGTCAGATTGGAAAAAATCCCTAAGTCTGGCACCATAATCTTTTGCTGATGGTTTGAGAAAAAGAGGCTTTCTCATACATGGTGAGAGGGAGTGTCTATTGATATAATCCCTAGCAATAGGGAACTTGGCAAATTTGTCAGAATTTAAAGTACATATACTCTTTGCTCTCACAATTTTACATTGAGGAATTTGTCTGACAGATATATTTGCACACGTGAAATGTTATAGGGACAAGATTATGCATTGTGGCATAATTAGTAAAGGACTGGAAATGATCCAAAGCCCATAGGAGACTGGTTAAATAAATTTCAGTGTACCTACTCAGTGGAATAGTATATGGCTGTAAAAGGAATGCGGAAGGTTATGAGTAAAGATCTCTGAAACAAGAGCTAAACAAAAAAACAAAGTACAGTGTAGTGTGTAATAAGCTACCTTCCATGTAAGAAAGGAGAAAAAATGGAAATCTATATTCATAAGAATGCTTAAGTATAGCAGTCAGGATAGACTAAGTTATGCTGCAGTACCAAGAAACTTAGAAATTTCAGTTGCTTACACAACAAGCATTTTTTGTTTGTTCACATATCATGTCCATTATAGACTGGCTGCAGCTCCTCTCCACACCACCCTCACTGTGAGACATGGGTGGATGCACCAAGCCCTGCAAGAACTTTGCAGGTTTTATGGCAGAAGGAAAGAGGCATGGCAACATGGACGGGATGCTAAATCTTCCACATGAGTGTGAATCAAGCAATACTTCTGGCTGCATTTCATTGGCCAAACAAGTCACATGATCAAACCTGTTGACAATAGGGCAGGGCTGTGTAAATCCCCCTGGGAAGGGAAGCAACTAATCATGAATAATAATGCAATCTGCCACTAAGGGATTAATGTAACAGTGAATCCCTAAGGAATGGGATTGTGAAAACTGGGTGGGCAGAAAACAGAAATAAGATGGACAGTTTCACTTAGCACATATATACACACATATCTGAAGCATGTGAATATATTATCTATTCAAAAATAAATAATTGTTGTCAAGTAGATACATAACAATATATCCATGTCTCCCTCTCCTGTGCCATGAGCATTGGACATATACACTGAAGCCGCAAATATGTTTTCCACATCTTATTGGTAGCAGTTCCTAATAATTCTTGCTCCAAAGCATGTCCCCATCAGTATCTCAGACCAGTACAAAGGCAGGTCTTCATGCTCCACCCAGAGTAACTGCCGGGCTGGGGTAACATGGTGAGAAGCAGAAGTCTGTATCTAGTCTATCTAGATTGGAGACTCAGGGGACTCAGTGGGGAACAATGTAGCCCCTGGGCCTTCCCCACATGGGATATCAGGGACTCGGAATGGAATGAATAGATAACAAACAGAGGGCACCTGGCAGGCATGAAAACAGCAAATGAGTAAAACTTATGGGAAACCAGAGTTTAGCACCAGAAAAGCAAGACCAAGAATCAGATCTGCGAGAGAAGAGCCATAAGCTGGAAAATGAGCTTTAAATTTGAAATCTGAGAAGATGGGGTGTGGGCCAGGAGGTGGGGTGCAGGGTGAATTGAGGGGCAGTTCAAGACCAAAGACATGAACAGCAAAAGGAGCCCCACGTGTCTAGGCTGTCACCTGAGGGGTGGACAGTCCAAGGGCTGAAAGTTTCCAGTCAGCACCCACAGTGGCACAGAGCAGGGCCACCCCCACCAAGAGCTGGGCTACACGGGCACAGTAACTAGGATTTCAGAGCCCCCTTCTGCAGCTCAGGATGGGAGTTCCTGATCCCTGGGGACACTCACAGGGGAGGTCCTGGAGTCCGTGCGGGAAGAGCAGGAATTGCTTGAGAAGTTCAAAGGTCATCTGTGCACACCGCCACTGGACTTGCAGGTGTTTCGGGGATGCCTGTGCTGGCCTTGGTGGGCATCCATGGGGACAGAAAGCCTCTACGGGACAGGGTGCGGTGCTGACCATTCTCTCCCACGATACCCCCTTTGGTCTTCCAGTATCACTTCAACCCTTCTCAGTCCATCCTGGTGATGGAAGGTGACGACATTGGGAACATCAATCACGCCCTCCAGAAGGTCTCCTACATCAACTCCAGGCAGTTCCCAACGGCGGGTGTGCGGCGCCTCAAAGTCTCTTCTAAAGTCCAGTGAGTGGTCACTGGGCAGCCTGGGGCCTAACTGAGCAGCAGGGTTGGATGGGGAACGTTCCCTTGCAAAACACAATTCACCTTTCTTCAGCTAGTCGCAGTTTCCCTGCTGTCCCTGTGAGGATTCCCCAGGAGATCTGTGTTGCCCTTTTTTCTTCTTAAAGAAAATGTTCTATTGTCCTGCCAATTGAAATCCAGCTTTTTATAATTCTGAACTGAATTGAATGCCTAGGAGGTACTGCTTCCTGTATATTCTCAGAGAGCTGGGTTATAAGTGGTCTGAATTAAGGGCAGAGGGCCTGGTATATAGTAGATGCTTGACAAATGTTTATTAAACTGAATTAAATTAACCAACCCAGCTTTGTAGACCTCCTAAATACGGCAATAAAGCAAGAGAAGAGAAGGCCCAGTACTCGTCCCCAGGGACTGGAGTTAAATTAAGAAGATGAGACAGTACTGAAGTCTGTAGAAAACTCCCTTATGGTCCTATCAATCATCTCTCAACCACAGCAGCTGCCTGGGAAGGGGGACCCCAGGAAAACTCCTGTGAGGTAGAACAGGAGTCACCTAGCACGTGAAGTCAGAAGAACCCAGAAAGACAGGAACAGGGGTGGGAGAGATGGCCTGGTAAAGCCCACAGGCGGCAATTGTATTCAACAGTTCTAGCGAGGGAGGACTCTCACACCTCCAGACGAAAGGCCACCCGTGGGGGCCTGGGATAGGGAGCAAGTACTTCCAGGTCAGCTCCATCTCTCAGTGAAGAAGAGGCACCAGACTGGGTAATCCCTGCTCTGGGATCAAGCTTCTGTAAGCTGTCCTCTGGGGGCTGGTGTGGCAAAGGCCAGAGAAAACCGGGAACAGGAGCCCACCATGGCCCCCACATCTAACCCACCGAGAAGAGGATGGGGTGGCCCAGCGTGGGGTCCGGCCCGACTGCCCTTCCCTCAGGGACTTCCCCAGGAATGCAAACTGATGGCTGCCGCCACGGAGCCCACCCACCGTGACCAGAGCATCCATCTGGGCCTGGGCGTTCTCCACTGTAGCCTGTGTCTTTGGCCTAGATGAGCAGCAGAGGGCCGACACACACGTGCCTGATGAGGTCTGAGGAGATGGTTAGATCCATCAGAGTTCACTGGCTCCAGCCATGATGTGGGCCCCGGGCCAGCTTCTTTTCTAAATATGTCATCACATTTGACCCTTATCACTGTGAGGTAATTCATCATTGCCATCCCCATTGTATAGATGAAGAAACTGAGGTTCACAGGGGCCAAGCACCTTGGCCAGAGTCAGTCGCCCTAGGAGTGGCAGTGCCAGGCCGTGGGCTCTTGTCTAACTTCCCAGGCCTTGCTCTTGTTGTCACATCGTTCTGCCTTCCAGATATTTTTGTGGCGGTGTATCATGAAAAAGGAGTGTGGGTACAATAGCCCTCCACTGGTACAACTGGCCCCTGCACGTTCGTGTGATGTCCTCGTGGAGAGGTGACAGATAAGCTGCGGCAAGAGAGTTTAGCCCCGGAGTCTCACTTAGTAAGACGGCTTTAACCAACTAGTTAGACAATAATTTGCTTTCTGACTCCTAATGCACATAAACAAGCAGTTGCTATCTTATTAGTGGTTCTATTGCTTACTTTGTTAAAGGATAATTTAAGGTTTAACGGTTACCGGTTGCTGATATAGAAAATTCTCATTTCTCCTAGGACTCAGTCTTCTTGAGCCCCTAGATTGTTAATAGTTTGAACTGTAATGTGGCTTTAAGTGTGAATGTCTGTTGACATCCTCAGAGACTCTTAGGCAGTCAGGATGCCGGGCTAAGGCCTGGAGGTGGCTGTATGTGTCCTTGTCCATGGCTGTATGATGGATGGCTTCATCGCGTGCTCTGCAGTGCCGTGACTGCAGCTGTTTTCCCAGGTGCTTCGGGGAAGATGTGTGCATCGCAGTCCCCGACATGGATGCCTACGTGATGGTGCTGCAGGCTGTTGAGCCCCAGATCACCCTCCGTGGCACTGACCGCTTCTGGAGACCAGCCGCCCAGTTTGAAAGTGCCAGAGGGGTGATCCTCTTCCCCGACATCAAGATCGTGAGCACCTTTGCCAAAGCCAAGGCCCCAGGTGACTTGAGGACCACAGGTACAAGCTCATGCTGGCTTGCGGGACAGGGAGACTTAAGTCCTCCCAGCCACTCAAATCATACTTCAGGACAACAGTATTGTTCCCATGGCAGGGTATTTATAATAGCAAAACAAACAAACCTGGAAAAAAGGCAGATAAATAAAAGAAGAATGGCTTAGAAAATTATGATGCACCCATGTAAGTGCTAGGATGTTGGAGAGAAGGCATTTATGCTAAATGGTAAGTGAAAAAAAGCAAGATGTAGATTACAGAATATCTACATGCAGAGGGATGTCAACCATATAAAGATAAAAAGAAATACATAGAAAAACACCAGAAGGAAACACACCTAACGCTGACAGTGACATTCTCTAAGCAGCCAATTTGTTTCCGTGCCCCTTCACTCTTCTGCAGCTGCAAAATGTTCTGCAGCGAGCAGTTATTGTCTTGATAATCAGAAGAAGCACAAAGAAAAAACAGAGCTGCATCTTCATATATACACAGAAAAGGCAGCTCCTGTTCAACCATATTACTCGAAGCTCTCAGGAAATGCTCCCGGTGTTCTTTCCAACAGTTTAATTTGGGGGAGGGCTGTTCAGTGAAAGGAGAGAAATTTGAATGATCTGCCAAAGAGAGACACTTCAGTTGTGCTGAAATCTACCGTATATTTTGCTGGGGAGGGGGGGCAGGGTGGAGATGGATAAAAAAGGAAGGAAGGAGAACTTGGGCCCAGATCCACAGGGGAAATGCACATTGGACAACAGGCTTCGCCACCTCCTCCACGAGAATGCTTTCAACTCTCCCTCTCCCCTCCAAAAAGCCACTGCTAATGACCTGCTGGCATCAAGGGGCCTGAATCCCTAAAGGGCTGCTTCTGTAGTAAACCTAATTATCCAGTGCCTTAAACCACCCTGGTCCCTAGTGAGTGGGGTGTCTCAAAAGGCAGCCCTCCTGAGCTTACAGAAATAGATGCTGTTTCAGCACCTGTCCTGACAAGGCAATCCGTTTCCTAGTTACACCTCCGGGTGCAGTGGGCCATGTGATCTGCCCGCCTCCCCTCACCTGTGGCTACAGTCAGACAGAAAAAGGAAGAGCCTGTGGCCACAGTGGTTGCAGGCCATAATAGTACCTGGATTTGCCAGGCCTGATACCAGCGTGCAGGCAATTCAGGGAAAAGCAATTACCTGGGTCCACAGCTCACCCTCTGTTTGTGAAAGGTGCAGGCAGAGAGCACGGCCATGTGCCTGAGTTATCATCAGTACTTCTTAAATTTTACTCTTATTGTCATTAGAATAATCAATATTATGCGTGTCTTAAACGTGCAGGCCAATGGCATTTGCCACCAGGTCTCAGTGACCTGCTCCAGCGTCTTCTGCTTCCATTGACCCATTCTTTATACCAAAGACAGGAGGGTCCCTCATACACACGCCTCTGTCTCACACCTCTGTGTTAGTTCATACCTTTGCTGAGACCCTATGTTCTGCCTGGAAGATTGTTCCCCCCTCATCCCCGCTGTTGCTGGAAAACATCTCTACCTTCAAGACCCCCTCCTAAAGGCTTACCCACCACCACCATCCTGACCCCTGGATTGGGTTAGGGCCTCCTGTTCTGTACACCCCCACCATGGTGCTTCCCTCTAACATACCACATTTGCTAGCCCTCTGTGGTGATTACCTGTTTTTTAAGCCAGACTGGAGCTCCTTAAGGACCATGGCTAATCCACTTCTAGGTCCCTAAGCCCAGCACAGTCCCTTCTGCACAGTGGAAATAAAGAGAACTACAGGTGGAAAATACTACCCTGAATGCAAGCACAAGAGGACAGTGAGAAAATGCCAGTGACGGCATGGCCCTACCTAGAATGAGCCATCAGGCAGCCACACTAGGAGATAGGAAAGGACAGCATAACCTGACGTGACAGGAAGCTGGCCAAAAAACCTAGAACCCTGAGAACTCCACCTGAAATTGAAATACACTGTCGTTAATGATAGGCCGTAAGTGTACATTAATGTGCTTTTAGATTTGGCCAATGGTACATGAAGCCATTGAGCCTTGCAAGCACTTAAAAATTAAGCATATGAAATTATTTATAATAATACATATCTAGTGAAAGCAGAAAAATATTTTTGGTATCACTACAAAATCAAAATATAAAATAATTATTTCAAATACTCTCATCTTTAGTGAATCCTTTTTCATTTCTATTTTCATCAATGTTTTATAATGCACAAAATATATTTGTCTACTTTATAAATAAATAGATTTATTTAAATATGCTCAGTTCACAAAATTTTCAATAAAAGTCTGTAAGATCAAAAACATTTGAAGACTACTGGCCCAGAGGTTAAGACCTTATACACTTATACACTGTGGAGTCAGAAAGTCATGGTTTGTGTCCTGGCTCTTCTCCTATCCACGCCACCCCATCCATTTCCCCATCAGTGAAATGGGGATGAAAGTAATAATACTCCCTTTTAATATCTATTATTAGGATTTTATTTGCACAGTGCCTGGCACACAGCAAGCAGTTCATAAATCCCAGTCACTTTTATTATAAGCTGAGATTTTTCAGTTAGAATTGCCAAGCTATGCAGCTTTCAAATACTCAGACATCCCTTGGGGAAATTTGGGGTCGTAAAATCAGACAAGGGCAGCTAGATTGACCAATAGACTAACCAATATACCTAATTATTTAATTACATTAACAACACAGCTCGTTTTGAGCAATATGTTGTAATGCTGCTCCACACCAGCCCCTGGGGTAGATACTGAGCAGTCATAGAAAGACGGTGCTTCTGCCCTGAGAACCTCAGAGCCTGCTGGGCTGACAGAAGCCATGACCACTTGGGAAAATCCAGGAGAGCATGATAGTGGGCACTTATCTCGGGCCCCAAATGAGAACTGTTGCCTGCTGAGCACCTACTAGGTGCCAGACCCTGTTTTTCATCCCCTCAACTGTAAAATTGAGGAGTAGGCAGTTTCTCTAACACTATACAACTTCCCAGTAGCATATCTTTGACTACCGTATTCATGCTCTTCACCCTCAGGCCTGTCTGAGCATCATTCTGAGCAGCGCAGGTGGGATCTGGGGCAGCGCAGCCCCTTCCCCTGCCCGGCCTGCCCCTGGGGGCCATCATACGGGAGGAGGATGGTGCCCAGGGGCTGCTGAGCTGCCGGCACACCCGTGGTCCCCACGTGTCTGTCTTCCCATAGGCCGCAGATCAGCAGTCTTAGAAGAAATGCTTCACAACTTAGATTTCTGTGACATTTTGGTGCTTGGAGGAGACTTGGACCCCAGGCAGGAGTGCCTGGAACTCAACCACAGTGAGCTCCACCAGCGGCACCTGGAGGCCACCAACTCCACCGCAGGCTACTCCATCTACGGTAAGGCTGCACGCCGTGTCCCCTTGGAGGGGCCTCCGCCAGGAGAATGAGTGTGATGGCCGTCACCTGTGGAGGTTGAGGGGGTGCAAACCCTCGGCCTGGGCACATGGACTCTCAGCCCCTCCTTTGGTGAGCTGCCCAGCATCTTGGGAACCCGGCCCATATCCCCCTCCTGGGGAAATCTTCTGTAGAAACTAGGCGGATGCCTTCTCTTATAATGTTTGATCTCTGCAAATATTACAGCAACGTTTGGCAGATAAAGGCCAAACTCTCTGGTCAGAGCCCAGTCTATTTGGAAATCCTGTGGATCAGCTTAATTGGCTCCTTAGGACTTCTGTGTCTCTATATTGTCTACCCCTGAACATCTCAAGCTCTCACCCTGGACAAATTCAGGGACTCGCAAGCCCCAGCAGCCACAGCCTGTTTCCCTCACCTTCTCTTCTGCCTTAAGACAGGTGTGGTCTCTTGGCACAGGTGTGGGCTCCATGAGCCGCTATGAGCAGGTGCTCCATCACATCCGCTACCGCAACTGGCGCCCGGCTTCCCTGGAGGCCCGGCGGTTCAGGATCAAGTGCTCGGAACTCAATGGGCGCTACACCAGCAATGAGTTCAACCTGGAGGTGAGTGAGTCCCGCCATTGTGCAGACGCCCAGACTTCTCGTTCCCTCGTCGATTTGGGCCCCTGCCACACCAGGTCAGCCGCGCCTCTCTCTGCTCTTCCCAGGTCAGCGTCCTCCACGAGGTCAGAGTCCCAGACGAGGAGCATGTCAACCATCTGATCGTGCAGCCTCCCTTCCTCCAGTCCGTCCACCACCCTGAGTCCTGGAGTAGCATCCAGCGCAGTTCAGGTAGGTCGTCTGGGAGGAGGAAACATGGGATACCAGATGGTCACAGTGATTCAAGACCACCCACCAAGCAGTCATGGAGCAGCGGCATTGAGCGCCCAGCACTGGCAGAACGACCAAGCAGGGGGAAGCTGTGGGCCCTGCCCCTAAGGTATTCACAGGGAGCCAGTCAGGTAAACAAGACGTTACACACAATATATCATAATAGGCGTTAGTACAAAGGGCTGGGGTAAAAATTTTTAAGTCTTTTTGGGCCCAACTCAAAGCCGCATCCCGTTTGAGGCATTGCCGGGGCCCTTGTGCACACTCATGTACGTACCTGTGCACACACGTGACAAAGTCCCCTGCCCTTACCACTGCTCCAGCACTTGCCATATTGTGTTGCTGCCTGGTGGGCACTGTGCCTGTCCCTGCTAAACGTCACAGTGCCTGGCTCTCAATGGAAGCTGCCCTAGGACTAGAAGGAAAAAGCAAGAAATAGAAGAAAACTTGGATTTATTAAGTGTGGACCACGTGCCCATGTGGAGACTCACATAGATTATTTCAGTTATGCTCACAATTACCCCTGGGGTAGGGATTATTAAGTCCATTATATAGATGACAAAAATGAAGCCCAGAGTAGGGTGCTGACCCAGAGTCCTACTGCTGAGAAGTGGTAGGGCAGATTTTAATCTACGTGTGGATGCATCATTCATGTTCCTTCCAAAACCGAGCGGGTCCTTTGTTCACCATGCCATGGATTGCTTCCTCCTTCCAGCGGTCCCGACCATCGCCGCGGTGGCCGTCACCATCTCTGTGTGCATGCTAGTGTTTGTCGTGGCCATGGGCGTGTACCGGGTCCGGATCGCCCGCCAGCACTTCACCCAGGAGACTGAAGTTGCCAAGGAGGCTGAGATGGATTGGGACGACTCCGCGCTCACCATCACAGTCAACCCCATGGAGGTGATCCTCGTGCAGGGGCTGGGGTCCTGGGGCACGGTGCCTCCCTTCCATCCAGCTCCATCTCTTCCTGTGCCAGAAGCCCTGCCCCACTGGCCCAGCCCCACTGACCTTTCCTTCTCTGAGCCCCTCCAGCTCTCTCAACCTGAATGGACCAGGCTTTCCCACCAACTGCACTCACGGATTCAAAACATATGAATTGCTCTCACCCTACAAACAGAACCAGACATTTTTCAAGGCAAGCAGCCATGTGGTGTCTATCTCTTGCTTCCCCCATAGTATTCAGCTCAGAGCTAACACTTAGGGACTCAGTATTGAATTTTTGATTAACTAACAGTGTAAATAAGATGGCTTTGCTCCATCCTGCCTGCCAAGCTCACTCAAAGGCTCAGAATAGGTTAAGACAAAAATACAACAGTAACACCTGCCATTTGTTGAGCCCCCGTTGTGCCAGACACTGCACAGGGTGTTCTCTATGCACCACCTCCTGTAACCTTCCTGGCAACCCGTGGTGTAGAGGGCACCATCCTTCTTTACCAAGGTGGCTACCTACTCGGGGCAGAAAGTAGAAATGCTCAAACTTGGGTAGCTAGTAATGGAAGTGTTGATAGTCAAACTCAAGGTCTCCAGATTCAAAGGTCATATCTTTCCAGTTACCCAGCAACCCCCAGAATCTACCCATGAGTGTTGAAGGCCCCTGCTCTGGGCATTTGAATATCTAGGGGAGGCACGAGGAAGAAGTAGGAAGTTAGGGGAGGATCAGGAAGAGTCAGGGAGAAATGAAAAGATTATCCAGCCTCTCCGTGGCTCCCCCTCAGCTGGCCTCATGCTCCAGTTTGAAAGCCAGCATGCCCATGCAGCTCAGCTTCTCCCAGCACGTGCCATAGGTAAAGTGAGCACACTACTTTGGGGATGCAGCATTTCTCTCCCAGGTTGCTGAGCCTTGCTTGTGAGAAACAAGCTGCTGTGCCTGGAGCCAGGTGAGAACCGGCCAGAGTGTGTCGTCCAAGGATTCACCTGGTGAGGCCAGCAGTCAGTGAAGCAAGAGCAGGGAGGGTCCCTGGGGCTGGGATGCTCAGGGAAGATTTCCTGGAGATTAGCCTATGGGAGACCCTGGGGCAGGGAGAGGTGAGGCAAAAGCAGAAGATGAGCCGCTCTGGACAGGAGATGCAGCCAAGCAAGGCACACATGTTTAATGTCTGCTTCATCCACTCAAAACAAAGACTCAGAAAAAAGATTTGGCTGGAGTTAACAAAAACCTGGAGGGTGGGGGTGGAACTGGAAATGAATGGAGTAGAATTTGAAGCTCAGAGGGTGAGAACAGGCATGGTAAATAAGGACCATGAACTTTGTCCTTCCCAAAGGAGTATTTTCAAGGGGCAGCACACCTGAGTCTTGGTTTAGAAGCCCAGAAACATTATATTCTCACCTGCAGGAGAGGTGTAAGCTTAATGCCATTCTCTCGCTGAGAAGCAAGCACCTAAGGCATAGGAAGTTCCATGGAGATGGGCTCCAGAAGTGCCAGAAAACAAACCTTAGGCCAAAAGGCTCATCAAATGGTGGAAGGGATTAGCTTAAATGCCCAATGTTTAGTACATACAACTTACCTTGAACCTGTGTCCTGGAACTCACTGCTGTTTGTCCTTAGCCTCTGCTTTGCCTTTCACTAAGGCCCTCCCTTCCAGTAAGCCTGTCTCCAGGCCCAAGGGTTGAGCATTAAGGGAAAGGAATTCCAAGGGACCCTAAATGTTTCCTTAGTGGAGGGATAAATGTAAGTTCCAAAGTGGCGTTTGCTTAGCCCCTGACAAGCACTTCCTCTCCTCCTGACATCCAGAAACACGAAGCACCAGGGCGTGGGGAAGAGGAGACTGAGGAAGAGGACGAGGACATAGAGGAAGACATCAGCTCCAGCAGCAGTGACTCAGACGACAGCGAAGAGGACGAAGAGGAGGAGGGGATGGGCAGAGGCAGACATGGGCAGAGTGCAGCCAGGCAAGCCCAGCTGGAGTGGGATGACTCCACCCTTTCCTACTAATGCCCGGCCGTCTGTGCCCGACCACGGGTCCCTTCTGTAAGCCCACCCCAATATATGCCTGAGTCTATCCCATGTCGCCTTCAATTTGGGGCAGGCCTTCCCCAGTCTCCAGGAACCCACCCTCTGCACCTTGGGGCGCCCTGTGTCCCAGCTCTGGGTGGTTCAAGAAGCCCAGCACCATCACCAAGGGGGACATCAGGGCAACCTTTGTCCTGTAGCCCCCCACTTCTCCTGCCCTGGACTCACTCAGCATCCTGCCAGCCACGCTGCAGTCTTGCCTCTGCTCTTCTGCTCTTTGCAGAGGAGAAGGTCTGCCTTTACGTCACTCACCACGCCTCCACTCCACATTCCCAGGGCCCTGGGTTCCAACTCGCTGTGTGGCCCTGACTCAGTCCTCTCCACACAGACCAGCAGGTTCTTCTCACCTGGCTGTCCAGGTGGCTTCATACAGGCAAGGTAGCCAGACTGCACACACCGAAGGTCTTAGCCCTTAACACTGTAAAGCAAAGTCTTTGTTGAGGCAGAATTCAACTTACAGGGAAAGATTTGCCCACGTATGCACGCACGCACACATACACACTCCCAGTTTGGAGAGCCTCTTCCTTTGTCCTTTTGGAGGCCATATCAAGCTTAGATGAAAAGTCCGATACCAGGAATAGGTCCTCAGCCTCAGCAGGGCCTGGCCCCAAGCCAAAGCTGAGAGCCTGCCTGCCTTGAGACCCACGTGGCTGCCCTGCTGGGCACTCCCACCGCACGACCCCACAGGAACCAGGAAGCCCTCTACACAGGCACTGCCCCAGGGGACAGTGGTGACAGCTTGAAGCCAGGGGTCTGAAGGAAGGGCTGATGAGATGGCCCAGCTGGGCTTCATGGCAAGCTCAAGTCTGTAGATGGGGGCGGCTGGGCTCTCCCAGGCAGGAAGGCGGCCTGAGGCTGACAAGGCTCTCCCCACCTGTCTTATGGCCCCTCGGCCCCTATTTCACACTGTTTTGCCTCTTTAGAAAACACATTCCTCTCGGATGTACTAGAACAAGCGTGAACTGCACCAAGTCTAAAGTGAAAGTATGGAGATTTAGCTTCTAGGAATTGGAAGCATATTTGTGTTAACAACTTCTTTCTTCTCATATAAGGAGCAATGCTTTGGGTGGAGGGCAAATATATCCAAAAACCTAATTTTTTTCTTTCTTCTTTTTTTAATAAGGAAATCTCTTCCATTCTGTCCTAACATGAACACCTCTTGTGAAGAATTGTTGCTATAGTAACTGATCTGTGATCTTTTGTGGCCAAGAGAATAGCAGGCAAGAATTAGGGCCATTGTAGGACTTCCATGAGGCTCTGAGAAAGTCTTTGTTTTGAATGTCTCAAGCTTCGTCCTCAGTATGTACTATCTGTCCCCATCTTCCCACTCTCCCACAGCCCGTCCCATCCTGGCTCGGCAGCCACTAGTCTCAGGGGCATGCGGGTCAAAGGAAAGTTGAGAATCTACTCATTCTACTCACTGTGTCCTCAAAACAGGGAGCACTTAAAAAAGGGGACACCACCGCCAGCGTCCTCTAGTCTGACCTCCACCCTGTGAGGATCCATGACAGGCCTTTGCAACCTTCTGATTCAAGAATATGACCTTAGGCAGCTTTTTCCATTGCACAACGTGTTCTTTGCATGTGTCCCCTCCTTTGAGCCTCACAGTAATTCTGCGGGGGAGTTGGGACATCTGTTGTCAGACACATTGTCATTATGAGTAAACTGAGGCTCAGAGCTTCAGCATCCTGCTGAGAGTCATTCAGAAGTGCAGACCAGACCAGACAGACGCCTTCCACCTGGTCCAGGGCCCACCACCCTGATTCTCCGTGTGTTCAGACTGGTGCAGCTGTCAGGCATTGCTGAGTATCTACTATGTGGTGAGCTCTTGACCAGCCGCTGTGGGAAAGAGAAGAAGCGGAGTAAGACGAGCTCCTCCCCTAGAGGACTGGCTGGTTGCAGAGGGGCACAAGAGGGGCATGGGAAGTGTACAAAAGCCAGACGCAGAGTGAGGGAGAGGAAGAGGAAGGAGGACACATTTGCAATTCAGCCAGTGCTCTTATTTTTCTCATTTTTAGGGAAAAACACTGGCAGAAGTTTGGAGTTTTATATTCATTGGATGGAAGTAGAGATTTCTGTGAATTCTCCCAACCAAAAAAGAGCCCTTTTCTCTCAGGCCGTGTCTGCACACCAACAAGGAGAAAATCTGTAGGGTTGCTTAGTCCTCCCAATCCCCTCAGTTAAATAAAAAGAGAGTCTCCGGCTGGGCATTTAGGAGCTAACAGAATTCTCCCCAAATTGTGGCAGCAATGTGAATACTTGATGTATCTAAAACCAATTCTTTTTTAATTGGATTTTGATTTAAAGAATTTAAGTCACGTGTTCATGAGAGCACTTTGCTCAGTCTTTTGGTTTGGCTGGGGTGGGAAGGTGTCCCTCACATCCTCTGGCTGTCTCTGACGGCTGCGTCCTTTAGTCCCGACTGAGGGAGCTGCTTGGGGCGAGTGAAATCTCTATACTTTTGCAGGGTTTTGCAGGGCGGGAGCAGGTAAAAATGGCCCTTGGCAAGGGCCAAGAGTTGCATCATGTGTGACTGGACTCATATGTCGAGAAACAGTGGGGACAGCCATCCAGGGCCCTTTCTGTCCACTCCTGTCAGGGGAGGTCACGCTCTGCCTGTCAGCACCAAAGATGAGGCACTTGAAATGATGCTACTAGGTCAGTGGGCATTTATCATGTTCCCAGTACCCTATACTCATCACCCTGGGTGAGAACGAGAAGGGATAGTCATATAAAAGTCGCAGAAGTTTCAGGGAATAGCCACGTGAGTGGTGAGTAATGTAACTTGCCCTCCACCAGACATTCTAACCACAAGAGAAAAAAGTCATGAACCAGCCCAGTGTTTACGGGCCCCATATGCTGGCATTCGGAGACCCAAACTCCAGGTGGCCCACCCTGTGGCCTCTCACCCAGACGTCAGCAGCAGCAGATGCAGGCTCAGATCCCAGAGCAACAGCTGACCAGTTTGGCCCTGGGCCAAAGCATTGCTTGTATTTCCAAGAGGATGACCAGCCTTTTCTCTGGGGCTGGAAAATAGGTGAGCTGAAACGTCTCAGTGACTCAGGTGCCGAAGAGGAAGAGCAAGAGGTTGCGAGGAAAAATCGAGTACAGAATGAGTTGCCCTGATGGAACAAAGCAACCAACTCGTTGGTCTCCTATCTTAGAGAATACTAAAAGTATATTCTAGCAGGTTTTATCAAATGCTATAAATCTGACAAAGGCTCAAATTCATCTAAATAACAAAAATGTGATTTCAGGGGCATCTCATTTCATTATCACTTTCTTGAATGTGCTCGGTCATCCCCATTGAGCAGCGTTTAGACCACACTTCTCTGCATGGAGCAAGGGCTGTACCTTGCGGACATGGACACTCCAGGCAGAGGGATGCTAGTGGGAAGCAATGTCTTCCGTGCCTATACATATGGCAGAGGTTAGCAAGTTTTATCTATAAAGAGCCAAATAGTAAGTATTTGGGGTTTTGCAGGCCATATGGTCTCTGTTTCAAATATTAACTCTGCCATTATAACATGAAACCAGTCACAGACAATACGTAAACAAGTGGATATAGCTATGTTCCAAAAAGACTTTATTAATGCTAAAGTAAAGTAGCAAACAATTTTAATTCATATTATTTTCACATGTCATGAAATTTTATTACTCTTTAGATTTTTATTTTCAACCATTTAAAAATGGAAAAACCTGACCGAGTCCATAGGCCACACAAAAACCAGCAGCTGGACGGATTTGACCCATGGGCTGTAGTGTGCACACGCCTATGACACGTGCACAGAAAGCAGCCCTCCATTTGCCAAGGGCAGCAAATTACTAACTTAGACCCTCCCTTCAACTTGCCAGTGGTCTTTGTCTCCAGAACAACAACTCCGCAGTCCTTAATTAAGCTGTTTTAAATGTCCATGTTCCAGGGGTGAAATGAAAACAAAAAACAAAAAGCATTTGTTCTTTGTCCAGTTGACACAAACACAGGCAAGCATTCCTCAACAGCTGCAAGCCCTGGGTCCACTAACCCCGTGGAGCAAAGGGCTCTCTCCCAGGCACAGCACCCTCCCGGCATGACTCAGCCTGTGATCATTTCTAAGCAGAAGTGTTCATTATCTCAGAGTGATTTCCATCCTACCATTGCTCTAAAAGTGATCATAAAGACTTCTGACTATTTGAATCAGTAACACCATGATCAGCAGAAAGCCCTACCCAGCATACTTGAGTCAGCAGTCTTCTTCGCTCTATGATTCAATATTACCAAGAGGGAGAAAAAGACGACTTCTTCTTAATCATCCCCTCATTTAATTTAACCAAATCAGTTTTACACAAAAGTGAAGGAGTGGGTCTAATGCTCTGAAAGAATTTGCCAGTAAAAAGTAGATGATTTTCAGGAAAGACCATTCTCAGACCTTTGGTGATCCCCCAAGCCTCCTGCAAGGTACTCTGGCAGGCTACGGATGGTAAAGGAGTCTCTGTATCCATCAGATATTTATTGAAGCTGACAAGCCAAAGCCCTTGGCACAATTTAATTTTCATGTTATCACTTTCCATTGTCCAGTGGTAGACAAAGGAAATGAGCAGAGAAAGTTTTGAAGTATACTCCAGCACCTTCATTTCCCTGCCCTGACTTTCTTTACCCTGGAAATGTATTCTGTACCTGCTTTAGAGCTCTTGCTCTAGTTTTCCCATTGGCGCCAAGTGTAAAAGAAAGCAGGCTTTATAAGGGCTGTGAATTAGAAAACAAATCTGACTCTGTCCCAAGGAGACTAAAAGAGACAGAAGTTACCACCAGCACCCCAGAAAGCAATCAGACGTCCTCTGTATGCCATCAGCGAACAGATGGGATTCTGTGTTTGCCGTGCTGTTCAATGCAGTTCAGCAGATCCTCACTGAGGGCCGTGGTGGGCAAGGCCCTGTGCCAGGAACAGAGAGGATGAAGGCGGTGTGACCCTGCCCACGGGGACCTCTTGTTCTCAGGAGCTGTCGGGATGTTGCCTGCACACCACTGAGGGCTATCGAGAGCAGTTAGGACGGAAGTATGGAGCTGGGAGAGGCGGGTGACTTGCTTGGGCAGCTCTCTACCCTGCAGTAGATGGTAGGTGTAATTCTGGGAGTCCCGGCACATGTTGCTGAGGCCAGCTGAGAAGCTCTCTAGGAAAGCAGGCGATGCTTCCTTTAATGTCTCGAATTCTACCCCAGCCTGACTCATGTATGGATGGAAGCCAGTCACCCTGCCCACCAGGGAGATCTCACGTGACTCGTGGCTGCGATTCAGTGAAACTAAGCCAAAGGAAGTTTGTAGGTATGAACAGCAGGCAGAACCCAAATACAGTGACCCAGGTACAGGGCTGGTGAGGCAAGGCCCAAAGGCAGGAAAAGCCAGATGTGAGGAAGCACCTCTGAGGCCGGAGGTAAGGGCTGAACGGGGAAGGAGGGTCTGACTCTGGGAGACCTGCTAAGGGTTCACACGACACTGTGGAGCGGAAGCTCTCAAGGTGCACCCCCAGACCAGAGCATCTGCATCCCATGGGAACAGGAATGCAGATTTTCAGGCCCCACGCACAAACTGCTAACTCAGAACTTTGGGAGCGGGACCCAGCTGTCCATACTTTAACGAGCCCTTTGATGCTCATGCACACAGAACGTAGCGGATGGGGAGAATGACTTTCACTGGGGTTGGGAGGAAATGACCCTAACAAGATCAAGTAATCAAGTACTAATGTAGTGATGACAGGAGCCACAGCAGATGGCCCCACCCACCCTTAAGGCTCCAATACCTGATCCCTGAGGCTGTGGTTTCGGGGAGCCCTGGTCCTAGTCCCAGGTCCACTCCTCTCCCTGGTCATGACCCACTTCCTGCCAGTCTGGCCCCGTTGATCCAAGAGAGACGCAGACTAATAGATGCTGTAGTGAGACCTCCCACCCCTAAGGAGGCCGCCTTCCAGGTCCCTGGATGCTAAGCAGTCTCCTCAAAGGGCCAGATTCTGGGGGAAGCAATGACACTGCAGCGGTGGCCCTGCATCACCAGGATAACTGGCCTCTGCCCAGTCTCTGTGCTGGGAGCCACCAGGGCCCCGCAGAGAGAGGAGTGGGGGCACTGAAGGACACCTCCAGGTTGCTGCAGCCCTGCTCCATCTGGAGGCATGCCGCACTGCAATCCACTCAACTGGATGGCAAATGAATGGCTTTTCCTGCAAGGGCAGTAACTCATTCTGGATGTCACTAAAAGTAGGAAACAAAAGCCAGAAGCAAACCAGCAGCATTCTCTACAGACAGAATCTGTTTTCGCCTTCAGCTATCTAAGTCCTATCAAGATGACAGGCTCTACCAGTGCCCTTTCTCCACCACCTACCAGAGGCCTGAGGTCAGCCAATTATTGATTTTGGTTTTTGATTCATGGCCTGAATTCTGTGAAGGTTCACAAAGCTTTGGGAGGACGAGGTGGAGTTCTATCAGTCATTGACACCTAACTATGGTGCAGAACCTGTCCTCATACGAGAATTTCTGAGGCTGGGGCTAAGAGGCCAGGATGCCGGTCCTTGGGGCAGAAGGGCAAAGCAGGACAGAGCTGGGAGGGGGCTCAGACACATGGCCTTGGGGAGCTAGCACCTGCTGTTTAGTTCCTAAGAACCCCAATTCTCTCTTGACCAAAGACACATTCCTGGTCTTCTCAGCAGCGTCCTCACTGAGCCCTCCTTCTGTTTCTCCAGCCCAGCGTGTAAAAAGGTCTTCTGATTAAATACCCAACCAATCTCCTGAGACCGCAGAGACCATACTGAGAATAACAGATGAGAATATGCCAAAAAGAACCAACAGGGCTTGCCAGCTGTTTGCGTGAGATCCTGAGCAAAGCCAGACCCCAGAAGAAGGTGAAGTGCTTCCTTCATGTCACTTAGATCCTGACGGGTTTTCTTTACAGCCTGACTTCTCTTCACGTATTTCTCTCCCAAAACCTTAAGGCAATTTTATGTGTTTCCCTGAGGTCAGCCACCTATTACAAAGCGCCCTGTGAGACAAAAGGACAAAGAACGGGATTGCAGGAGGTGGATGGAGAGGCCTTGGGTAGTTCTGGAAACAGGATGGGCTCTGTTCTCACTGGCAGGCCTGGACCTGGGTCCACTCAGGCAGGACAGGGAGACACTATAGTCTGAGGGTCAGGAGCTCAGATGCCGCCAGGACACCAGGTAGGGTGAGTGAGTAGGGAGGGAGTGTTCACTGGAAGGCTGGGCACAGGTGAGACATACAACGTGTGCCACTGTGCAAGCCGTACCGGCCATTGACTTTTGTCAGAAACCATGGAAAGGACCGTGTCCCAGCCCCAGCCAGTTCCCCCATTCTGAGGAGCAGAGAAGAGCTGGTACCTGTGACCACTGAGGGGACGTCTCCAGGGTCAGAGTCCTACTCCATGAGAGCTGTCAGTTAAATGAAACGGGGCACTCCCCTCCCTGCCCAGGTCTCTGATGGGGTGCCTGACTGAGACCCTGGAAAACAGGGCTGTGCAGGGCTGCTACGGCTCCTCAACCCTGCCTCCTGCCGTCACAGCCCCTTCTCAGGGCCGGAAGAGCCACTTAGCCAGCACAGCACCTTGGGTGTTGAGCACAGCCCACAGTACCTTGGGAATCAAAAGGAAGACCTGAGATCACTCGACCTCAGTGAGTGGACTGGCTTTGAATAATTAAGATGCTCCAACAGAGAAAGGCTCACCCATCTTTTCCCTTAGTATCTGAGTCTAGATCCTTCATAACATCAGTTCAAGTAGGAATGGAAGTGCCATGGAGGGAGGCTGCCCAAATGGAAAAAGAGCAGGAGCAGGGCTGTTTGGAGAGTGACCCCTTCAAGTCTATAACCAGGGAAAGGAGCCCCTAGCCTGGAGTAGGGCGGATGCACCTGAGTGAGCCCTCTTGCTCTGATCTATAGGTCCTGAGCAATATCCCAACTGAGCAAGGAAGCCGCAGTCTGTTAGTGACCCCAGCCCTGTGCTGCCCTGCGGTCCCTTTTATCAGATGCACTGCAGAGGAGAGTCATCAAGATGGAGCTCAGTTCCCAACAGACCAGTGAAAGGAGGACAACAGGCGTGAGGAAAGGCAACATGCAGACGGGTGTATTAATCACAGGCAACAGAAACATGTCAGTTTTAATGTCTGTTTGCTTTTATCTGGAAATGAAAATGCATCTCTACTGCCCAGACTCTTTTTTCTGAGCATTTCAAAACACAGAGCTGACCTACACACACACACACGTTGAGGGTTTTCTTCCTCAGCAGAAAGAGCTATCAGAGAAAGGAGCCCACAGATTGTGTCTAGATGCAGAAGCAGAGGATCAACCACAAGCCTGAGCTCAGACTCCAGCCCCTTGGGGAAACGGGAGAGGAAGGGTTGGGGACACCTGCTCTTGGGAAGGGTTTATGAAGGCCTCTATGGGGAGGGGCTCCCCTTGTGCCTGTGGGTCACAAATCTGAATCTAGTGTGCACCTCCACCCATGCTGGCAGTGTGCAAGATCCCTCCCTGCCCAGCTCCCTCGCACGGCTGCAAAGGAGCGCTGACATGCAGGGTGCCCGAGAAGTCAGGCTCACCTTTGCTGGGGAACTTCAAGAGGTGGAAATAAGGCAAAAGCTCTTTGGAGTAGGAATGTTAGACTTGATACCCAGGGCTGATCACTCAAAAAGCAAGAAAAGAGAGATTGGGGGGAAAGGTGACTCAGAGTTGGAGAGGGAATAGGTGAGGCTGGGTAGCAATGAGCAAATAGGAACACCCAGCACCCGGGAAGCCAGAGCACCGCTCTGTATTGAAAGCTGTATCCAAGTGCCAGCAAAGTTGGAGGAAGTCTGGCCATGCGACCACAGAGGCAGTCACATCAGTGCTTCCAATGTCAGAGCTGTTTAAAGGGGGTCTCTGTGCTTAATTAAACTTGTCATGATGAATCAATCTACCTGAATGCTTCCAGCTTGACTCCGGTGGCTTCCAAAAAATTCTGTTGATGCCCTAAGCTGAACAGACTTGGAAAGAAATCAGGGAAAACAAGTTAGTGAGTTTAGAAAAGAAATTGCTTGTAGAGTTGGTTGTTTTCAAAGAAATCTGTAGGTATTAACATTGGGTGTGTTATGTTATTGGCATGGGCATTATAATGTTAAGGTAAGATTCAGAATGACTGGGTGGGCATTTCGGCTTGGAAAGTTAGTTTGTATTAAATATAAATTATGAGAGATAAGTAGACTAGGAATGGCTAAATATACATGCATTGTGTGCATTTATATATTACAGAAATAAAGCCATCAAATGAAGATGTCAATGGTCCCAACACATTTTAAATTCTTTAGAAGCTCTGGTTTCAGTGTTACACTTTTTCTTCTTGTTTACTTTTAGCTCCCAGGCACTGGGAATAGTGCGTGGCCCATAGTAGGAGTTTGGTAAGCATTTGGAAATCAAAGATCCAACTTAACACTCAGTAGTATCACTATACCCCAAATTAAATGAGCCTCAGAGGGGTAGGGTGGCCACATTCCCCTCCTACATCATCACAGAGTCAGAGCAGTGTTCAGCCAGCTGCAGGCACTGGGCCTGGCTCCCTGGTAGTGAGCAGTGACAGGATGTTACACACAGTGGGTTTGTGTCACTTAGACCACATATGCCTAACACCTAATGCTGTTTCTACAGGGAAAGGGCTGGGGCTCCCCTCCTATTGCCTCTGTCATTTCCTAAACACTTGGGGAATTATTGTTGAATTTTGCCAACTTCAGGCACAATTCTGGAACTAAATGTAAAGGTTCTGGGCTCCACCAGGCCAAAAGTTTGAGTGATTTCTTCTCTCAGCCCTTCTCGTCTCCGGCATCTGCAGATGCCGCCTCCACCTCCAGGGTGGGTCAGTGTGTACCTGACGCACAGGCTTCAGAGCTCTTCCATCTGCCTCAAAAAATGGATCCTTTTAGTCTAGAAATGTGTTTATTTGCTAATATACTATTGTGTGTGTGATACAATGCAAACTTTGGCCTATCTTGCTAGAAAGACTGTGTGCATTTATAGAATTTAATTTCAGGAGAACACATTGTCATCTTGCTCAACGAACGAGGCTGTCCAGTCACAGAGGATCAGAGAAAATGCCCTTTCCTTCCCACGCCTTCTCCCAGCACCCCTCCCCTCCCTAACTGAGCTGTCCTACCCACTCCAGGCCACCCAGGGGGAGGGACGCAGAGAATCTGTATGTATATAAAGACATAGGAAGAAAATAAGAACCACATGGGGATCTGCTGGGCTTCTTCCCATGACTGTGATCTTACCCAGGTCCGAATCACAAACTTTAAATTTCTAACAATTAAGATTCTTGCAGTTCCCAAGTAATTTGTTAAATGCCTATTCCACACAGATACTTATTTTCAGCCTTAGCTTGTAAATGCCTACAAACTGATTCATGTTGGGGGTCACGACGACACTTTCTGTGAATTGGTGAATAAATATGATTTTAGAGTTTCACAGTAAAGATGACCTCTGAGAGTTTTTATTCTTCATACTATTTGATGAGTTGCTGAGACCTGCCTTAGCTGGGCCAACATTCTCCAGGGCTCCGTCCTAAATCATGTGTGGGGAAGAGTGGTGTGGGACGTGAGCAGTGGTGACATGGCAAATGGGCCCCAACAGGCCTCATCAGGGCGCCCTATCACACCTCACTCGGCAGCATTGTCACTGGAGACCAATACAAAGACAGTCTAATGTACTTCGTGAGCACCTACAAAGTACCAGAGCTCTATGTGTGCAGTCCCCACTGATTCTTACGGCAGGTAGTACTGTTAACACGCAGACACTGAGACCCAGAGGAGCTGGGGGCCTCGCCGGAGGCGTCATGGCACTAGGCATAGATCTGTCTCTCCCGAGCCTGCTCCTTTCTGCTCCTCCATGCTGACCTTCCCTTACACCCAGCAGCCACCCGGGTCCTCCTCAACCCTGAAGCCCACTGAAGACAGGCTCCCTCTCCATCCAAGCCAGTGGGGACCCAGAGCGCCCCCCAGGATGCTGTGAGTTAGTTACAGCGGCCTCTTCCTCCTGTTTCCTATTAGCCGCACTCAGGCATAAGCCGTACACAGTAGTTCCAGAAGGAAGGGGGTAAAATTCAAGCGGTTTTCTTGGAAGTGTTGGGGACATGGAGAGGAATCACACTGCATACGATGCAGCGACAACCGCATCTCACTGCGGGCGTGGCCATCTTTATAGCTTCGGGCTACCCCCCGCCGCCACTGCCCTCCCCGTTCCCCCGCTGCTCTTGAGACAGGGACTGTGGGCTTAGACAGAGTAGGGTGAGGGTTTCTGTTGGAAACAAAAGCAAGATAATCCATTGTGAGATTTGCTTCGGCCTAACGAGGGGGCCCAGCCTATTTTTCTGACTTTACCTGCCTGAAAGGGTATCTTGCCGTGACCCTCCCTTCCCCGAAATAACTCAGGGAGGTATGAACCCACACAAGAGATTTTAATGGCTGAAAAAGAAAATGTCTGTCTCTAAGTAGAGAGCAACAGCTCGTGGGTGAGGAAGCGAGTTTTTGAGGAGTTGGGGTTGAGTATGTTCTGCTACGGGGACATTGGTGATTGGATCTTACGGAGGGGTGTGATCATCTGGTCGTTGGTGATTGGAGGCTGCGGGAAACAAAATGGCGGCTCCTGATCCCAAGATGACGGGCGAACAAAATGATGCTTCCTGATCCTGAAATGTCGGCTCCTGATCCCAAGATGGCGGGCGAACAAAATGGCGGCTCCTGATCCCAAGATGGTGGGTTCCTTAGCACGCCAGAATTGCCTTCATTACTCAGGTGCTGCTTTTCTTCCTTCAGCCCTAAACAAATGATTTGTTACAATTTAGGCAATATAGCAAGCCAGCCCAAAACAACATAGTAAAAACAGGAAGGATTCCATCTTAAAACCCAATTAGTTAAAAAAAGTTTAACAGACAATAACTCAGCCCGCCTTGGGAGCAAAGCAGGCAGCCTTGGGTGATCTGCTCCCAGACCAGGAAGCTGCTCTCCTGGGAGGAAATCAGAACAGTAAAATTCTTATAATAACCAGGAAGACTACTAAGAAACTTAGTGTTTCTTCAGAAGTATTTGAGACCACTTAGCAGGTGTGCATCCCTAGCCCTTTGTCTCTCAACTGCCTGTAAAACCCCTAGACAAGGCACCACCCCGGGGCTCTCTTGTTCCCTCCTGGCCTGAGCCGTGAGCTCTGTCCTCTCACTTTCTCTCTAAATAAAAGCCTCTGCCTTGCTCTCCTACCTTGACTGTTTGCAAAGTTCATTCTTGGGTTCCGTGAACAAGAACCCCGGCATCACTCTCATCTCTCCCCATTCTCCTCAGATGTAAAAGACACATTGCTTTCTTTTCTCTTTGAAGAATAGCATCATCTTCTTTTCTCCCGCCAAAATCCATGCCTATCCTTCTATCCCAAACAGTCCATCGCCATCTTCCCCCAAGCGCAAATCATTCACACCTTAGAGGAGTTCTGCTTGATGTTAAGACAGCATGTTTATCACCTTGACCTACATTTTTCTGTTATATCTAAGAGAGTCAGCAAGGAACCTGAGCAGGCTTTGCCTGTTTGGGGGTCTTTCCCCTATATCTTGGCAACTTGTAAACACACGCACACGCACACACACACACACACACACACACACACACATCCTTGGGCTTCCCCGGCCCCTGACCAGAGCCCTGACCTCACCCCTCCCTTCTTCCCTACTGGGCCCGTGTTCTTGCTGTCTGGTTAATAAACTCTTCTTCCTTTCTGTGCCTATTTCCCCTCATCTCTTCAAAACAACCTCTCATCCCTCAGCCACCACTGTGGCTCCTCCTGGCTTCCGTCCTCCAGGCTCTGGGTCTGCAGTGACCGATGCCGAAGTGCTAACGGGCGTCACCCTCCCTCGCTGACAGGCTGCAAAGACTTCTAGGAACCTGCCCTTTCTAAAGTAGCCCCTGGAGCAGTAGGGGTGCCCCGGTCCTCAGGGTGAATTAGCTATACTCTTTAACCAGAAAGGGTTCTAGTTTATCAGGTTTGAATATAGGGCTTCATGTTAGGTTAATCTGATGGAGGGTCCATGGCAAAAACTCACAAACGCCAACAGAAACAAACGGATCAACTACTACACTACGGATGAAGTCTCGGGCTTCACCTCACCCATACCTGTGTTCATGCTGTAGTGGGCAGCCTGGGATAGAAAGGGCTCGGAGAGAATCAATTAAACAGACCTGAATTAGACCTCAAACCCAAGGTCCTCTCTGACCTGGCCCCGCCTGCACTTTGGTCCTCATACCCCTCCAGTTGCCCAGCATGAGTCCCGGGCCTCAGGGCTCCCAGACACCTGGTGAGGGCGCCCATCACGTGTTTTTGCTCCTGCTGTTCCTGCTCTCTGGCATGCCGGCCCTCCTCCCATATCTCAGACCATGGAAATCTTACCTCTCATGGTACTTTCCACTCCTGAGCTCCAGAGAGATTGATGGGTGATGCCATCCTTGATCTCCCCAGCGGAATGTGACCCTACCATCCCTGGAACCCCTCAAAGCAAGTGGAGGGTGGGAGCAACAGGGCACCAGACGTGTTGTTCTAAGCCAGATTCAAGTGCCCACGGAGGGCAAGCAGGCGGCATAAATGAGCAAAGCTACCCGGACAGGGCCCTCAGTGAGAAGAAAAATGCAGCCAAGTGCACACAGGGAGCCACTCCTCCCCTCCCATCAGCTGTATCACTGCACAGACGGCTGCCCACTACTGGCAGATTTTCTGATCTTCTCTTTCAAGAGAGTCTCTAACAAGCACTTATACATATACATATATGTAATCGTATGTAGTATATATTATGTAATTATAATTATGTTATATAATTACATATATTATTTATTATATATTACATAATTAAGATACATTATAATTATCTATTACTATTATATAATGCTATTAATGTATGTCTAGTCCTAGGAATACATGATATCATATGAATATTATATAGATTTCTAAAACTGTTTTGACTATGGAATGCTTTCTCTCATAAAGCATCCTGGGCCCAGCATTTACCTCCATGTTCTTTGGGAATATTGCCTTAGAAGTGAGATGAGGACCTGGAGCTGAGGCAGCCTTCTTCCCTTTGTTAGAGTTTCAGTGGGGGAACTGTCCTGAGCCAAGCAGTTAATTTCATCCTAGATATGACTTCTCTGAGACCCTGCTCCACTTCCCCAGGGCCTCTTTGCTCCAGCAGCCCCTAAACTCATACTATGCCCACACTCCCAGTTTACATCCTCATGACACTGCGCATGAAGGCAAGACCTCGGGTTCAATCAGCCCGCTTTCAAGACCACAAAAAGCTGTGGAGCCCAAGCATGTAGAGATCGTTGCTAACTAGAGGATGGGATAGCGCAGTGACGCGCTGGACAGCGCAGTGTTGATAGATGGGCTGGAACAGGCTGATGTCACCCACTGAAGGATGCCCATATGCCAAGTGGAAATGGCAAAAGATTAGGACCCAAAGTTGTCTTCCAAGGCCCACACCGTGGGCGGCACACAGCTCCCCTGGGGAATGCCTTTTCTCTTCCTCTCCACTGGTGGTTAACTGTGGCAACAGCTGGGCTTAACGCTCCATCTCACGCAGCTATGACCAGGACATGTTACAAAGTAAACCAAGAGACGAACCTTCCTAAGAGCCTACTTCTGTCTTTTTAATGATCTTGAAGCTGAATGGATGAAGAACGCTTAGAAATATTTCCCATTGTAACTAATGTTGTCGTGGGAATCACTGTTAATATATGTACTTTATTAAGTTCAGACTAGGTATCAGCAACTCTCCTGTGCTTTATATGCATTATTTATTTTAACCTCACAAGAATTGTATTAGATTTATATCTCCATTTACAAATGAGAAAATAAGACACAGAGAGGCTAAGTAAATAATCCGAGGCTAGACAATGCCCCAAATCAGGATCACCCAAACTTAATCTGATGCCTTTAACCCATAGAGCCACTAAAGAGTCAGTCCTAAAGCAGGTGCCTGTATTCTGTTACTATAATTATAGAGCTACTTGGAAACCTCTAAAAGGGAGAGCCCTGGGTGCTAACATATATTGCTTACACTGCAGAGACTTTTGTATATACCTGCGGACCCCACCCTCACCCTAGCTAGACCCAAGCCCTACAGCCATGGCTCCCAAGACCTGCGAGCACAGCCCTCTGACCTTGATCGGAGCCCTCAGCCCAGTCCTCTCTTCTTAAACAAAAGGAAGGTAGCCCCAGGAGCCTTCTATGGACTGACCTTCACTTCTCCTTCCTCAAGGCCACATTATCCCTGCCACCAACATTAACAATCGTTCAATGATCACACACTCGTTCATTAGTGCCTACTGTTTCTTGGGACTCAGATAAACACCACCTACATATGCACATGCACACACAGAAGGTGTGTGTACAGATCTACATATGCCTGCAAACACAGCAAGGCACATACATATGTATCTATGACCTTCTGTTTTCATGATACCTTAGTGAAACTGTACTTCTAGACATGGCACCACTGTTGTGTGACAATCTCCCTGAACTTCCATGCCCTCACTTATAAAGTGGTGATAATGGGACCTCTCTTAAAGGACTTTTGTGATAATTGAGATAATTTCCATGAAGCACCTGCCACAAAGTCCAGCCCTTTAGGCATTCACTAAATAATTACTGTTAGCGCAGCAATGACCTCTACTTTTCCAACATCTCCTTGTATTAGCGTGTATATACGCTAATCCCCTTGTAATAACCTCCTTCATTCGGTCTCTACTGATGTCTATGTCCTGGATTCTATGATGATCCTGGAGACACAGACCAACTTGGAGTCTTCATTCATTCATTTGTTCATTTGTTCCAAGGATATTCCACAACTCCTTACTCAGGGCCTCCTGTGAGCCATGCACTGTCGGGCACTGGTACAGTGCAGCCCTGGCTTCCCCCACTCACTGAATGTCTAGTCTAGTGGAGGACAGACATAACTATTAAATGACCCCATAAATAAGTGTACCATTGCATTTATTGTGAGCACCTCGAAGGAGGCTCCCTGGAGCTGTAAGCATCTGTAATAGGGTGAATTGTCACAGTCAGGAAGGCCAAAGGTCCCTAAAGAAGCGAAGGTTGTTGAGAGAAGAGAGAGAGGGGGGACATACTTTGGTCAAGGTTCTTAGTTGCAAACAAGAAAGTCACCTTTTGCTAGTTGAAGGCAACAGGTATTTATGAACAGACTTGTCGGAAAGACTGAAGAATCTGAGCTTTCAGAAACACCTCCCAGCAATACCATCTCCAGCAGCAATGAACCACGGCATGAGTGTGGATGTATGTGGGCTGTAAATCTGGAAGAATCTCCACCTTGCTTTCCTCTGTCCATTTCCTCCTCTAAGACTTTCACTCCACCTGAAACACCGTGTCTCAGCCAGGACGAACTACCTGATATTGAGCCAGTGAGTGTGCAGGGTGGGCACAAGGATACTTCCAAATGGGCTCAGATTTTGTCAATCAGGATTATGCTACATCCCTGCTCAAGATCAACCGAGAGAGCTCCACGACCTCAAGGGAAAGTGAAGCCCATGGCTCACGGTACTGTCATTGAGCTGGCCACAGCCTACAGGTAACAGACACACCCACCCTCTCTCCTGGGTGAAATTCTGCATTCCAGAGCTCATCCACATGTCCATCAGACTTAACTAAGCATGGAGTAAGGCTGCTGGAAAGTGAGAAGTGATCCCAAGAAGCGAGCTGCTTTCTGAAAAATGTGGCAACTTATCTGCAATGCTGGTGATGGACAGCTCCAAGCTTTCTCATACAAGACACGTCTAAAAAAAATCAAAAGCTGCGTTGTATATTTTCCTTCTGTTAATAAATGATAAAGCAGCTTTTCACTTTATAAAAATATGTCAACTCTGTCACTTAGCAGGAGAGCATTGTGATTAAAAAGGCCCTCTCACCCAGAAATAGCACTCTTTCCATTTCTAAGCAATAGCTGAAGGTCATCAGAAAGCCTGGTTCTAAGAGATTTTAACCCAAACACACCTTGAAGCATGCTCCTTCTACTAAAGGTGCCTGGACTTGGACTGTGCTTGACAGAGGGGCAGTAGGACAGACTGCCCACTACCAGGAAACCCTGACAAGGACTTTCAGAGATGAGCAACCTGCGTGTTTGTCCAGCAGCCCTGCTCCAGTTTTATTGCCAGATTTTCTTGACTTATCCATATAAGAAAAGAGCAAACATGGTGTCTGGCTCAGGGATAAAGGTGTATTAAATATTACCCACTTCTAGCTGAGAAAATAAATTTAGGGTAATAGTTTCAGAGCTGGCTGGGGTGAAACCCCTGAATTTTCCTGGGGACTGAAGAATGCACTCACCCTGCTCGGTCAGACCATCTTGAAGATCGCCTGGGCTTCTGCAACAGGGCCCTAGGAGGATTTGATCTGTACACAAGGAAAACTTTAACCCAAGACAGATGGCTTTGAATGCTTTCTTTCCCTGGCATAAACTGCCCCAGGGGGAAACTAAAGCAGACTAGCCTAAGGGTGTTTCTCTTCCATGTGGCAGCTGGAGCATGAAGGGAATGTCTGAGGACAAGCAGACTTTGTTGCATATCATATGGCTATCAAGGCTTTACATTTCCTGGGATGAAACATGATTCCCTCATATGGGGTCTTTTGTTTTAGACAAAATCATGCAGTGTAAAACCTTCCCAAAATCATAGAATTCAGGGATTCCAGGACTCTCATTTTGACAGTTATACCATAGAGGAACAGAGAGAGAAGGAGAGGGGGAGAGAAGGGAAGGCAGGGGGAATAAGAAAACCAGCCCTTTTACCTTCTTCAGCTCTTTTATAGATTCAGTTGACTACAAGATGGGAGTTCTCACCCAGAAATGACAGAAAATATTAAATCTTTTTAAATTTAGATGTAGAGAAGATTAATAGTAGACGCCAGAAAAAAGCAGTGAGAGGTAGAAGAACAAAAACGAAATCAGTCCCTCCAAAGAAATCTTTAGCTAAAAACTAAACAAATTGTTATGTAATCCAAGTGGTAATGTCTTCAAAATTACTTCATTATAAACAGCATTGTGTGTGTGTGAGAGAGAGAGAGAGAGAGAAAGAAAAGGTATGGTTAGTTAAGACTGGAAATATTCTTAACAGGAATCCATACTCCAGAGAGGGTTGCTTAAAGTCATTATTTAAATCTATATGGGATGTTTGTGTGTTTACCAGCTAAAAAGAGATCAGAAATATTTTTTCAGAACACAGTAAAAATGGGCAAGGAATATGAAGATGATTCACAGAAGAGGAGACTCAAGAGGCTAAAAGACATATAAAGATATTTTCAACCTCATTAGCAATGACAGAAACTCAAATATAAACCAAAATGAGACATAGACCCATCATATTGGTGAAAACGAGAGAGCTGCATAGCACCAGAAGCTAGTGGAGGACAGAGATGGGGTAAGGCAAGAGCGGCTTTCCAGAACACGAATACACAGGCATGGGTGCAGCTGCTCTCAGTAGCTCATTACCTATCATTGGAGGAAACTTGTAAGACTGCCTCGTACTGGAAAGTGCACTGCTGGTGGCAACTCAGGCAGGGACAGCCACTCTGGAGCCCAGGACCCCAGAAGCCCCTTCTGACAATCCCCAGAGAAGCTCCCTTGATACACCTGGTAAATGAGGATGTTGGGCTGCATCTCTGATAGTGGTACCAGGGAGCTGAGGCCATCTGAAGACATGGCAAGTGTGGTAAGCTGTGAGGCAGGGGTCAGGCATGACAGACTGGGTTTATGTGTAAGGCAGCAGAGTAGAATGTCCTCCACAGCCTCTGTCTCCTCTCTCATTCCCCCAGCTCTTGGGAGTGGTGACTGTGGGATTAATATAGAAATCAAGTATAGAAATCAAATGTATAATCACATATGACTTGATTATTTTTCCTGTTATTCCTGATACGTGATCAAGAACAGAACAAACAAGACCAAAACAGTTTCTGTGCCCTAACTGCCCTTGCTATTGTTTCAATTCCATGTAAGACGTCGCGCCCCAGGAGACTGGAGACTGCCCAGGATCAAGTTTAGAGTTAGTTAATGATTGTGTATTAAGTACCCCCCACAGAATTCTATTGTTGTTAACATGTATTTGCTCAATAAATACAAAGGTGCCCTCTCAGCACCACTCTTGCGCTGTTAAGCCTCGAGTCCCCTGGCTCGTCCTTTCAGATCTTCGATATGTCACATCGGGTCTCCTCCCTTATCTGCGCGTCAGAAGCAGGGAGGGACCGAAAGACGACTGCTGACACTTTAAGCTATGTCGCTCTTTGAAAAATTGCACTTAGCCAAAATAAGCCCTGACCCTGGTCTACCTCCCCAGGCAGCCAACATCCAGTAACTGGCTGGTGCCTTGAAGCTGGCCATGCCTAAGTCAGGGCAGCTCTGCTGGGCCATCCCAGCTCAGTTCCCCACGAAGGCCCTGAAGGCCCCTGGTCTGTCTCACAGACCAGTCCCTCCCCCTGCCAGCCCCCCGGCCCTTCCCCTGAGGGGCTGATCCTGAAGCACAGAGCATTCCAAGTAAACTTCCTTCACACTAATCTGTCTCACAGTCTGTTTCCTGGGAAACCCAGCCTAACACAATAACAACATTGGTAGGAACCATAAGAATAGTGATAAGAGAAGAAAAGAATTAAGTAACAGAATGACATCTCCAACCCAGTAGAATCAATATAAATGAACAATAGAAGTACACAAAACCATACGTGTTTTCAAGAACACATGCAGGTGGGAGAACGCACACTGACACATCAGATGGCTGTCCGTGTGAGGGAGGAGGGGACAGGAAAGGGAGTGGGGCCTTGAACAGAGACCAGTGAACACAGCATGATCTGAGGTGAAGGGTTTATCGAGTCAACCCTTCGGCACCTGAGGTCAGATCAGTACTACTACTACTAATAATGAAACAATCTGAATTGATGGAGTGAGAGGTAGGAGAGGATATGCAGCTGCTTACAGAGATGGCCTCGGTCCCCATGCCTTATGTTAACACCAGGTAAGTAAGAAAGCCAGCGCAGCAGCCCGCTTCCTTGGAATAGCGCTGAGGTCGAGAGCCCCACTCACCCTCTGAGTCCCCACTTTCCAGAGCACCCCATCCCATCACCAGGCTTTATGACTGGCTGGTTCTGCCATGGGAAGAGCTTGGATGTCTGTGGGCCTGCCCGAGGTGAGCCCTCATTCTAAGCGCTCTTCGCAGTCACGGAGGATCAAGTGGGGACTTCCTTGTTTACAAGCATAACTTATGTGACTGCTGTGACTTCTCGTACATGCACCAGAACCGACTGCAGAACTTATTTGTGTTGTGATATTTCTTCAGCCTCATTGTGGAGGAGAGAAATATAGCCCCACCAACCTCTAATGGCCAGACACAACCAGTATTTGCCAGAAGAATCAGATAATTGAACAGCCAAATGAGCTGTGTGGCAGAGACTGGCTGGCTCTTTCCCACACCCCTTCCTCTTCTTCCCAGCAAGCTGTTCCCAGTGCCGCCCACTTGCTACAGGGATACAGTCAGCTTCTGATGAATTTCTAGCCCATGGCATGTGCATGGAAGTGATGCAGCCATTCCACATAGAAACTTGCTATGAACAGTCAGTCTTCTGGACTCTTGCCTTTCTGCCATTGGATGCAGATGAACACGCATCCTTGGAAGTCACAGCCCACAGGGGACGGGCCGCTGGAGGGAGAGCTCCCTCTCGGCTGAACAGGAACACTTGCTTTGGACTTTACATGAGCAAGTTCAAAAGGAATTGTAACATATAGAACACAGCTGGGAAATGTAACATTTCATAGTCCAGTAATCATTCTATACACTTGGGTTTATGTATTAAAGCTTCTAGCATTTCTTTAATTAGGTCTGTTTACAAGTGCTTGCTCATCCCATGAATTAACCAAAAGACTCCTCCTCATTTTATTTTTAAAAATAACCAAGGATCCTTTTATTTTAAAAGAAAAAAAAAGGATAAATACCCAGGCATCAGACATAGAAGGTAATAGAACAGGGCTGAGCAGTGCCCTAAGATGGTTCTCCACCTCAGAGGGAGATCACAAAGGCAGGCAGATTATAAGTAAAATTGAATGGTTCACATGCACTGATCAAATAAAATATGTACAAGTTAAGTTTTAACTACATAAGTAGCTTTATTCAACTCAGGAAAGTGCAACAAACCCTGCTAATTGCCTATTCAGTATCAATTTCTACTTTCTTGCTTACTAATAAAGCAGTTTCTGAGCACCTTTGTGGTTAAGCATGAGCATTTAACTCAGTTTGGGCCAATAACATAGAGATGGAAGTCCCTGAGGAAGATGCTCTTTCCTGAATCAAAAGGCAAAGATTTGTTAGGAGGTAGACTTCGCCCTTCCCCTTCTTCTTTTTTCCTGTTTGGAACATGGATGAAAGGGTTTGAAGGGCAGCAGCCACTTTGTAACCATAGAGACACCAAGACAAGGCAGAACGTGGGCATACTGAGAGTGACAGAATGGACAGATGCAAAGGAGCCTGGGCTCCTGGTAGCGTTGCTGAGCCACTGTTATAGCCTGGATCACTACTGCCTCCCCACTCACCCCAGCTTCCTGTTATCTGTTAAACCAGCATTGGTTAGGTTTCTGTTATTTTCAGACAAATGAATTCCTGATACTATATATTAATCTTTCTTCTCATTTTCAAATACAAATACTTCCTTTTTTTTCCTAAAGAATGTTTAAAAAAAAAAGCTGTGAAGTTAGTGCTCTATAATTTATATAAGTGTTCTGTAAAGTAATTTATAGTTTAAAGAAGATATTCAGAGATTACAAGTCTCAGAGATAGAAAAAGAGATTGATAAATAAGGGTTTCTCCTAAATATCCAATATAAAATATGTAATTGAAAATTAAAACCCCATTTGTAAAAGTGTATTTTTAAGACTTCCTTTAAAAAGCCTTCTTCAGAAATAAATATGTTCTGACCAGGAAAAAAATGAGATACGTGTAAGTGCTTGTAAAGAGCTGTACATCATAACTTTTACCAATTTCAAGATAAATTCAAAATCAAAAAATAAGATGCTGTTATAATTAAACAGTTTTAATTACTATATTTTTAAGTATAACCTTTCTATAAGAAAGCAACTGATATACTATAAAAGCTGGTAACATTACAAAATTATACTGAGGTATAATAATATGAATTTAAGATAATAAAATGAAAATTTCTTCTAGGTATGAAATAATAGAAAATATATATATATTAGTCTCTGCCCTGATTCCTGGCAAGAGCTCCTAAAATCCTTGTAATTTCCAAAGTGATAAGAGCACTAGCAGAATCTTTTGCTCTGACAGTTGGTCTTTAACCCTGGTTCCTGACACAGGACTCCTAAATCTCTTGGAATTTCCTAGATGACAAAAGTGTCTTTTATTGTAATGAGGTGACTCTTGGTGAGCTTCTGGATGGCCTCTGGATGGGGGCCAGTCACGAGAGAGACCAAGCCTTATATGGACCTGAAATTTTCAACCCCACCAAAATCCCCATAATCTCGGAAGGGGCAAGTTAAGCATGCTCATACCTACATGAGAAAGTTTTCATTAGAAATGCCAAGAGTATGGGGCTTAGAGAGCTTGTGAGAATGTTGCACCCCACCTCCACAGGGATAAGAACTCCTATGCTCAGAACCCCTTCAGATCTGGCCCTATGTACCTCTTCATTGGTTAATCATTTATATCCTTTATTATATCCTTTATAGTAAAATGCTAAACATAAGTGATTTCCTGAGTTCTGTGAGCCATTCCAGCAAATTATCAAACCCAAGGAGGGAGTGTAGAAGCCCTGATTTATACCTGATCAGTCATAAGTACATGTGGCAACACAGAACTTGTGATTGGGATCTGAAATGGATCAGTCTTGTGGATTGACCTCTTACCCTGTAGGATCTGACAGTAAGTCCAGGTAGATGGTATCAAGTGAAGTGAATTACAGGACATCTAGCTGGTGTTGCAGAGAGTTGCATGATGTGTGGATAACCAGCATGGCTGGTGTCAGAAGTATCGTGAGTATGTAGGTAAAAGAGGAGTGTTTTTCTTTACACAAAGCTAAAAATTCTATTTTTATAGAAGAAGAAAAAGTGTCAATTTCAATCTTGGCCTAGCAAATGCTGGACTCTAAGCCAAGAAAAGGCAATGAAACTATCCCCTGATTTTCTTTAGAAAAAAAAAATCTTACCTATGAGCTTTATTTTCTCTAAATGATTGGGAATTCCAAATTTGCAAACTTTGTATTAAATGTTTTAATTTCAAATAAAAAATACATTGTATGTATACTCCCAGCAGTCCTGCTCACCTGTGCCCTGACCATTGCAGCAGGCCTGGGCAGTTCCTGAGAGTAGTGTCTCCACTCTTATGATCAGCTGATGGCCCACACAGCCTACCTGAAATCTGAGCACCACAAGCAAGGCAGAACCATTGCACACACCCACTGCATGCCTACAGCTAGGGCTCCTGCTGAGGAAATTGACCTTATTGACACTAGAGGATGCATCCTACAACATTCAATTATCCCATAAGAAACACTAAAAATAAATAAATAAATAAAGAGACAGAGGAATCTGGTCCAAACAAAAATTCCAGAAAAAAAAAACGCCAGCAAGAGGGCTTAGCGAAACTGAAATCACCAATCTCCTTGCTAAAATTTTCAAAATAAAAGTCACAAACATGCTCACAGAGCTACAGAAAAATGTTCAAGATTCCAGGAAGGACTTCAACAAAGACATAGAAAATTTGAAAAACACAGTATTTGAAATGAAATATACAATGGAGGGAATTAAAAGTAGATTAGATGAGGTAGAGGAGATGACAAATGAAATAGAAATTAGAGAACAGGAAAACAATCTGAGGCACACAGAGAAAAAAGGATCTCTAGGAATGAAAGAATAGTAAGAGAGCAGTGTGAACAATCCAAATGGAACAATATTCGCATTATAGGGGTACCAGAAGAAGAAGAGAGAGAAAGGGGGATAGAAAGTGTCTTTGAGGAGATAATTGCTGAAAATTTCCCCAATCTGGGGAAGGAAATAGTCTCTCAGACCATGGAGGTCCACAGATCTCCCAACACAAGGGACCCTAAGAAGACAACACCAAGACATATAATAATTAAAATGGCAAAGATAAAGGATAAGGAGAAAGTATTAAAAGCAGCCAGAGAGAGAAAAAAGTTCACATACAAAGGAAAACCCATCAGGCTATTACCAGACTTCTCAGCAGAAACCTTATAGGCCGGGAGTGTCTGACAGCAGACATGCTGGTTCCCTACACATCATGCAACTCTCTGCAACACCAGCTAGATATTCTGTAATTCACTTCACTTGATGCCATCTACCTGGACGTAATGTCAGAGCCCACAGGGTAAGGGCTCAGTCCACAAGACTGACCCATTTCAGATCCCAATCACAAGTTCTGTGTTGCCACATGTACTTCTGACTGATCAGGTATAAATGATATATTTAATACAATGAAACAGAAGGGCCTCCAACAAAGAATACTCTATCTGGCAAGATTATCATTCATATTTGAAGCAGGGATTAAACAATTTCCAGATAAGCCAACTTGAGGAAATTCACCACCCGCAAACTGCCTTTACAGTGTATCTTAAAGGGACTGCTCTAGATGGAAGTACTCTTAGGGTTAAATAGCTGTCACCAGAGAAAATAAAAACACAGTAAATGAAGTAGACCAATCACTAAGCAAATACAAAATAAAATCAACTATTCACAAAGTTAGTCAAGGGATTCATAAAGAATACAGAATATGACACCTAATATATAAGGAGTGGAAGAGGAAGAAGAAGAAGAAGGGAAGGAAAAAAAAGAATGTTTAGATTGTGTTTGAAATAGCATAATAAGTAGGTTAAGACAGACTGTTAGAGAGCAAGGAAGCTTCCCTTGAACTTTTGGTGACCACAAATCTAAAGCCTACAGGGCAGTAAATACACATCTATCAATAATCACCCTAAATGTAAATGGACTGAATGCACCAATCAAAAAACATAGACTTAGAGAATGGATAAAAAACAAGACCCATCTATATGCTGCCTACAAGAGGCTCACTTCAAACCCAAAGATATATACAACTAAAAGTGAAGGGATGGAAAAGATATTTCATGCAAATAGTGGGAAAAAGAAGCAGGAGTAGCAGTACTTATATCAGACAAAATAGATTTCAAAACAAAGAAAATAACAAGATACAAAGGACATTACATAATGATAAAGGGGTCAGTCCATCAAGAGGATACAACCATTATAAATATCCATGCACCCAATATAGGAGAATGTAAATATATGAAATAAATAATAACAGAATTAAAGAGGGAAATATAAGGCAACACACTCATCTTAGGAGACTTCAGCACACCACTCACACCAAAAGGCAGATCAACCAGACAGAAAATAAGTAAGGAGACAGAGGCATTGAACAACACATTGAACAGATAGACCTAACAGACATCTACAAAACATTCCACCCAAAAGCAACAGGATACACATTCTTCTCAAGTGTACATGTAATGTTTTCCAGAATAGATCACATACTAGGCCATAAAAAGAGCCACAATAAATTCAAAAATATTGAAATTGTGCCAACTAGCTTCTCAGACCACAAAGGTCTGAAACTAGAAATAAATTATGAAAAGAAAACAATAAAGCCCACAAACACATGGATACTTAACAACATGCTCCTAAATAATCAATGGACCAAATTAAAACAGAGATCAAACAATATATGGAGACAAATGAAAACAACAACTCAACAGCCCAAAACCTGTGGAATGCAGTGAAGGCAGTACTAAGAAGAAAGTATATTGTAATACAGGCTTACCTCAAGAATGAAGAACAACCCAAAATGAATGGTCTAAACTCACAATTAATGAAGCTAGAAAAAGAAGAACAAATGAGGCCCAAAGTCAATAGAATGAGGGACATAATAAAGATCAGAGAAGAAAAAAAAATTGAGAAGAATAAAACAATAGAAAGAATCCAGGAAACCAGGAGCTCCTTCTTTGAAAAAAATAAACAAAATAGATAAACCCCTAGCCAGACTTATCAAGAAAAAAACAATGTCTACACACAAACAGAATCAGAAATGAGAAAGGAAAAATCACTACAGACAACATAGAAATGCAAAGAATTATTAGAGAATACAATGAAAAATTATATGCCAACATGTTGGGTAACCTAGAAGAAATTGACAACTTTCATTGGAAAATACAACCTTCCAAGACTGACCCAGATTTTCAAAGAAAATCTGAACAGACCAATTACCAGCAACGAAATTGAATTGGTAATCAAATAAACTACCTAAAAACAAAATTCCTGGTCCAGGTGGCTTCTTGGCTGAATTTCATCAAACGTTTAGTGAAGAACTAATACCCATCCACCTTAAAGTTTTCCAAAAAGTAAAAGAGGAGGGAATACTTCCAAACTCATTCTATGAGGCCAGCATTACTCTAATACCAAAACCAGACAAAGACACCACAAAAAAAGAAAATTACAGACCAATATCCCTCATAAACATAGATGAAAAAATCCTCAACAAAATATTAACAAACTGAACTCAAAAATACATCAAAAAGATCATCTACCATGACCAAGTGGGATTTATTCCAGCAATGCAAAGATGGTAAAATATTCAAAAATCAATCAATATCATACACCACTTCAAAAAAAAAGAACAAAAATCATGTGATCATCTCCATAGATGCTGGAAAAGCATTTGACAAAATTCAACATCCATTCACTATAAAAACTCTCAACAAAATGGGTATAGAGGGCAAGTATCTCAACATAATAAAGTCCATATACAACAAACCCACAGCCAACATCATACTTAAGAGCAAAAAGCTGAAAGCTTTTCCTCTAAGATTGGAAACAATACAAGGATTCTCACTCTCACCACTTATATTCAACATAGTACTGGAAGTCCCAGCCATGGCAATCAGATAACACAAAAAATAAAAGGCATCCAAATTGGTAGGGAAGAAGTTAAACTATCACTCTTTGTAGGTAACATATTACACATAGAAAACCCTAAAGACTCCACCAAAAAACTACTAGAATAACTGAATTCAGCCAAGTTGGAGGATACAAAATTAATACACAGAAATGTTCTTATATACTAACAATGAATTAGCAGAAAGAGAAATCAGGACAACAACTCCTTTTACAATTGCATCAAAAAGAATAAAATACCTAGGAATAAATCTAACCAAGGAGGTGAAAGACCTATACTCTGAAAACTACAAGACAGTTATAAGAGAAATTAAAGAAGACATATTTAAAGATATAAATATAAAATTAAAGGAGAAGAAATAAAAAAGATGTATTTACAATAAATGGAAATGCATCCTGTGCTCATGGATAGGAAGAACTAATATTGTCAAAATGGCCATCCTGCCTAAAGCAATCTACAGATTCAATGCAATCCCTATCAAAATACCAACAGCATTCTTCAACGAGCTAGAACAAATGGTTCTAAAATTCATATGGAACCACAAAAGACCCTGAATAGCCAAAGCAATCCTGAGAATGAAGAATAAAGCTGGGGGGTTTATGCTCCCTAACTTCAAACTCTACTACAAAGACACAGTAATCAAGACAATTTGGTACTGGCACAAGAACAGACCCATAGGTCAATGGAACAGAAAAGAAAACCCAGATATAAACCCACACATATATGGCCAATTAATATACAATAAAGGGCCATGAATATACAATGGGGAATAGACAGCCTCTTCAACAAATGGTGTTGGCAAAACTGGGCAGCTACATGTAAGACAATGAAACTGGATTATTGTCTAACCCCATACACAAAAGTAAACTTGAAATGGATCAAAGACCTAAATGTAAGTCATAAAACCATAAAATTCACAGTAGAAAACAGGCAAAAATCTCTTGAATGTAAACATGAGCAACTTTTTTCTGAACACATCTCCTCAGGTAAGGGAAACAAAAGTAAAAATGAACAAGTGGGACTACATCAAACTAAAAAGCTTCTGTACAGCAAAGAAGGCCATCAGCAGAACAAAAAGGCATCCCACAGTATGGGAGAATATATTCATAAATGATTTATCTGATAAGGGGTAAACATCCAAAATATATGAAGATCTCACACACCTCAACAGCCAAAACTAAAAAATGGGTGGAGAACCTGAACAAACACTTCTTCAAGGAAGAAATCTGAATGGCCAACAGGCACATGAAAGATGCTCCACATGACTAATCATCAGAGAAATGCAAATTAAAACCACAATGGGATACCACCTCACACCAGTGAGAATGGCCAACATTCCAAAAGACAAGAAACAACAAATGTTGGCAAGGATGCAGAGAAAGGGGAACCCTCCTACATTGTTGGTGGGAATGTAAATTGGTTCAACTGTTGTGGAAAGCAATATGGCGGTTCTTCAAAAAACTAAAAATAGAAATGCCATTTGACCCCATAATTCCACTGCTAGGAATTTACCCAAAGAAAACAAGATCCCTGATTCAAAAAGACATATGCACCCCTATGTTTATCACAGCAGTATTTACAATAGCCAAGATATTGAAGCAACCTAAGTGTCCATCAATAGATAAACGGATAAAGATGTGGTACATATACACCATGCAGTATTATTCAGCCATAAAAAGAAAATAAATCCTACCATTTGCAGCAACATGGATGGAGCTAGAGGGTATTATGCTCAGTGAAATAAGCCAGGTGAGGAAAGACAAGTACCAAATGATTTCATTTATTTTTGAAGTATAACAACAAAGCAAAACTGAAGGAACAAAATAGCTGCAGACTCACAGGCTCCAAGAAGGAACTAGTAGTTACCAAAGGCAAGGGGTTCAGGAGGGTGAGTGGGAAGGGAGGGAAAAGGGGATTAAGGGTCACTATAATTTGCAATCGCAATATAGGTAGGTCATGGGGAAGGCAGTACAGCAAGGAGAAGACAAGCAATGACTTTAGAGCATCTTACTATGCTGATGGACAGTGACTGCAATGGGGGTGATGAGGACTTGATAATAAGGTTGAATGTTGAAACCACAATGTTGTTCATGTGAAACCATAAGATTGTATACCAGTGATACTCTAATAAAAAAAATAAAAATACTGTAATAAAAATTGTATAATAAAGCTGGGAAATTTAACAATTCATACTCTAGTAATTTCGTTATAAATTGGAATGTGAAAAAATCTATTAATGAATTAAGTCTATTGAAACTCAGCTCTTTAGAGTGACTGTGTTTTATCTCTGTAGTGTTTGTGCACTTACTACAGAAAGCAAAATAGAAATAGCATGACATATTTAAGTTATGCCGAGACTGTTATAAAGCAAAGGCAAAATAGCTAAAATTTTTTATTACTGCAATTTTCTGAGCTTCCTATACTTATTTTCATATAAAAACAACAATAAAAAATACTCATTACTGTTAATTAAATTAATATTGGAAAATATATAAATGTGATATTAATGTGGTATTACAACTAATATTACAAATCATATTTCAAAATATAAATACCTAGGGTTCTAAAATAATAAATTGCTTCCACTGAAACCAAGCATCGTAAAATTATATAGATGCATTCCCATTTGTTTAATTTTCAATGAAAGTACTTTACTGATACTTGCTAATATTAATTCTATTTTCTTATTGTTTTGTTTATATTTTCTAACTTAAATTGGCTTTTGGGACTTTGTATTCACACAAGATTGAGTGTTGCAGAGACATGTACCACCCACCATATGCAGAAGTAAGCCTCTACCTCCCGCCCACCATACATGGAAATACATCTCTACACCCATTGCCACATGCAGTTACATGGGCTGCATGACTCATACTGGCCAAAGGGCTGCAAACCATAGGGGCACGTATCCCTCCTGGGGCAAAGCATTGCATATCCAGGGCGTGACATGACAGCTGTCTCTCTCCCTGCTATGGTAACTGAGGGAGCCATGTGTTCCAGATAATGTGGCTTCAAGATGGTGGACCTTCTTTCAGCCTGGAGTCCTGAATAATTATGTGGAACCAAACTCCAACTGACCCATGGTAGATATGAACTATGATTGGAAAATAAACTTTTGTTGTGTTAAGCTAGATAACATTATTCTGGCTAATTAACTTAAATAATGAGTATATTCGTCTAAATGGAATACAACATAAACCTATTTTGTAAGAGTTAAATAATGCTGTTAGTAAATGAACATGTACATGAAAAAGCTAGATTTACAATTTAAACCGTGGAGATAGAGTGTTACAATATAATTTTAAGCAAAACCTCAATATCTTGTATTTGTCTATGTTCACTACTAATTCCAAGAAATGTCTGCCTCAGATACTAGGAGTGCTGTGGTTCTATATTTCTTCCAGTTCCCTTGAGGAAAAACAAAAAGAGAATGGAAGTACTTTTTCCCTCCAAACTACTGGTACAATAACCAGAGGATGCCAACATGGAAAATTACCTGGAACTGTAAAATGGAAATCATGCTTACCATTATTTGGGCTTCCCCAATAATCAAGTGTCCCTTGCATGCTCTGCCTGACCCTATCTTGTCCCAGGATTATGCCTGAATTCAGGAAAACTTCCTGGAGGCTGCTACTTCTCCTACACTATACCATTTCTTCCCAGTATCCTAAGCATACTCCCCTTCTTTGCCGTCAATATTAGTGTTCCAGGGTTTGGTGTTTTGTCCTTGACCATTTCACACCACACTCTCTCTTTGTAAGAGTTCATGTATGCTTGTGGCTTCACAGGCTTCCAAAAGTCACGGCTGTGGCAGATCCCTCACAAGCCATGTTGATGCCGGGGTTCTTGTTCATGAAGCCGAAGAATGAGCTTCGCAAACACTCAAGGTAGGAGCGCAAGGTACAGGCTTTTATTTAGAAATAAAGTGAGAGGAAAGAGCTCCCGGCTCACGCCAGGAGGGGACAAGAGAGCCCGGGGTGGTGTGTTGTCTAGGGGGTTTTATAGGCAAATGGGGATTTTTAAAGAACATGAAAAAAAGGCTTAGGGGTGTGGACTTGTACCACCTGCCCTGCCCTCAAGGTGGGCTGGGTTGTTCTCTGCTTGCTAGGGCTGTTTACAGTGAAGTCACAGGTTATACTGAGATACCCTTCTTTGTGAAACACTCAAGCATTCTAGGTCCAATTGCTCCTGGCCTTTTGACTTTTAACTGACCTCATAGAAGATGTCTATATTCTTAGTCTGGTATCTTGATCCTATAGAATTAGTGTGACCTTGACTTTGCATAATGCTTAACACAGAGTTTCAAAAGGGATTTCTTTTCCCATTGTTATATTGCTCTGACTGTAAATATCCCACCCTGCTTTTTCCAGAGTCCCTCACCCTACTCTGACTACACCCACGGTCCCTGTCTCAATGTGGATGTACCTAAAGCCCCTTCTCAGGGCATTGTCACTGAAATGTCCTGCCAAAACCTCCCACAGTTCATTGCCTTCCCCACCAAAGCTGCTTCTCTTCCTCTTCTCCTTCTCCCAACATAATTATCAACCCAGATGCCTGGATTATTACCCTTGGAAATCCCCATTCATCCAAAGCTTTTTCTCCCCATTCCTTATTTTTTCCTAATATTTGGACCTACTCTGCTTACACACAGCTACTCTTACCCATGCTACTTCACCAGCCTGGACTTAACCCACTCCTATCCAATTCAACATTGCTTCAAGTGAGCTGTCCAAACGCAAATCACACCTGCAGCTTTCAGTGCCTCCCTGTGGCCCATCGTCTCCTTACCATGGTACTCTAGGCCCTTCAAGATCTCACTCCTGCTTTTCCATTGCACCTCTTTTCTCTCCTCTGCTCTCCTAGAACTCAAGTTCCAACTCATGCATCCCTGGTGTGGGTAAAATTGCAGTATTCCCAGAATCTCATGCCTGGCCTTAGTAGTCTCCATATCAATAGGTGTTTCCAAGGTGTGGAGAGAAATAGTCCATATCCATATCAATAGGTAATTACAAGAGCCGGTGAGGGCTTATCTAGACTGGAGCGATTGGGTGGGGCCTCTTCTTCTGCAGCCAGGTTGTAAGAGACGTGGAAGAACAGAAGTGGACAACTGCTTGTAAGAAATAAATGGGTTTCTCCCACCTAATTTTTTCTTTTGACTGATTTTGGTTTCAAAGGTATTTTGCCACAGGATTTTCCCCCCAGAATTACATCTGGCAGTAGAGCAGGACCTCTGAACCCGAAATCTGCCTACATGGGTGTGACCCGTGGGCGGCCTGCCCCTAGAGATGGTAGGGAAATATCCAGAACCTCCCTTGTACATGGCGGGGAGGCCCCAGTGGCTACAGTGGTACGGGGTGCAACTTCACATGGGGCCTCCTATCTGTGGGGCTTCCAATTTGGGAGCTCTTAGTGGGAAATTGGTCTAGGGTAAAACACCTCCTGGAGGTGTGGGGCCTTCCCCAGAATTGGGGAAAGGTGGATTCACTGGGAGCTGTGGAATTAGCCCTCCGTGAGATAGAAGACTACTTAGAGGCCCAGAGTGGCCATGTAGCAGCTGGGATTGTGGGATGCCTTTCCTCAAGATAGTGGAAAGGGTTATCAAGGAGAGAGAGACAGAGGGTTATCGAGGATAAAGAGAGACTTCAGCAGGAGAAGACGCACTACAGCATCGCTTGGAAGAGCTGGGTCATGACCTATAGGATGCCCTTAAGAAAGAGAGACAGTTATTGAGAAGACAGGTCATGCTCCTGGAAGATACATTAGCAGCAGTGAGGGAGGATGCAGCACGAGAATCTGCGTTGCAGGAGGCGGTGGGGGAGGAGGAGGAAGGAGCAGTGCCTTCAGCCCTGAAAATGGTAGAGGAGATGTTTGGAGAGGATGAGGGGATGCCGAGGGCTCATCTGTTGCCAAGGCCACCGCTGGAGGCACCAGCCTCTCATGTATTAAAGGCCCGCCCAGTTGTAATTAAGAAAATAAAAATCCAACAACCATGGGCTCCTCAGGGGGAGGATCTGCCTCCCCCCAGGTTGTGGAGTGCTCCGCCCCTGTACCCAGGATGAGCTGGTGGACATGAGCATCTGGTTTTGGCAGAAGCCATCGAAACCTCTGCTTACATGGCTTTTGCATCTCTGGGATATGGGGGTGGAAAACATTGTTATTTTGGGTCCTGAAATGGGTAGACTGGCTTCCCTGATGAATGACCCTTCCCTCTAGGAGTGGTTGCAAAGTGCCCATCACACCTCAGGGAATTAGGCACTTCTGGATTGGCTGACAGCAGCCATCAGGGCAGTTTGGCCTCATCAGGACAATTTGCCATACTTACCCACTAGCTGGCAAATGTTTGCAGAGCTCCAGCAGGTGTTACAGAAGCTGGGCATGAAAAATATCATTTATAATGTGGATCCCCAGGGCCCTGATGAGGAGTTATTCACCATAGGAATGAGAAATCTGGTGCTCCATACAGCTCCCTCATCTTTCTTTGGGTCCGTAGTGACTATTCTTGCCCCCCACATAGGGCAACCCATAAGTGAGGCTACTCGTACTTTAATAGATCTGGGGGAGGTTGAAACAATAAGAGCACAGAAGGAAGCACAGGCTATGAATGAAAGGAGAGGCGCAAAGGGCCCCAGTGAAGGGCTCTAGGACCCAGATGTGGCTTGATGTGATGAAGGCTAGGGCAGTGAAAGAAAAACTTGATGGGCAACCCAGTATGATCTTATTAGAACTCTGGTACCAATTAAAGCCAGAGCAGCAGTTTCAGCTGCTCAGGTCCAGGACGTGAAAACTGGAGGCAAAGCGCCATGTCTGGCCTGTGTTCCTGCAAGACTTCCTGGGGTACAGTACTCAGGCTCAGCCTGGGCCCTCACCCCCATAGGAGGACGATTGAGCATCACAGTTTGACTGAAGTCGGGGGTTCAAGTCCCCACCTTAGGGGACATGGGGGGGACCGGAAGCCACATGTAGAATTAACAATTCATTGGTCCCCTATGAAGATACAACGTGTCCTGGCACTGGTGGACACAGGAGCTGAATGTTCTCTGATTTATTGCAACCATGAGCATTTTCCCAGAACTCCTCCTGTGATAGATGGCTATGGGGGTAAGGCAATTAGAGTTGAAAAGAGCCCAAATTCCACTGGGGATGAAGTGTTTACCCCCAAAAGAGTATACTGTGCACATTTCTCCCATCCTGGAATATATTTTAGGAGTAGATATCCTGCAAGGCCTGTGGTGACAGATGACTGCTGGTGAGTTCAGACTGGGGTAAAGGCAGTTCTGAGGGGACATGCTAAGCACACACATGTAGCCTTGCCTGTACCTTGGTGGGTGACAAATACTAAGCAGTATATATTGCCTGGGGACACAAGGAAATTGGAAAAACTTTACAGGAGTTGGAGAAGGTGAGTATCATAAAGCCCACTCACAGTCCTTTTAATTCCCCAGTGCGGCCAGTAAAAAAGCAAGACATCTCCTGGTGTATGACTGTGGGCTACAGGGAATTGAATAAAGTCACACCCCATTTGCATGCTACTGTCCCCTCTATAGGGCCATTATAGACACACTCAGTCATGACCTGGGGATGTAACATTATGTTGTGGACCTTGCTAATACCTTCTCCTCTACTGACATAGCACAGAAAACCAGGAACAGTTTGCCTTCACATGGGAAGGCTGGCAGTGGACATTCACTGTCCTTCCACAGGGATACCTCGACAGTCCCACCATTTGTCATGGACTTGTAGCCCAGGACTTGGCCACATGGAAGAAACTGCAAACAGTGCGGCTGTATCACTACATTGATGATATTATGCTCACATCTCATTCTCTTTCAGATTTAGAAGGAGCAGTTCCTAGACTGGTGCAACACGTACAGTAGAAAGTGTGGGCTGTGAATAGCACCAAGGTTCAGGGACTGATTAAACTGTAAAATTCTTGAGGGTTGTCTGGTCTGGTAAAACTAAAGTTATTCCTGGAGCTGTCATAGACAAGGTCCAAGCTTTCCCCACCCCTACCACTGTGGCAGTATTACAAGTGTTTTGGGTCTTTTGGGCTACCGGAGAATGTTTATCCTGCACTTGGCACAAATTCTGAAGCCCTTAGACCAGTTGCTATGAAAGGTCATCAGGTGGGACTGGGATGAAACGTGCAGCTGCTTTTATGGCTGCTAAGTGAGCATTCAAGGTCGTATAGGCCTTGAGCATAATGGACTCATCAAGGCCTTTGAGCTAGATGTTGATTTAACTGAAGATGGTTATGAATGGGGTCTTTGGCAGCAGCTTGAATGGACATGCCAACTATTTGATTCTGGTTATAACTATGGAAAGGAGCAGAGGTCCGGTACACCTTGACAGAGAAGCAACTGGCTGCTGTGTACCACGCCTTGCTGGCTACAGACCCCATCACTGGAACAGTTCCAACCAGGGTAGTAACCACCTATCCCATCATGAGGTGGGTGTAAGACTGGACCCAAAGGCCACGGAGTGTTGTGGCACAGACACCTACAATGGCCAAATAGTGTGCATATTTACAGCAGCACAGTGCCCTCTCTACTAGCCCCTTAAGTGGAGAACTCCAAAGCTTATTGGGGCCAGTGACCTGTACCAGTGGAAAGCAGGAAGAACTTGCTTTTGAGCCATTGGTAGCTGAGACTCCTTATCGGGAGGGAAAAGCCCCTATACCTGAAGATGCTTGGTACACAGACGGCCCTTGTCATGGGCAGCCCCCAAAGTGGAGAGCTGTGGCTTTCCATCCTAAGACTGAGACAATATGGATGGAGGATGGAGAGGGGAAGAGCAGTCAGTGGGCTGGTTTGCGGGCAGTATGGCTCATGATCACCTAGGAGCCCTCCCCCATAGTTGTCTGCACTGATGGCTGAGCCATTTATCGCGGCTTGACCATGTGGCTACCGACATGGTACCATGCCAACTGGATGGTTGGTCACCTTTGGGGTCAAGAGTTGTGGCAAGACCTATGGGCCTCTGGTCAAATTAAGACAGTTACCTTAAATCATGTGACTGGCCATTTGCTTTTGGCATTCCCAGGGAATAATGAAGCAGACACTGGCCCAGGTGCATTGGCTAGAAGGAATGCCTGCCTCTGGTGTAGCCCAATGGTTACATCAGCATTTGCTATATGCAGGGCAAAAGACAATGTGGGCTGTAGCCCATGAGTGGGGCTTGCCGTCGACATTTGAAAAAATCAACAGAGCCTGGAAGGAGTGCATTATGTGCTCTAAGAAGGACTTACACTGAGTCCCACAGCAACATGAGACAGTAGTAAAGGGGCCAATATCAACTGTCAGGTGGCAGGTAGACTGTATTGGGCCTCTGCCCATATCAGAAGGATATTGGTATGCCATAACTTGTGTGGACACGGATATTGGCCTGTTGGCTGCTTTTCCTGCACGTTGTGCAGATCAGCAAATCACCAAAAGGGGAGCAGAGCATCTCTTTGTAGCCTATGATCAGCCGCAGGTGACTGAGAGCAATCAAGGCACCCACTTTACTGCACATGCGTTACAAGAATGGGTGCAGCAATTAGGAATAAAGTAGAAGTTTCATGTACCATATGACCCTACTGGGGCAGGCATGATAGAGAGATACAATTGTTTGTTGAAATCTGGCCTGAAGTCGGACACCAATAGTCTATGGGGTTGGTCAGTTCGCTTATGGACAGTGCTATGGCGTTTGAATGAGAAGCCCCGAAAAGGAACCTTGAACCCTGTGGATATGCATACACATTGCTGCCTCTCCTACACAACTGTACAAACCAAAGAGGAATTATTGAAGCCAGGACATGGCCAGCAGAGCAACATCCTGCTGCCAGCCTTTAGGTAAAATTGTAATATTTCCAGAATATCTCCCCTGGCTTTAGTACATCTGCATATCAATAGGCGTTCAGAGGTGGAAAGAAGTGTGGCTTTAGTGCATTTGCATATCCTCAGGGGTGGACAGAAGTTCTCCACATCAGTGGGTAATCACCTGGGCAATAGAGGGCTTATCTGAACCTGAGAGGTGATGGGGAGTGTCAGTTTTGCTTCTGCTGGAGCAGGAAAGAGAAAGGGCCCAGGACTGTAGTTTGTAAGCAATAAACGGATTTTAAACTTTATTTCTCCCTTTGACTGATTTCGGTTCTTAAAGGTATTTTGTCCCAGGATTTCCTCTCCCCGGACTTATACAGCCCCAACTGCATTAAACCCTGGAGACACTGTTGAATGGATGTGACCCTTGACATTTTGACACATGGACCAGCGATGGCTGGCACCTTGGGGAAAAGGCCTGGAAGCTGGCCTCCTGTGTAGTCCTGGAGTAACAGCAGAGTGACCCCCAAAGATCATGGTAGTGTACCCAAAACATCCGTGAGGTAAGAGCATCTTATGGGGAAGTTTTGTTTTATCTTTATGGCCAGTGCATGTACCTCCCCATGGCCCTATGTACTGACCCATCTGTAACTCCCACAGGGAGCGGGGTGAAGGTCTGGTACACTAGACCAGGACAAGATCCCATTCCTGCCACTGTTTTATCACAAGACCACTCTCTTCCATGCATCCTACCTAATGGACAAGATTTGCCTATGCTAGTGTCATTAAAACATGTATCTTATCACCCTTAAGGTTATTTTCTTCTACAGTCCCTGTGGCCTGGACCTGCTGTGTGACGATTGCTCTGAACTCTACCCAATCAGCTACTGACCACCGGTTGAATGAGCAAGCTATTGACTTAATCTGCATAGGACTTTGAATCTAGCTGAATCCTCTGGCTTGAAGATTATCACGATTTTATTACTGTTGCTATTGTATGTTATTGGTCTGGTTATAATGCTCTAGTTTTCTCACACAGGAGCCATTGCAGAAGATAGGGAATGAGTAGACTGTGAGGCAAGATTTCTGGGAGAGTTGGCTGTGGGTAAAATTGCAACATTTCCAGAATCTCTCACCTGGCCTTAGTTCATCTCCACATCCATAGGTATTTCCAAGGAGTGGAGAGAAGTAGTCCATCTCCATATCAATAGGTAATCACAAGGGCGAGCAAGGGCATATCTGGACTAGAGAGGCTGGGTGGGGTCCCTTCTTCTGCAGTGGAGTTGCAAGAGACACAGGAAAACAGAATTGGACAACTGCTTGTAAGAAATAAATGGATTTTTCCCACTTTATTTCTCCCCTTGACTGATTTCTGTTACAAAGGTGTTTTGCCCCGGGATTTTCACCCCACCCCCGGAGTTACACCTGGACACTACAAACATCCACACTTATGGACACTTTCTCATGCTGCGCCCTCCTCCTGAAATGCCTCTCATCTCGTTTGTCTGGCTAAGCACTGGATGTAATTCAGGTTCAGCTTGGACACTGTCTTCCCAAGCATGCCTTCCGTGCCCTCTGGGCTGACCCAGGTTCCCTCATCTCTGACTCTCCCCTGCCGCATGCTTCCCTCAGACATGGACAATCATTTCATCCTACCATGGACTGTCTGCTAGCCTCTCTGTCCTCCTCCCTCCCTCCAGGACAGACAGAGATGGATTCTCCATGAGGCTGAGGAAGCTCTAGTCTCAGTGCCTCACACTTGCCCAGTTCCTTCCCAAGGGACTGACAGGGGTGCCAACAATGTGCTCTCATGGTCACATGATTTATCAAAAATAAGATATTTAAACCTCCTCAATTAATTCTGCCATCTTTCTCCAACTGACTTCTCCTCTGTGTCATTTCTCTTTGTGCAGGTGGTGGCAGTGGGATTGGTTCAATTTGGAATTAGTGGGTATTTTACGGAAGTGTTGCACAGTCCCTCCTGTGGAATGCTCTTAACTGCCCTCTGTGCTGACTCCTCCAGCTCAGGCACAAAGGCAGGTAGGTCCTGCGATCTAGGGTGGGGTAAACGTGCACCACAGCACTGGAGGTGAGAAACAAAGTTCCAAATGCACAGAGCCAGGCCAGTCTGTATAAGACTCTGCCAGTCATGGGAGAAATACAACTATACACAAAGGCTTCAGTGCTCACTCACACTGCGCTAAAACTGCCTCTTCTTGGGAATATATTCAGTTATGTTGTTTTTCCATTATGATTATTGTAACTCCAGCAAAATACCTTTGTAACTGAAATCAGCCAAGGGAAGAAATAAAGTGGGAGAAACCCATTTATTGCTTACAAGTAGTTATCCACTTCTGCTCTCCTGTGTCTTATGCATCTCGGCTGCAGAAGAAGGGGCTCCACCCAACCTCTCTGGTCCAGATATGCCCTTGCTCACCCTTGTAACTACCTATTGATATGGAGATAGACTACTTCTCTCCACCCCTTGGAAGATATGGCTATGCACTAAGGCCAGGTGGGAGATTCTGGAAATACTGCAATTTTACCCTCAATTATAAATTTGGTAAACATTTAAAAAATATTGTTATGAAAATGTAACAAAATTAATTTTATCATAATTCTTGTACTAGAACAGAGCCCTATAGCAATACTACAGAGAACATGTAGGAAATAGCATGTTTTAAATATCCCCATATATCATGCCATGTCTTATTGCGTCTGACACCATTTGTCCTCTAGAAAAATTTGGAAGTTTCAGATAAAACTGCATACAAAATTGCCATTGATGCAGGAAAATGACCTGAAGAAACTCACCTGGCAAAACTCCTACACAGAATGAGCATAAATGCATGTAGTAAAAAAAGTAAGTTGGTTTCACAAGTATGCAGTTAAATGAAAAGTACGGGCATTTAAAAATGTATTTGAATTTCCTTGTGTGTTTCTTACTTATTGATCAATTTTGTGAATTTTTTTGGAATTGATGGTCACTCCAAAACTCACTTATGGTGGAAAGGCAGTATCCTCTTAAAAAACAAAAATGTCACCAGAAAGGCTAGCAGAGGCTTCAAAATATCAAAACCTCTTATCTCCCACTAGACTAAAATGCTGATAGTCCAGACAAAGATGATAGAGAAGGTATGGGACTTCCGGGAAGATGGCGGCATGAGCAGGGCGGCAGAAATCTCCTCCCAATACTATAGTTATCTACGAAAATACAGCAAATGCAACTATTCCTAAAAGAGAGACCAGAATACACAGGAAAACGCACAGCGTGCAGCTACACCCGAGAGGACTCAGCACCCCAAGAGGCGGGTGAGACACGGAGCCATGACCCGGCGGGACCCGAGCACTCCCCCACCCCGGCACACCAGTGGGAGGAGAGGATTCAGAGCCAGGAGGGAGTGGAAGTACACCCCGCGAAATAACCAGCCCCGGTGATCTGCGTGGGGAGCACTGACACACATAGCGCAGTGTAGCGGAGATTGGAGAGACAGGGGCAGGATCTGAGCAGGGAATGCGCCAGGGTGCTTGCAGCAGGCTCCCGGGAAGGAAAAAAAAAGTGTGCGCTTTTCTCAGCGGTCGTAAAGAGACAGGAGCCCAGCGGAGGAGCCGGATCACCCCAGCACACTCAGCCCAGTGGGCTGGGAGTCCTGGGGAGTTTTGGACCCCTTAGCTGGCGACTGGGAAAGCGTGGCCACACTTAGACTTCTCACTGAGATCAACAGGCTCCCATTCATTCCCACCCCGGCCAAAGCTATAAAGGGCCCTGCGCAGCGGTGCGGCCACGGCTGCGGAATAGTGGGGCAACAGCACCACCTACAGCATCTCCACACAATCTACTCCCTGTGGGTGTTTTTTTCTTTGTTTGTTTTTGTTTTTGTTTTTTCTTTTCTTTCTTTTTCTTTCTTTCTTTTTTCTTTTTAAAGTCTTAAAGAGCCCAGCTGACATACGTGGCAACCTCCAGCGACCACTTCTATAGCCATGAAAAGACAGAGGAATATGGTCCAGACTAAAATCAACCAGACAACACCAGAGAGGGAGCCTGAAGGGATGGAAATGCACAGTCTTCCTGAAAAAGAATTCAGAATAAAAGTCATAACCATGCTGATGGACCTACAGAGAAATGTGCAAGAGCTGAGGGAGGAAGTGAGGGAGGTGAGGAAAGACAATGCAGAAATCAGACAAGCGATCGATGGGCTTAACAGCAGACTGGCTGAGATGCAAGAGACTGTTAATGGAATAGAAATCAGAGAACAGGAATACAGAGAAGCTGCTGTAATGGTTTGCTTCCAACAATAGCTTCCAGAAGGAGACTGCCAGCTTGATAACTTCTTAAAGGCTCATGTTCTGCTGATGTCTCCCAGCTACCCAAATGCTCAGCTGAAGCTGTGCGTGCTGGCCCAGCCCCACAGCCCAGCGCACAAAAGGGCTTTTGCACTGAGTAGGCAACTGGCAGAAGAAGCCACAGTCTTCGCACTGAAGGCACCTCAGCCTTTCCTGCTCTGGTAGAAATAACTAGAGGCACTTCTCGTAAGAATAACCAGAGGGCAAAGCATAGCCTAAGTGCTTAATTTTTATAGTGAAACTTCTCAACAACCTATTAACCTCATTTTGCAGTTGTGAAAATTGCAGCCCAGATGGACCAAGTGATTCACCAAGCAATGGGGGATAATATTAAAACAGACAACCTGACCCTGTGTTTAATACTTTCTCTTAATGGTAACATAACAGTGATGACAGCAACCACATGATCACGTACCTCCTTGGTACCCCGCGCTAGGCAGGGGAGATGCAAAGATGAGACAGACACCTTTCTTCTCCCGCTGCTTTTCAGGAGCTCAAGGTGGGGATGGGAGCAGGGGGTGGAGCCAGACATCTGAGCAGGGGATTCACAACGCAGTAAAATACAAACACAGTGTGTGCTGATGGAGGAAGCCTGCAAGTAAGGAAATGGTTGCTATGCAGGTCTAAAAAGGAGCTATTTTGCTTCCCACAGTGATGTTCTACAGAAATCCCTCTATATTACATTTAAAACAGAGCTGATTGTACAGAAAGATGGGAAAACAGAGGGGCAGAACCAGCACCAACCAATTCTTCATTTCTATGTGTCTTTCCTTATTATTCTTCATGGCAACTTCCATCATGTCGTATTATACCCATTCAGTGATCTCCACTTCTCAGAATACAAACAACTGCGCTTCAGGTCTTTACAACGGCCAACCCACTGGTCTCCTGGCCCCACCGCGGCCCTTCTGGGATGCAGTCCTTACAGGACCCCCCCACCCAGGACCTGGAACTTGATCACACTCCATAAGACAGAGCCTTGGAGGCCTGCTTCTCCCCTGCTCCCCCTCCCGCTTAGCCGGGGCTGCTTCACCTCACCGGGGCCAAGATTCATTGCCACTGGCGGTCAGGCCTGAGCTCAGCTCTCCAAGGACCAGGTTTGAGGGGCTTGGTGACTCAGGGCCTCCACTCTAAATTCTCATTAAGCACTCTAGATTTAATAGCTGCTATTAATACAAATTATGCTTCATTAAGCATGAAGCTGAGGAGAACTCAGCTCAGAGGCTCCAGTTCAATACAGGGCTGAAGGACAAACGGAACGGCTATTTTTAATCCTGGCAATGTCAGTGGGGAGAGAGCAGCCTGACACTGCACGTGCCTGTCGCTCCTGCTGCAAACTGAGTTTTTCACATTTTCAAATGTTTTCAGCTCAAGGTGTATGAAAGAGGTAAACTTTTCCAGTCCTTGAGGGGTGGTAATAGAACATTCTTCCCTTCAGAAAACATTTTTCTAGAAGTCCTCTAGAAGTCCTCTAGCAGATCCCTGCCCCTACCCACTAGGAGGCTCTGGTTCTCATGGGCTGCGGGGTTAGCAATGCTCACCAGCAATCCTTGCTGCTTTTATGTACTTTGGTTTATCCAGAGACAGCTCAAGAGTAGGCAAAAATCATACCTGTGGCATCCTTCCAGTTCAGGGGTCAACAAATGTTTTCTATAAGGAGCCAGAGATTAAATTTTTAGACCTCATGGTCCCTGTGATCTCAGTTGCAACTATTCAACCCTGCCATGTACCATAAAGGCACCCGTAGAACACACATAAAGGAATACACATGACTGCGCTCCAACAAAACTTGATTTACAAAAACTGGGAGTGGGCCAGATGTAGCTCCCTGTCCGTAGAATCACCCACCTCTGATTCAAATTTTCTGTTCCATCCTAGATGTTTTTGTGCAGTGGGTATGTATGCAATAGGCTATAAGACAGTTATATCAATCATATGTTTACCTCCTACAAAGCTGTGACAACTGGCACTCATTAAAAAAAAAAGTTTGTGTAAGTGACACCAGTAAGGATGGGAGCATTGCTGTGATTGGACTGGTTGTATTTACTTATTATCTCCACTACGATCAACCAACCCTGTGATACACCTTCACAGGGGTGCAACTTGTAGTCGGCACTTCAGCTGAGAAGTCAGTTGGCATGCTTTTATATCTTAGATATTTATTTTTTTATTTTTATTTGTTCTAAGAATCTGACAGTGAGTGCACTGCAATCAGTTCTGCTAATGAAATACCCTGGTTTATCCATGCTGGGAGGTGTATTGGTCAGGGTTCTCCAGAAAAAAAACAGAGCCAATATATGTAACAAAGTATTGGCTTATGTGATTATGGAGGCTGAGAAGCCCCATGATCTGCCTTCTACAAGCTGGAGGACCAGAGAGGCCAACACTGTAATTCAAGGGCCCATGAGCCGAGAGCAGGTAGTGCAGATTCCACTTTGAATCTGAAGACCTGAGAACCTGAGCCTGAAGGTGCAGGGCTAATGACTGATGTTCATTTCAGGCAGTCAGACAGAAAAGGAAGTCACCCTTCCTTTGCCTTTCTGTGACTGGACAATGTCCCGCACACCAGGGAAGGCCTGCTTTACTCAGGCAACCAAGTCAAATGCTAGTCTTTTCTGAAAACACCCTCACAGACACCCCCAGAAGAAATGTTTAACCAGCTCTCTGGTGTCCCGTGGCCCATTCAAGTCGACATACACAAAAATTAACCATTGCAGTAGGTTAGATGCTTGTTCAGCTAATATTCACTTCCACTTCCTTTGGAGCAGTTCCTTGCTCTTGAGTTTGTTGTGATTTGCTTGGGCCAATGGGATGCTGGAGAACATTCAGGGAGGAGAAGCTGGGAACTACAGGATTGGAGTGCCTTTCACCGTAAGTACCTGCCAATCAGACCAGAGCTGCTTCCAAGAGTGTGTGAGGAAGGGGTTTGCACGTCCCTCAATAAAATGTATCTTTACAAAGAATGCTTGAATAAGATTGTTAGGGAAAAACATACACAATTGCTAGTCCAGATAGTGCTATAGAGCAATAAAACCATAAACTGTTTTTTTTTCCTATCGAGCAGAGCTACAAGTTAGCATGTAACTTCACAATGTCTGAACTCTAATTAGTGGTAAATAGCAAGGTCAAACACAGGAACATTCTCTTAAATAATTAAGTAATCTTTAGTTGAGCCTGCTAACCATTAAAAGACATTTGCCTATATTTTTGCCTTATTATCAAGCATCAGGTAAGTTTTCTTTACTGTTGATTGAGGAATATACCACCATCGTGGACAGTAGCCTCAGGTTATAAAGGGAAATCAGTGTCCTGAATGTGGCCAGCAGGAAGTCCTCAGGTAGTGCAGGCCTGGTGGCACTGCCACTGATGTGGTCACCCAGCCTCACCCAGCTGCATGCTTCATGCACCGTGCTGTCTCGGCAGGATGAATGAGAAGGAGCGGACACCACTCACCCTCGCAGTGTGATGGCTCTTGTGGATAGTCTTGGACTGACAACTGTGCTGGCCCAAACCTCTACTGTGGCCCTTGACCTTGGGGCCCCCAAGGGGGTTTGAGCTGGTGCCGAGGGGTTAGAATGAGTGGTCAGGGGGTTTTACTGACCTTACCATGTCTAATGAGATGTCACCAAAGCAAATAATGTAATACTCCATTTCACAAAGATGCAAATAATTACAAATGCTTTATTGTTCCAAGTATTACAATATCTTCTTGCATTCTGTCCTTTCTTATTAACACAACCTCCTGTGGAGGGGATTAACGGGGCACAGGTAACTGCGAGCTTCACTCAGCTGTCATACACAGTGAGGTTAAGTGCACTTAGATTTATCTTGGTAAACGGATAAGCATCATTCATACCTCACACACCAAGAATAGATGAAATGGGTAGCAGACAGACTTCAGGAAGGCTATCTGAATTTCTCCAAGCTTTGCCAGAAATCTTAAGTTTCTTCTCCTCAACAAACTGAAGACCAGGGTATATGGCAAACTTTTCTTGCAAAAGGTCAGATGGTAAATACTTTGGCCTTTGAAGGCCATATGATCTCTGTTGCAATTACTAAACTTTGGCATAAATGTGGTGATAGACAATATGTACATAGACAACTAAGTGTGTCTGTGTTCCAATAATTTATAAGAACAGGCAGCAGGCTACATTTGGCCCATGGGCCATATTTTGCCACTCCCTGCTCCATACAAAAGCAGGCTCCCTAAACCAACATGACAAAGACTCTTCACATGGTGGCACGGCCCTGATGTGCCTGTTTTCTATGCCCCCACACCTATATCCTGAAAAGGAAGTAGACCGTCGGTTTGCTTTTCCCACCATCTGGGGGAGCTCCATCATTTACAGGCAATTACCACAACTACCCCCTCCCCGTGGCAGCAGCTGAGGGCTACGCCCAACAAGAGTTCCTTGAGAGCATGCAAGGGACATGTAAAGTTTGATGAGAGACGATGTGTTACTGCAAGAGATAGAGCCTTAGCAGCTTTGAGCTACAGCTCAGCTCTCTGGAAGGGGACTGGGTCCGGTGGCTGCGATCTCGGCTGATGGCATGCTGAGGACTATGCTGCTCGCAGCCCTCCACCAGCTCCAAACACAGCCAGTAACTGGAGTAGACATAGACATGAAGGCGGAAGTGGTCAGAGGCTGAGTAGCTAAAAAGCTGAGCCCTTAGACTGTAAGGATGGCGGCTGCAACTGGAAGTCAGAGGCCAAAGCCCCTTTCTGCTTAAACAGCAGCAGCCCAGAAGCTGGAAAACTCAGGCCGTGTAGTCTTCAGGCAGCGCCAGCAGAAGCTGCTTGCGAATACTCTGTAAAAATACTTCCTTCATAAACTGTGTAGAACTAAATTTTTGCCTTTGAAAAAAAAGTGGGAAGAAAGATTCTGAAAGATGCTAGTAAATAAAAATTAAACAGAACTTTCTTTTTCCTCCAAAAGAAAGGGAAACACCAGTTCTGAAAACAAAGCCTTTGAAAGAAAGTCTTTGAAACAACCCCATCTCTGCTCCAAAACTGGTCCAGCCAGTCTAGAAAAGCCAATGATTGACAAATAGGTGCAGGTGAAAGGAAATGTGGTCTTTGCTGGCTGCTGTAACTTACCCGTAACATACGTCCTCCTGTGGGAGAGAGCTAGCACAGGCTCCGCTGCTGCCCCAGCCCCTTGTGGGGGGTGCAGAAAGATCCTGCTGGGCAGGCAGAAAGGCTTTATGTTGATATCCCACCCCAGTTAATTAAAGTGAAAATTAACCAAAATTAAATACTGATCCTCACCACAACTGCCATAGTGTAGCTAAATCAAGGCTTAAGTAACAAAAATGCAGGGCTTTGGAGGTTGATTCTGGAGTTCAAATTCATACAGAAAGCATATCTGGGCCACAGACTATGCCCTCAAGTGTTAATAAGCTGCATGTTCAGGTGTGTCCTTTAAAGCTGAATATATATCCTGTCGAGGGTGCTTATTTGTGTCTTGTTGGGATCTTCTCCTACACATCCATAAGGGTGATAAAAGGTGACCCTCTCCTTGCCACTCTGGCCACATCTTCCAAACCAAGTTAGTTGTGGGAGTTTGATCATTTACCCAACACGTGACTCACATCCCATTGTTTAAAACAAAAAGAAGAGTGGTACTTGGATCAAGATAGCATGGTGTCTTACCAATGGGTTTCAGTCCCAGACAAGTTCACTATGGTTTCAGTGAGGCTGAAAAAAATGACAGTGGAACGTTCTTGAATTGAAAGGGTTTGTAACCAACTTTATTCCCATGTGTCTTGTCAATGGGTTTCAGCCCTGGACAAGTTCTCTATGGATGCAGTGTGATGAAAGAAATGACAGTGCAACGTTCTTGGGGTGAAAGTGTTTATACCCAACTTTACTCCCATGGTGGCAGGTCAGTCACTAGAATCCTGTCCACTCAGAGCTAGTCTGCATGCAGCAAGCCAGTCTCTGCTCTCCTGCAGCCTTGCAGCCATATACCATCATGTCACCCAGAGCACTGAGCGGAGCTCTTTAAATAATGTCAACAACAAAGTCACACATGTGTAGTGAACAAGGCAACCAGGGCCAGGTGGGAATCCTAGCCAGAGGAACCTTCACATCTCCACACATGGTAAGTACATAATTTGAAGCCCCTTTCCTTCCATCCAGTGTGAGCACATAGTAATGACAGATGAAATATAAAAAGAAACTGCTAAAATAATGACCAAGTTCAAAATCAAGATGACCATGTCTATGGATGCTGTGGGTAAAACTGCAAAATTTCTAGAATCTCTCGCCTGGCTTTAATGCATCTCCATACAGTGAGTGTTTCCAGGGGGTGGAGAGGAGTAGTTTATCTCCATATCAATAGGTAATTACAAGGGCTAGCAAGGGCTTATCTGGACCAGAGAGGTTGGGTGGGAGGCTTCTTCTTCTGCAGGCAGGTTGCAATAGACACAGGAGAGCAGAAGTGGACTGCTTGTAAGAAATAAACAGGTTTCATAAACTTTATTTCTCCTTTTGACTGATTTTAGTTTCAAAGGTATTTTGCCCTGGGATTTTTCCCTGGAGTTACAGATGCAAAAGGAAGAGAAATCTCTAGTGGTGAGTAGAGGCCTTTGCTAAGCTCTCAAGTATCCTGGCATGTCTGAGAGTTTTATTCCTGCAGATGAGGGAGGGAGCATGTGTTGAATACCAGGTGAAGGACCCAAAATCAGGCTCACTGCTCAGGGCTTCTAGGAAAGGTTTTCTTCCAAATAAAGATTTTTGTGGGAGAAAAAAATCATCTGCTTTCATCTCCCATCTCACCTGGGATGCTGTTGTGTAATGATGGGATGCCTGAAGCTAAGAGAACATCTTGTACCTACTGAGGAAAAGGAAAGAAACGCACCTGAAATCCTGACATTATGGGACCATTCAATGAACCCTGCACCACCCAGTCTGGAATTCTAAAGTAAATAATCAATTTCATCGGTTTAACGGATGTTGGCTGGATTTCCTCTCACATAGCGTCAAAAGCATCTTAATTGAAATAGTGTATGTGTGTGTGCATAGGGAGATGGAGCAAGACCTCCCTCTTAAGATGAGCCTGCTAACAAAAATTCTAAAACCCCTGAGGAAATCAAATGTAGCAAAATATTCAAACATGAATTCACTCCAGATGAAAGTAAAACCATAGTCAGTCTGGCAATGACTTTAAATAAATATGTTTAAGATCCTCATTGAGCAGAAATAGCAGCAATAAAAGGGGCATAAATCATGAGACAAAAACAGGCAGAAATTAAAACAACAGCAAACTACTGAAAAACTGATTAGAAATCTTGAAAATTAAATATAGTTATTGAAATAAATCCAATAGAGTACTCTAGACTCTACACAGTATAACAATTGACTCAGAAGGAATGACGCAGAGGATACCCATGATAGAGATAATTATTAGAGCACTTAGGAGACACAGAGGATGGCCAAGAACCAATATTTGAGAGATAAAAGTAGAATATTTCCAGGATTTAAGAGAGACGTAAGTTCTCAAATTAAAACTTTGCTCTGGACACAAAGCAAGATAAACACAAATTAATCCAAAAGCAGACTTGCCGTAGTGAAAAAGATAAAGAGAAAAATCTTTAAAGTACTCAGACAAGAAAAGATTGTTAACTAGGTAAGGTGCAGTGACCAGAGTGCCCAGGCGTGGCTGGGAGTTCACCTCACCTCCCTCTTCCTAAACTGTCCTTACTGCTGATTTCAGGACACTCTTTGCTAAACACTCCCCCAAATCTTGATTCTGTCCAGAATTTCATACTCCTTCTCTCATCCTATTCTCCACAATTCTTCAATATTCAAGACCCGTTCCCATCCCCATTTCAACTTTTTTATTCATAGTCCCTCTTGCTCGACTCCCTGTTGGCCATTCTCCCTCCAAAACATCATCTTTTTTAAAATTTATCTCTCTGTTATTTTTCCAAATAAGATTTGTGGTGCCTTTCAAATCTGTATACAATAGGCAAAAAAAAAAAAATGAATTGATTAATACCCACTAGAACAAAGCACTGAGGCCAGAATCCCTAAGAATGTATGTCACATGGTCCTTCAACACTTACTAAGGTCACATGGTTCAGTAGGAGCTTCCAAGGATCCAAAGCAAAAAAAGGAATACATACAATATAATATTTTTAGTTCCCATAACTCACAAATGTACCAGTTGGTAAGGAGAAGTAGTCCCACACAGAAGTAAGGGATACATGAGCACGTGACAAGCTCTCTCCTGCTCGCACCCTTGGTACCATTTCTGTGGTACCAAAGCAGGGTGGGGAGGTGTTAAGTCACAGAAACCCAGTTCCCTAGTGGCTTGTTAGGACTCTGACTGAAGCACAGAGCATAATTTGTCTATGTGGCTTTTCTCAGCAGGCAAGCCACGGTTGACCAAGGTAGGCAATATCTATAAACATGAATCTTTGGTAAGTATGTATTTATCACATGAGCAATTCTTCACATTTGATGTAATCTGTGTAGCTCTTTTAAAGCTTTTTTTTTTCTTCATTTTCGTTCTGTTTCTTTTGTCTATTTTTAAGCATTTTAAAGCTGTTTTAGCCAATTCATCTAAGGGCCTATCAGTTTGATTTGGTGGAAATCTTTGAAATATTAAAAAGACAAGATAGAAAAAGATGCCCCAAAGAATGTACAAATTACATGAAAGAGCAAACTGTCCAATTCTGTGATGTTATTCACAAACATTTAAGCACATAGGTCATTAGATGAGACAAATATGAAAGAAATGGGATTGAAGTTTCCTCCAAGGTGACAACAGCCCTAAAAATTTACATGACATTTCCAAATTGTTAAACCAAAAGAGATAATATTTCTAAAACTATCAATGATAAAAAGAAAATTAGGATCAACCATGCTGGAGGAAAGACGGAATTACCATTTAATTCTCTCTGTAAACAATATTATAAAATTATGGACATATGAAAAGGCAATCAGAGCATGCCGCCAAAAAATGAGGGAGATAAGCTGCTCCAGCTGAGAAGGCCGAGGCAAGAGTGGTTGCTCCGTGTTCTCAACACTTGAGAACCTGGCCTGGAACAGCAGCTGGCATTCCAGCGCCTCAGCACAGACCTCTGTCCCCTATCTTGCAGCGCCCCTGCCCACTGCACACGGAAACACAGCTCAGATTCTGAGCGCTAGTGGGTGGTCCAAATCTGGTTCTGTGGCTTGCTCTTCGCACCACCCCTCAGCTGCTTCGTGCATTGGAAGCCTGGATTCATACATGAGGGATTTTTGTCTTATAACATGCAAATCAAGGCATCCCATCCTTTCGCCAAGCATTACGAATAGACATGTAACCAAGTAAAATCTTCCTTCACTGACTAAGAAGTTTCAGCCTTCAATTTCTTCAGCTTCCTGGCAATCAGCCCTGAGGCTGATAATGAAGTTGTTAGAAAACAGCAACAAAGGGCCTTACGTCAGCCCTTCCTTTGCAAGGTGCTGTATTAGGGCTGCAGTGTCTTGAAGACAGGCTGCTGCGTGCATTTCCCAATTCCCTGGGTGTTTTGCTGGACTGTGTTCTAGAGACGCCGCGCGTGAAGCATGGTCCCCAAACCTACAACAGCTGATCAGGCCCAGGTAATCACTTCCGCAGACCCCAAAGGAAGCCCAGCCCTGTCTGTCAGAATCACCTCTGCCAACAACGCCTCTCCAGACTCAGGTGGGAAGCTGCACCATCGGCTCTGGCTCTCAAGAACTACACACTGGCCTTCCTGCCTTCTTTGCTTGCAGATGCAGATTGTGGGGCTTCTCAGCCTCCATAATCACAGGGGCCAATACTTTATTACATATATTGGCTCTGTTCTTCTGGAGAACCCTGACCAGTACACCTCCCACCATGGATAAAATGGGGCATTTCATTAACAGAACTGACTGCAGTGCACTCGCTGTCAGATTCTCAGAACAAATAAAAATGGTTATGTATTATATAAAATATAAAAGCATGTCAACTGACTTCTCAGCAAAAGTGCTGATTGCAAATTGTATCCCTATGAATATGTATCACAGATGTGGTTGAAAATAGTAGAGATAATAAGTAAATTACCAATTGCAATGGTTCATTTTATCTGTCAACTTCCCTAGGCCACAGTGCTGATATTTGATCAAACGTTATTCTGGATGTTTCTGTGACAGTGCTTTTGGATGAGATTAATATTTAAATCAGTAGACTCTGAGTTACACAAAGTCTACAAGTAGCACCATATCCCCCATGGTGTGGATGGGCCTCACCCAATCAGTCGAAGACCTGAACAAGAACAAAGAAGGCATTCCACAGCAGACAGCCTTCTGACTTAAACTGCAATACTGGCTCCTCCCTGGGTTCCTATAACCTCATGAGCCACTTCCTTAAAATAAATCTCTACACTTACACATACACTCACACATCGTACTGGTTCTGTTTCTCTGGAAAATGCTGACTAATACACCAGCCAAGATGGTTAAAAGTAACCTGTCATCAAAAATCCAATACAGTATGCCACATCTTTGGATACAGCCTATGGCAAAATTCTTTTTTTGGGTTATTAACCTTGCATTCAAAGAAAATTATATAGATCAGATGTTGTAAACGTTGGGGCCAAATCTAATGCACAGTGTTAGAGTAGGCCCCTCACAGAAAATTTGTGTTCATTTTTAGAGTATTTAAAGATTACAAATCAGGATATTTCACTATTAAGCTCTCTTTTAAATTCAGATTTCTGCTCTCTAGGGAACTCAGGGGAGCTGACCACACGGAGCTGGCACCCCTGCTTGGCAAAAGCTGGCTGGCACTGAGGAGCTGCTGGTTCTTTAGACGTGGTATGTTCCCCACCACCCAGTCCCACAGCCCTGCGCCTCACAGTCTAACACCTGCCTTCACCCTCTCCCTCTTTTACATTACCTACACGGCTCCTAGAGGCATTTGGGCTTGTGATTCTTGATAACAGCACAAGGCTAACCAAGCCAGGGTAAGACTTACTAAGAGAAAAACTACATGTGGATCCTGCCTTTCTATCTTCCTCTAGAGCCAATGCTCACTAGTTGGGTGGCTTTCAACGAGTCTATAACTTTCAGGAGCCTCACTTTTCTCCTGGGTAAAATGGGACTAATGGTACAGATCCTGCATGATGTTTAGGAGGATTAAATTGTATAATGTTTGCACAGCACCTGGTAGCTATTATTATGATTAGTTTATTCAGACACAAGCCATACTCCATTTGACAAAGATGGGCCTAAAGCCAGCTGCAGCCTAGCAGAGATCAGGAACATGCTGTGAATGGAGCTTCATTATGCAGCTTGTGCAATGGATAGCTTGAAAATGCAGTTTTTGATATTTGGTTAATTCCTCACAATAATCTTGGGATGTTGCTATTCCTATGACCACCATTTAATAGGTGAAAGTGTTGAGGTTCAAGACTCCCGGCCCCATACTCTCCTGAGTACATCTTCACATCACAGCACTGGGCAAATGCAGTATGCTAGTTACCTATGCCCATGTCTGCTTTCCCCTGCCAAGCTGAGAACCTTGAAATGAGAGACCAGTGGGGGTCCCCACATAGCCCTGGGGGATCACAGAGGGGTGAGCCCGGGGACGTGATCTACCAGCCTCGGCTCAATCAGTCCATCAACAGGGGTGGGCTTCACATCGGAGAACCCGGCCCTCAAATGCTGTCCTGGCCTGACTCCCAGGCCACTCTTCTCCCTTCAACAGTCACAGTGATATTTTCCTTTTGCTTCTTTAAACTTTTTTTGGACACACTACTCCTTCGCCAGATGGAAATTGGGAGTTTCACCAGGGCAGTCAAGTGTGAATCCCACGGTACTGATGGGGGCTCTAGCGGAAAGAAATGTGACATCACCCACAGGTGCTAGAAAAAGGGAGAGCCTTCCAGAAAGCTGCCGACACCTTTGCAGACCAGGCTGCTCACCTCTTCTCTCAATATGCAGGGGCGCCCTAACCTGGATCCTCTAGCACTCTAATACCTGATCCGCTGTGCAACATGGAACCATTGTAACCAACACGACAAACCACAGCAATTTTTAAAAATTAGATTTATTCAAGTCTAACCTACAAAATGTTCCCCGTTTGAGTGCACAGTGTATGAGTTTTAACCAAAGTATATAATCTTATAACTACCACCATGATCAAGATATAGAATATTTTCATTATCCCAAAATGTTCATTTTTGCATCCCCAGAAGTTCCTGGCTTCAGGCAACCACTGATCTGTATCCTGTCACTCCAGTTTAGCTTTCATTAGAATGTCATAAAAAAGAAGTATAGGGTATATAGTCTTTGGGTTCTGCCTTTTTCACTTAACATAACGCTTTTAAGGCTCAGCTATGCTGTTGCATCTACCATTGGGTTGCCTCTTTTATTGCTGAGTTGTACTCCATTGCAGGGCACACCGTGACTTATCTATCCATTCACCTGTTTAGGGGCATTTGCGTTGTTTCCAGTTTTTGTCTGTTTTAAATAAAGCTGCTATGATTTTCATGTACAAATCTATATGTGGAATATGTTTTCATTTCCCTAGGATAAATATCTAGAATTGAAATGGCTGGATCATATGATAGATATATGTTTAACTTTATAAGAAACCACCAATTTTCCAAAGTGGCTGTGCCATTGTGTTCTCCCACCAGCAATTTACAAGAGCTCCAGTTGTTCCACATCCTCTTTGACACTTGGTATCGGCCATCTTGTTACTCTAGCCACGCTAATGTGTGTGTAGTAGTATCTCATTGAGGTTTTAGTTTGAATTGCCTTTTGTATTAATCATTTCTTCATATGGTTATTTGCCATTATTGGCCACTCTTTTGTAAAGAATCTTATATCTTTGCCCATTTTTTTTAATTGGGTTGTTTGGATTCTCAATCCTGAGTTTTAGGAATTACTTATATATTCTGGATACAAAGCCTTAATCCAATATATGGTTGGCCAATATTTTCTCCCAGTCTGAGTCTTGTATTTTCATTTCTTAGCAGGGCCTTCAAAAAGGCAAAAGTTATCATTTTTATGAATTCCAATTTATCATTTTCTCTTACAGTTTTTGCTTTTTGTGTTTTATCTAAGACATCTTTACCTAAGCCAAGATACAAACATGTTTTATATTTGCTTCTAGAAACTTTATAGTTTTTTGCTTTTATATTATAGTATGACCCATTCGGGGTTCATTTTGTATAAGATGAGCGATCAGGGTCAAGGCTCAGTCTTCTTTCCATGGGACTATCCGACTGGCTCCACTCCGCTTGTTCCTGTCCAACTGGCTCTACTCCGCTTGTTCCTGTCCGATTGTCTCCACTCTGCTTGTTCCTGTCTGGCTGTCTCCACTCCGCTTGTTCCTGTCCGACTGGCTCCACTCCGTTTGTTCCTGTCCGATGGCTCCACTCCGCTTGTTCAAGGCTAGCCTTTCCCCATTGAACTGTCACAGCACCTGTGCTGAAAATCAATTGGTCATATAGATATCTGCCCATTTTCAGGCTCTTTGTTCTATTCCATTGAGTTATATGTCTATCCTTATGCCAAATCTAACCACTTTGATTTCTGTAGCTTTATGTGGTAAGTTTAGAAATTAGGTACTATGAGTCCTCCCCAGCTATTCTTCTCTGTAAAAATGGTTTGGGTTATTTTAGGTTCCTTGCACTTCTACAAGAATTGTTAGAACCAGCTTCTGAAAGAAGCTGTAAAGAGCCTATGAGGACTTCGACTGGGATTGCTTTGGATCTGTAGATCAATTTCAGGAGAATTGACATCTTAACAATTGTGAGGCTTCAAATTCACAAACATAGTATATTCCTCCATTTCTTAAGTCTTTTTTAAGCATACATAAGCACATATATACACATAAGATATATACATAAGCATACATAAATATATTGTTGGTATTATTTTGAACAAACTGTTATCTATTGGATCAATTAAGAATAAGAAAAATAAAAGTTATTTTACCTTCATGTTTTCTTCCTTCAATGTTGTTCCTTTATGTTGATCCAAGTTACTGACCTATATTATTTTCCTTCTCTCTAAAGAACTTCTTTTAACATTTCTTGCAAGATAGGTCTACTGGCAACAAATTCTCTCAATTTTTGTTTGTCTGAAAAAGTTTTAATTTAGCCTTCATTTTTGAAGGACAATCTTGCAGATACAGAATTCCAGGTTGATGTTTTTTTCTTTCCATACTTTAAATATTTCACTACACTCTTTGCCTGCTTTCATGTCTTCTGAGAAGTCAGATGTAAGTCTTTATCTTTGTTCCTTTATAGATAAATTTTTCTCCCCTCTGGATTCTTTCAGGATTTTTTCATTATCTTTATTTTTTTGTACTTTGAAATTTATTTTTTCATTATCTTTGATTATTCTTTTGTACTTTGAAAATGATATGCCTCTGTGTTTTTTGTCGTTTATCCTGCTTGGTATTTCTGAGCTTTCTGGATCTGTGGTTTGGTGTCTAACATTAATATGGGGAAATTCTCAATCATTGTTTCAACTATTTTTTCTGCTCCTTTCTATTTCCCCTCTGGCATTCCTATTACCTGTATGCTACACCTTTTGTATGACCCCCATAAAATATTCTAGAATGGGCTTCTATGGAATAAGGAAACTAGAGTAGATTTTTGGGATAAAGGGGAAATTTTTGAAATAAAATAAAAGAGGGTTCTTGTACCAAACCAGGAATGATAATGTGCTTTGACCTCAAAAGCATGACTGACTGAGTCTGGATACATAACATCTTACAGGAAAAAAAAAAGTTTTCAATTTTAAGTGAAATTTCAGTCCCTGAGACAAACCAGTGGGGTCAGCTTTAGGATCCCAAGTGCCTCCATGGAGGCCTTGCACAGACCAGAAAAAAGCAGCCATGTCTTTGACTCTACCCAAAGCTACGAACTGTCAAACTATTCAGTCCAGGTGACTTCTTGTGGTGTCCTGGCCCCAGCACGGAGCTCAGTCCTGTCTCTTTAGATGTATTATTTTGCTGATGTTGATGATTGTATCCCAGTTTTGTGAAAAATGAACATTTGCACATTCCAAAGGAGCTTAAGAATCCAACACTACCTCAAACCCCTCTCACTGTGGTTCCTTCAGACACATGAAGGAAGCCCCTTCCCACGCCCACAGCAGGAAAGGGCCATCCTGGGTCTCTCCATCTCCAGAAGGAGTGAGGCAGTAGTGTGTCCTTTGTTGCAATGACAGTTGCCCTACCTGAATCAAATCACCATAAAGACAGAAAGAGAGCCAGGAAAACATGCTGGGTTTCAAATTAATTTTAAAGAGAATTGCTGAACTCTAGTTTGGGTGGGCAAATAGCTGGTATCAACATTTTTGTGTCTCACTGAGAGGGAAGCAACCAGAAGCCTGTGTCTTCAAGATCTTTGGGAAAAAATATGATAAAGGCAGAGAATTAGCCTTACCTGTCTACCTATCTATTATTAAAAATACAGCTATCAGTTATTTTACCAGCAAAATGGGTTTATTCGGGAACAGCAGAGAATTGCAATTCATGACAAGCAAGCAATGGCAAAACCACAAACATGTCCAGAGAACAAAGGAGAGCAGGATCTTTTGTAAAAGAAATGGGAAGAAGTCAGGGGTTGTTCTAAGCAGAAAGTCCATTGGCAGAAACATATCTGCTCATTGGCTGAGTTGTAATAGTCTCTCATTGGCTGGCTGTTGCTGGGGAAGGCAGAAACTCTTCCCTCCTCCTACTGGGTGGCAAAGTAGTCAAATTAGCATGGGTTGGAAACTATTTGTCTCTTCCTTCCTACTGACCAGGAGTGGTAGGTCATGGGAGCTCCCCTGCAGGCCTCCCAACTCTAAGTCTGTGAGGCTTCCCTTTGTCAATTTTCACACTATCAATCTATATCTATCTTTCTCTCATCTATTGATATCATCTATCTTCATCTATTATCTCTCTCTTTCTCTCGCTCTCTCTCTCATAACAAGGCTATGGAAAATGTCAGAGCAGAATGACTCTACTGCTGCAAATGGTATATTTCTGTAGAAAAAAGAAAATGTTATTCATTTTAAACACTTCATAGTAAATTTTTGTTATTCACTTTAAGTATTCAGTTACTTGGCAAACATCATTACAAACTCAAGTAATACCTTGCCTTAAGCAAGCAGCACATTTGTAAATGCTACATTTAAAGCAACTATTTAGCATGAATTCCTAGTATGATGTTTATAAGGCAATTCATTAATTTCAAAAAAGAACAAAGGGTGTCACATTGTACAGCCTTTTCACTGCAGTGCCACATCCACTCCAACTGTGGTCCTGGCTCCATGTTACCATTTGTTTCTCTTCTACACACCACAGCATGGATGTACTTGTCCTTTTTCCTGGTGAGAAAGCGGCCAGCCCTGGGGAGGACATTGCTGGCCAGCCCTTCTCTCCCAACGTCTATCCCTCACCACCTCCACTGTGTATCAAGCACAGGTCTGAGTGAGATCAACCAACCACCCCCATTCCTGACCACAGCCCCAAAAGACCTAAATTGACCAACATAACCCCCTCCTCATCACCACAGTAACTGGTCCAGTTAGGATGAAACTTAGGACTTTTGACAGTGTGAAGGAGAGAAGTTCTCTTGCTCTGGATGGAGTGGTGTGTGGATGTGAAGCCTAGAACTGATACAGCCATCTGTACTCTAAGGCAAGCTGTCTGGGAATGCCGTGGACCCACAGATGGCAGAACAGAAAGAATGCCACAGAAATGGAGCCAGAGCCCTGGTCTGACTGAGCTGAACGCTGGACATTCAGTCATGTGAGTCAGTATTTGTTTCAGCCATCTCTTTCCCCATTATTTGGAAACCAAATGCATCCTTATCATACTGGTCCCAAAGTGCTAGAGATAGGTGGTGAGTGGGGTGAAGGCAATTTATTTCTTGGCAATCCTTCTCCGCATTTGTTTATCCAGCATGCTGGCTTACCTCCAGGAGCTTTCCTTGATCATTTGTGACATAGACCAGCTAACAGGGAGCCGCTTTTTCATTCTAAGCTCACTTTCCTCTACTTCTAGGAACTCTTTCACACTTGTGACTCAATCTAAATCTGGTCATAACTTGGTTGTGGAGATTGTGGAGCATCCACCAAGAGCCTTTGCAACCTCAGCTTTCTCCAACTGACAGGGCTGAGGGCGCTGGGAGCTGCACCTCCTCAATCATGGCCCACAGGTCCTCAGGGCAGCAGGAAGGGCCAACAGCGCAGTCCACCAACGGAAACAGAGCCTGGCTAATGAGCCTGTCTGTGGAGGAGTCCAGGGAGGTCAGTCACCAATGATCACAGAGTGGCCACTAGTTTCCTGTCTCTGACACTCTGCTGTCATCATGTCCTATGTCTTCCTGAACATCCCAGACTACTCCATCTGCCTCCCAAAGACAGAGCCTCTTCCTGGTTGCTATTTCTCCACCATGACCTCTTTGTTAACCGCCACCCCAAGAGCTTCCAGTTCCAACCCTAGAGGTCTCCTCACTTTTCCTTCTACCTTACACACCAGTATACCCAGTGCCTTCTCACCCTTATGCTTTTCCCTGTTCTTCTGCTCTTTCCTGGTTCGTCTTTCCCTAGCCCTCTGTCTTCCTAAATTCTGCCTGTACTTCATGGTCCTGCCCCTGAGCAGCAAAGGTTTAGGGAAAGGGGCATAAGCTTTGACATTAGAATGACCTAGGCTTAAATTTCACCTAAGGTAGTGATGAATGATGGGAAGAGGCTGAATTTGCCTGGAATAAGGGCACCAAAAGTTCAGGACCCATCTCTGCATGGCCATCTGTCCCAGCTTCCCCTCCTTCCGGCGTGGGAGCCCTGCATCCCGGAGACAGCCTCCTACTGGGACACCTCATGTGTGACCCCGAGCCTATGACCTCAAATTCCACTCCAGCCTCCCAGCTAGCCAGGCTGAACTATGCAGAGGGCTTCTTTTACCTGAATGAGAAGCCACTGTAACCAGATCTATTCCAGATGCTTCCTTTCTGGATCTCACCTCTACAAGTGGGAGGAAAGGTACTACCAAGAAAAGACACCAAAAAATATGTGTAAAGGAATATCTAACACCAAGAGTAATGCTGCCCATCTCAGGCCACCACCCATATCTTTTCTGGGTAAGACCATTTCTAGGCAGAAGGTACCCTGACCTTTACCTAGAAGCACATGGGCCATAAGACAAGGGGAAAGAGAGGTGAAACTTAATGGTACATCTTAGAGCTCGGGATCAGATAAGGCCACTAGCAACTTCTGCTTATGATTTCCTCCCTGGCTGTCTAAGTCCCTAAGCTCGTCCTCAGAAGACCTCAGGACCACAGGAGTGACCCTTGGCCTTTGCCTCCAAAATCCTTCAAAAAACATAATACATCATATTAATTTACAAAAAAAACAAAAACAAAAACTTTACAGCCCAGTGATTTTACCACCCAAGGCCCCAAGAGACAAGCTCCCTCAGAGTTCATGGGTCTGTGATTGGTTAGGAGCTTATAGTCATTTTGCCTTCAATGAGTTTGTCCAGATACTTCCTCTAGCTGGCAGTCAGCCCCTGCACCTGCTGGAAGAGGAGTTTCCCATGGAAGCTCTTGAGCTACATAGCTTTTACTTACCTGTATCCATTCCTCCATTGCCCCACTTTCTGGTCCAGACAGCATGATTCTCTCTCCATAACACTATCAGGTCACTGTATGTAACAAATGCACTGTTCTTTGTTCACACTAAAACATGTGTGGTAATAATAATGAATATTTCATGACTAATAATTTTGCTTGTCTTCCTGGAAATTTGATGAGTTTTCAGAGAATCACTTGGTTAGCCTTAGTCTGTTAATAAAAGATGCCTAAAGAAATTTGCGCTGAGGTCTCTTTTTCATACTAGGAAGTTTTGTTCGGCAAGAAGATACATTCCAATGTCTTTGAAGCTATGAGTGTTTCCCTTAGTATTTCAGTGATGAAGGGGGCATCTCTCCCACCGAAACCACTAGTAAACAGCTTGGTCAGCGTTGCATGCCTTTATCCTCTCCTGCCTCCCTCTGCAGGTCAGCCGCTCCAATTCAGATGGAATGTAAGCTAATAGGAAACAATGATGTCTAAGGTTTCTCTTCTTTTCTCTGTCAATGGTCTGACTTGACGTTTTGTTGGCAGCCTTCAGAGCATTTCACACTTATCTGGAAAATGTTGAAAACAATTTATAGGTTTCAAAACAATCTCTCTTAAAATTGCCAACAGTATCTAGACTGGGTGAGACACTGTCTTTTCTCTGCCGCTTTCCCCTGGAAGGTGTTACCAAATGATTATAAAGGCCATAGGGATTGAGGGAGCAGTTCATGACCATAAATCACTGATAGTCTGTGACAGGCTTGTCATTGTACAAAAAAAAACATGCCCCAGAAATGACAATACACTGGCCTCATGTTCATCTCTCAATCTGGTTTTATGTCTAGAAATTCAAAACCTCTTGGTCATATCAGGTGTGGTAAATATCTGTAATTTCTGCCCCCCACCATCCATTTGTCATTGTCCTGGATACTTACCCCTGTCTCCCTCTGGGGAACCACTCTGTCACCCTCAGTCTATGTGTTCTCGGTGGGTTCAGCCCACGCCCAGCTCTAGAAGTAAATTTATAACTTGGGTCTGAGCCAATCAGCACACTACATTTTCCTGCCCACAGCGACTGGTTTAGGGATGACCTAACCAGAGCCAATTAGATGCTTCTGGGGCTCCTGGGACAGAGGCAGGTGCCTTCCTCTCTGGATTTAAACTGTGAGGAGGGAAGAGTTTGAGACTTGTTGCCACTATCATGTTACCACATGGAACCTGAGGCTGCAGCCAAGATGGAAAGGGGCAGAGCTGAGACATGAGAAGTTGAGTCCCGATATACTCCTGTTTGAGTCCTAAATCCAGTCGTGCCTAAAACCATGTATAACTCTGGATGGTCCAGTTAAATGAGCCAAAAGCTCCTTTCTCTTTTTTCTGCTTAAGCAGGTTTTGATTGAGTAGTCTTTTACTTCAACCAAACCAAACAAAAGCCCTGAGTGCCCCACCATGTGCTCTGATTTTAAATTTGAAAACTACATTCAGTGAAGGTAAAAGTGTAAACTGAGTGATGTAGCAAATAGCCATTATTTGTACATTTCCTGAAGTAGTGCATCCTGGATGCACTCTAGCTTCCTACAATAGTGTGTGTGTGTGTGTGTGTGTGTGTGTGTGTGTGTGCATGTGTATACTGGACTGACTGAATGGACACAGAAGGAAAGTCAAGAATAATTCATGATGAGTTAGAGAATCTCTGGGTTTCAAGGAAACAGTTATTGGAATTTGGAATCTTTAGGGTAAATATGCAACTGTCTATCAATGTTGAATGAGCAAAGCTGAGTAAAGGCCAAGCCACAGAATACAATGCCTGCGAGCAAGAAGGCTGTCCCTGAGCTGGCTCTCGGCAAGGCTGCCTGTCTCCCTGTAACAGAAAACAGACGAAAGCTAAAGGAAGGCTTCCCCTCCTCCACATGGCAAACACACCCCTGGAGAAGTGAACAATCAGATTCAGGGCCTCAGAGGGCATCCCACCTCAACGGGGTGTGAGGGTCTGGGCTGAAAGGAACAGCATTCATTTATGGAAGAAATTCAGTCAGAGCCTGGGGTCTACGGCAGGAGAAGCTGGCTTCCTCTGACATTGGTAAGTTAGGCATCCTCGGTGACTCAAACTCTTTTCAGACAAGGGAGCTCAGGACTCCAAGACAAAGGAGTCCTCACAAGACCTGCAAATGAAGGAAGAGCCTAGACATGAACAGGAACGTAAGTTGTAGCAGGAACTAGTCTGTAAATTGAGCAGTTTCATTCTCCCACTGAAGTCTGTGTCTCCTATTGGTGCCTTCATCCCAGAGGTCCAGAGCTCTTCCATGGCTTCAGCCACAGAAGAGATGGGTCAGAGACTCCTTTGCATAACGGAACTGGGAATTTGTGTGAGTGAAGGGACACCAGTAACAGAAAATCAAAAGGAAAAAGAGGGATACTGAGGAAGAGACCAGCTTTCGGTTCAGCTCAAGTGGTAAAACTTCTCAGGCTCCTACATATCCCAAAACTTCCTTCAACAGCAAGTGGAATTCCACTGCTAGGGTCGTCTTCTTTCAGCTTCTGACTTACTCAGTAAAATACAGAACTCTTTGGAGAGAAAGTAGCTCAGATGTTAAACTGTTGTCAGTCATTTGCTCCTCCGTGTGAAAGCTTTGTCACTAGAGAAGAAAATGTGGTGAACAGGAACATAAATACACGAAGAGGATGAGGAAATGAGGTTCCACCAAGGGGGGTAAGTGACCCTGGAGTGGGCAGAGCACAGACTTTGTAGTCAGAAAGATCTGAATGCAAATCTTGATTCTATTACCTTCTGTTACCTTGGGCTCATTTCTTTGAAACTCAGTTACCTTCTTTGTGAAATAGGTATGTAAACACCTGCCTCCACGCCAGTGATCACTGCATCCTCTCCGTCTTGAATGCCCACATATTCCTTGCCATATGCCTGGTTAACTCCTATTTAGTATGTCACCCATATCACCCCCTCAGGAAGACTGGGCTGGAGAGGTGCCCCTTGTCTGGGTTCTACAGCAACCACCTACATAGAGCAGAAGCTGCATCAGTTGTAACTCTTAGTATTCTGTACTGTGACTTCTTTCTGTCTCCATTACAGAAAGAAGGCCTTAAGACCCAGAGTCTGTATCTTACTCACAGTGCATTCCCAGTGCTCACAAAACTTGAAAACATTGAGCAGAAGGATCTGAAGGGCTCTCACCTAGGAAAGATGGAGACATTGGGCTTGGGTAGACCAAGGGAGAAGCAGGGCCCCTGTGGGAGGCTGTTCCTCCATACATGGGGAAATGATGCAGGCAAACCTGACAGAGATGGACAGCCACACCCCTTCTCTTGCTCCCAAACCAGCTTCCTAACCAGCAGCAGAAGCCTGAATGGAGACAAGGTAGGAAGTGTGACACTGCTTGTTACACATTGTTGAATTCAAGATCAAAAGCCTTGTGTGGGGGCAGAAGTCACTTCACAATAATGAAGGCTGCAATCCACACTGAAGATGATACTGTCATGAATCATTAGGAATCAAATAACAAGGTATTGCCATTGGTAAAGTGAAACCATAGGAAATTCAAAGAGAAACTGACAAAAATATAAAAGTAATAAAAGGCTATAATACACCTCTTTAGATTCCTGACAGATCAAGTATATGAAAATAAGTGTAAAGATATAAAATATGTGAACAACATAATTAATATGATGTCTTTCAAGGTTGCTATGGTACATGTACAAAAATTACCATTTTTAAGGCATAAATTCCGGGAAGCTGTTATAATGCAAACTACATTCTAAGATGGCAGTGCACTAAAACGATATATAAGTAGCAAGGATAGAAAATAGAAAAGCCAAACACTTGGAAATTTGGGGGAAAATATCTCTCCTAATTAATTGTTGGGTCAGATCCAAGATAATAGAGAAATTACAATTGTCAAACAGCTAAAAAATAAAATAATAACATTACAAATTAGAACTGAGATACATTCAAAATTGTGCCCAGAGGGAATCATAATCTCAAACACTTATATTACCAAACAAGAATAAAAATAAATTAAATAAGCATTCAAAATAGAACACTAAAAGAGAAAAAAAAAGAAGTTCAAGCAAAATATAAACTCAAAAAACAATGAATTTTTGCACAACAAATAGTAGAATTAAATAGTTTAAGAGCAGGTTCTTTGGGGAAAAATCAATACAACTAATACATCATTAGGCAGCCTAATCAAGAACAAGAGGAAGCACCCATTATAAAATTAGGAATGAATAAGGGAGAAAACAAATGCAGAGAAAAACCCAAAGAGACATAGCAAAACATTTTCCCCAACACTGTGTTAGTAACTTTGAAAATATCAATGTCATGTACGATTTCTAAAAGAAAATATAAACTACCCAAACTGCCAAGTTAGAAAGAAAACCATGGTAGACACTAAGAAATATGTCAAAGAGCTACCTTCAACATCTTACATCTGCCCAAAATACTATACTCAGATAACTTTACAAATGAATTCCAACAAATATTTGAGGAGCAGATAATCCTCATATTACAAAAAAAAAAACAAAACTGTCCTAAAGTAGCTCCAAAGGAAAGGGACAAAGTCCTTACTAGGTGAAGGAAGTCATAATATAGGATGGGAGATACTGTCATGTCCGTAATCTAAAAATATAGGCTCACGCTCATACCTGCAATTCTGGTCTCCCTCCCTTGCATCTGAGCTGTCATTCAAAGCACTAAAAACTAGACTCTTGACTGTTACAAAAACACCACAAAAGTAGTGCACCTGATGCTGTCCTGCTGAGTTGACTGTCCTGTATCTTTCTGGTTGAAGCTGAAGCCACTGTGGCCTGTTGAAGTCAGGTGAGTATAATTTTTCAGGTTGAGTCTAAGACCACTAAGAGGGCTTTGTATTTCACAGATGTCTTTAAGTTCTTGTTCTACTTGCGAAGAAATCCAAATTGGAAACTGTGCACATACATACTCAAAAAAAAGATACATACTCTAAGAAAATGCCATGACCCTATATCAAAAACTTGATGAATTGGTGTGCATGTGTGTATATATATATTTTTAATTTATATATATATATATATGTACGCATGTATATATTTTTATTTATTTATTTATTTATATTTATTAATGGTAAAGTTAAAATTACAAGTTTAAGGTATGGAAATTCTGCTTCTGTAACAAGAATAGCTTCTATCAGGTAAACTCTCTGGCAAATATCAGTTATATACTCTGGATGAACTTGAAGAAAAACTAATCTATCTGAAAGCATTAAGGAGTAAGCAAAAGCAGGCAGAGACTGGAGGAGCTTGATAAAAGGGCACAGCCTTGGATGTTGGTTTGTGCATATTCTACCTTCAGGCTTTCCCCAGTCCATACAAACTGGGGCTAGAATTTAAGCAAACATCCACAGTCCTGCAGCCTAAAGACTCAGAGGATGTAGTTCAGCACTGCTAGGGTTGGAAAGTAAAGGAACTACAGAGGTAAAGCCCTACATTCCACATGGAAAGGCTACCCAAATCCTCAGCTGACTCATGAAACATGCCTAGGAGAAAACAGCAGAAGCCTTGGCAGAAAACAACATTTGGAAGGCAGAAGGAACTGAATGCATATTTCAGCAATTGTCCACCATATGAGAGACAGAGTTTGGAGTTTGAGTCCAACCAAGAAAACTGCTCCCCAAATAAAAATCACAAATCTTCAGAGGGAGATCAAAGAATCCAGGATTCAATTATGTGTCATCCATAATGTCCAATATACAAAAGTGTCTTACTAGACAATATGAGGAAATAGGAAAATGTGAGCCATAGTCAAGAAAAAAAATCAGTCATTATCAACTGACTCTGTGATAACTAAGACTTTGGAATTATCAAATGAGGACTTTAAAGAAGTTATTATAATTTTAAGCACTTAAAAGAAAATATTAAAACAGATAAATAGAGGAGGACCCCCTGCAGAGGTATAGAAGCTATGTAAAAGAACAATACTGAAAATAAAAAATGAAAAGATGTAATATCTGACATGAAAATTTGCTGTATAGGCTTGACAGCAAATTGGTAATGGCAGAAGAAAAAGTATTGAACTTGAAAAGAGGTCAGTATCACTTTTCCAATATGAATATCATGGAAAACAAAGAATTTTTTGTTAATGAAAGAATCACAGCGCCCTATGAGACAATATCAAGCAGTCTAACATACATGCAACTGGAGTCCCAGAAAGAGAAGAGACAGACAATGGGAATATAAAGATATTTGAAGAAATGATGGCTGAAATTTCTTCAAATTTGGTTAAAATCAACTTATAGATCCGAGAAGCTCAGAGAAACCAAACCAAAATAAAGAGAAAATCAGAGCTAGGCATGTCATAGTCAAACTGCTAAGTCCAAAGATAAAGTAAAACCTTGAAAGCATCCAGAGAAAATAATATATTATGTAAAGGACAAAACATAAATAATGGCCAGTTTTCTATTAAAACAACAAAGGTCTAAAGACAAAGAAGTGACATTTGCAAAATACTGAAAGAAAAAATCCAGAATTCTATATTCTGCCAAAAATATTCCTCTGATAAAGTGAATAAAGACATTTTTAGATAAATAAGATTGAGAACATTTGTTGTCATAAGAATAATACCTCAAAAAATGCTAAATAAATACCTTCAGACTGAAAGGAACAGACATCAGTTAGAAATTCAGATATACATTAAATACTGAAAGAACTGGCCATGGTAAAATTGTGTACAGGACAAGACATTATAGAAATCATGATTCCTTTAAAGGACATATGACAATTTAAACCAAAAATAAAACATAACACTGTATTGCAGGCTTTATAACATACGAAGATGTAATATATATTGTAAAAACAGCACAAAGGACTGGGAGTAAAGTAGAACGATATTGCTTTAAGAATCTTATTAAGGCGAGAATTAAAGACGGCAGCATGAGAGGTGGGACAGAAACCTCCTCCCAATACCATATATAATATGAAAATGTAGCAAATACATCTAATCCTGAAAGAGCAACAGAAAAGAAGGCTGCAGCAGACTGACTACACCTGGGGAAAACAGCAGACCTCAAGGAAAAGGGTAAAGTACCAAAGCCATGATCCAGAGATACCCAAGGCCTTCCACCACCCCAGCTCACTGGAGGGAGGAAGAGAAATGGAGCAGGGAGGGGGTGGAAGCCTAGGACTGTTGAATACTCAGCCCTGAAGATCTGATCTGGGAGCATGAACCTACATTACATGGTGCTCTGGAGACTAGTGGGGTTGGAAAGCTAAAACAGGCAGAATACTTGGAGAGACAGATATTCCAGCTGCTTGTGGAAAACATGTATCCACAACTGGCCACTCTGGGACAAAAGAAAGGCGGGCAGTCTGACAGACTTCCTAACAGCAAGAGGGCTGCTAAAGGGGTAAGGATAGCACAGAGTTTGCTGCTCAGAAGAAAGAATAGGTGGACAAAATAGTCCAGGCACACTCTGCCCAGCAGGATGGGAACTTTCAGGAGCTTCAGGCGCTCCATCCCCTTGGCTGGCTACACAACTCCAAGGCCCGCCACCGTGAAACGCAAAGGGCTGCTCCTTCCTCCCAGCCAGCATCAGCTCTCAAACTGGCTGACCCCGCAATTGCACCAGGCCAGCAAGAGGGCAGCCCCTCCTATGGCAGCTACAAGTGTAAAGGATAGAGGCTTCTCCCTGTATGCTTGGCCCAATGGCCCTGGCAGTGGAGACAGGCACTAGAACCAGGAAGCAGGAAAGAGCTCTTTCCTCCCAACAGACACCAGTGCCACTCACCTGCAACCATCACTCCAGTGGTTGAGCAGCTCTAGAGAGTAGAGCTTATGAGCACAAAGGGGCATCACATACAAATATGAAACGTCAAAGGAATCTGGTTCAAACCAAAATCCCACAAACACCAGAACGAGAGCCAAGTGAAACTGAACTCATCAATCTTTCTGAAAGAGATTTCAAAATAAAAATCATAAACATGCTTGTGGAGCTACAGAAAAATATTCATGAACTCAGGGAGGAATTCAAGAATGAAATACAAACATTGAAGAATACAGTATCCAAAGTGAAACATACAAAGGAGGGATTTAAAAGCAGATTAGATGAAGAAGAGGAGATGGTAAATGAAATAGAAATTAGAGAACAGGAATACAAAGAAGCTGAGGCACAGAGAGAAAAAAAGATCTCTAGGAATGAAAGAATATTGAGAGACCTGTGTGACCAATCCAAATGGAACAATATTCACATCATAGGGGTACCAGAAGAAGAAGAGAGAGAAAAGGTGAAAGTATCTTTGATGAGGTAATTGCTGAGAACTTCCCCAATTTGGGGAAGGAGATAGTCTCTCAGCGCATGGAGATGCACAGATCTCCCAGCACAAAGGACCCAAGGAAGACAAGACATATAATAATTAAAGTGGCAAAGATCAAAGACAAGGACAGACTATTAAAAGCAGCCAGAGAGAGAAAAAAGATCACATACAAAGGAAAACCCATTAGGCTATCATCAGACTTCTCAACAGAAACCTTACAGGCCAGAAGGGAATGGCATGATATATTTAATGCAATGAAGCAGAAGGGCCTCCAACCGAAATTACTTGGTCCAGCAAGATTATCATTTAAATTTGAAGGAGGGATTAAACAATTTCCAGATAGGCAAAAGCTGAGAAAATTTACCTCCCACAAACCATCTCTACACTGCTATAGATGGAAGTGTTTCTAAGGCTAAATAGCTGTCACCAGAGGAAATAAAACCACAGTAGAGAAAGTAGACCAATTAATTACTAGGCAGATGCAAAATCAAATCAACTACCCCCAAAGTCAGTCAAGGGATAGACAAAGAGTACAGAATATGATACTTAATATATAAAGAATGGAGGAAGAAGAAAAAGAAGGAAAAAAAACCTTTAGATTATGTTTGTAATAGCACACTAAGTGAGTTAACTTAAACTGTTAGATAGAAAGGAAGTTACCCTGGAACCTTTGATAACCACGTATCTAAAGCCTGCAATGGCAATAAGTACATACCTATTGATAAACACCCTAAATATAAATGGTCTGAATGCACCAATCCAAAGACATAGAGTCACTGAATGGATAAAAAAGCAAGACCAGTCTGTATGCAGCCTACAAGAGACTCACTTCAAACCTAAAGACATACACAGACTAAAAGTGAAGGGATGTTAAAAGATATTTCATGCAACTAATAGGGAGAAAAAAGCAGGAGTTGCAATACTCATAGCAGGTAAAATAGACTTCAAAACAAAGAAAGTCACAAGAGACAAAGAAGGACATTACATAATGATAAAGGGTCAGTCCAACAATAGGATATAACCATTATAAACATCTATGCACCCAACACAGGAGCACCTACATATGTGAAACAAATACTAACAGAATTAAAGGGGGAAATACAATACAATGCATTCATTTTAGGAGACTTCAACACACCACTCACTCCAAAGGACAGATCAACCAGACAGGTAATAAGTAAGGAGACAAAGGCATTGAAGAACACAATAGAACAGATGGACCTACCAGACGTCTACACTACTCTCCACCCAAAAGCAGCAGAATACACATTCTTCTCAAGTGCACATGGAAAAATTTCAAGGACACATCATATACTAGGCCACAAAAAGAGCCTCAGTAAATTCAAAAAGATTGAAATTGTACCAACCAGCTTCTCAGACCACAAAGGTATGAAAATAGAAATAAATTACACAAAGAAAGCAAAAAAGCCCACAAACACATGGCGGCTTAACAACATGCTCCTAGATAATCAATGGATCAATGACCAAATAAAAACAGAGATCAAGCAATAATATATAGAGACAAATGAAAACAATAACTCAACACCGCAAAATCTGAGGGACACAGCAAAGGCTGTGCTAAGAGGAAAGTATATTGCAATACAGGCCTACCTCAGGAAAGAAGAATAATCCTATATAAACAGTCTAAATTCACAATTAATGAAACTAGAAAAAGAAGAACAAATGAGGCCCAAAGTCAGGAGAAGAAGGGACATAATAAAGATTAGAGCAGAAATAAATAAAATTGAGAAGAATAAAACAATAGAAAGAATCAATGAAAGCAGGAGCTGGTTTTTTGAGAAAATTAACAAAATAGATAAACCCCTGGCCAACTTATCAAGAAAAAAAGAGAGTCTATACACATAAACAGAATCAGAAATGAGAAAGGAAAAATCACTACAGATGCCACAGAAATACAAAGAATTATTAGAGAATACTATGAAAAATTATATGCCAACAAACTGGATAACCTAGAAGAAATGGAGAGCTTTCTAGAAAAATACAACCTTCCAAGGCTGACCCAAGGAGGAACAAAAAATCTGAACAGACCAATTACCAGCAATGAAATTGAATTGGTAATAAAAAAACTACCTAAGAACAAAATTCCTAGACCAGAGGTCTTCACTGCTGAATTTTATCAAACATTTAGTGAAGACCTAATACCCACCCACCTTAAAGTTTTCCAAAAAGTAGAAGAGGAAAGAATACTTCCAAACTCATTCTATGAGACCAGCATCATTCTAATACCAAAACCAGACAAAGACACCACAAAAAAAGAAAACTACAGACCAATATACCTCATAAACATAGATGCAAAAATACTCAACAAAATTTTAGCAAACCAAATTCAAATATACAACAAAAAGATCATCCATCAAAATCAAGTGGGATTCATCCCAGGGATGCAAGGATGGTACAATATTTGAAAATCCATCAACATCATCCATCACATTAACAAAAAGAAGAACAAAAACCACATGATCATCTCCATAGATGCTGAAAAAGCATTTGACAAAATTCAATATCCAGTCATGATAAAAACTCTCAACAAAATGGGTATAGAAGGCAAGTACCTCAACATAATGATGGCCATAGATGACAAACCCACAGCCAACATCATACTTAACAGCAAAAAGCTGGAAGCTTTTCCTTTAAGATCGGGAACAAGACAAGGATGCCCACTCTCTCCACTTTTACTCCACATAGTTCTGGAGGTCCTAGCCAGTGTGATAAGGAAGAAAAATATGAAAAGGAAAAAGCAAAATGTTTATGCATGATGACATGACTGTGCATAAATTGGAAGACACCTACAATGAAATTATCATCAAAAAGTGAATTTAAGAAAGTCATAGCTTACAGTTTCAATATACAAAATTAAAGTACAGTAGCAAACAATTGGAAAGGAAAATTTTTAAATTTCAATTACAACACAGTAAACAAAATACTTTAGGAATAAATGTAATATAAGATGTGCAATACCACCGCCATTTTAATGATTCCATTATTTTAATAGGATGAAAGGGATCTGAAAGTAGCAGAGGCCAGGTGATAGAATTTAATCACCAGAAACAAGGCTGGTGTAATCACCATACAAGGCAACTGAGATGAAGTAGGTTTCACAATGTTTTGATTCTGTGGGACTTCTGGCAATGGCTAATTATCACAGCATCCCTAGGAATGAAATAGGTTAACAGTCTACTAAAGAATTAATGTTTCTATATAATTACAAATACTCTAGGTCTGGCAGGAAGAAGAATGATGAATTGCCTTACAGAAAGTTAGAACCTACACTGATCCATAGCCAGTGGCTAATGGTTTGGCCATAAGATCAGTGTTTGGAAAGAAAAGGATTAGTGACCAGGAGATCTGGGGGAAACATTTGTGGATGGACCTCTCAAAATGGGCACAAAATAAGGATATTTGTGTCATCTGTGATTGCTCACTCAGAGGAGATTGTTATGATCAGGTAGACAGAATAGAATCTGTTGTCGTCAGTCAGCCTCTTTCCCAAGCTACCACAATGCTTGCTCAATGGGCACCTGAATTTAGTGATAGGGATGGCAGCTCTACATGAGCTCAAAATGGACCTCCTCCCACTAAGTGTCATCTCCTACCACCACCGCTGAGTGGTGACTTGCCAACAGCAGAGGTCAAGGCTGGAAGCTCACTGTGGCACCATTCCTTGGGGAAACCAGCCTGTCTCCAGGTGGTAGAGTGATTACAGCGTTGCCCTTCCATCATAGAGCGGCAACAACCTGATATCACTGAAACAGGCCTGTCTACTGAATAATCAGCCTCCTGTGCCCACGGCCACCTGTGAACCTAAGTGTTTATTTACTGTTTTATTAACCCTTACAATATTGCTTCTGCCCAGATAATTCCTTTTCACAGTAAAAGAAATACAACAGTGGCTCATGCTCATGGAATTCCAACTGGTCTTACCACATACTGCATCACCTAGAAGCAACTGGATCAACAGGTTCATAGAAGGGCCAGCTGAGGACTCATTACAGAACCAGTTGGGAAACAATATTTTGCAAGATTGTGATACTATCCTAAAGAATGTTTTGAACCTACATCCAATACACGGTGACCGATGTACAAGGGTCTGAGTACTATAAGGCGGCAGTAGGAATAGCCCCTCATGTCATTCCACCTGATTGTCTGCTTGCATATTTTTTACTTCCTGGCCCTGTACCT
>JAVSCE010010745.1:0-33155 GCA_032199065.1 Smutsia gigantea | reverse complement strand
TGAGGCAGAGAGAGATACAAGGATTTCTAGGAATGAAAGAATATTAAGAGAACTGTGTGACCAATCCAAACGGAACAATATTTGCATTATAGGAATACCAGAGGAAGAAGAGAGAGAAAAAGGGATAGAAAGTGTCTTTGAAGAAATAACTGCTGAAAACTTCCCCATGCTGGAGAAGGAAATAGTCTCGCAGTCCATGGAAGCTCACAGATCTCCCAACACAAGGAACCCAAGGAAGACAACACCAAGACACATAATAATTAAAATGGCAAAGATCAAAGATAAGCACAGAGTATTAAAGGCAGCTAGAGAGAGAAAAAAGATCACCTACAAAGGAAAACCCATCAGACTATCATCAGACTTCTCAACAGAAACCTTACAGGCCAGAAGAGAATGGCATGATATATTTAACGTTATGAAACAGAAGGGCCTCGAACCAAGAATACTGTATCCAGCACGATTATCATTTAAATTTGAGGGAGGGAGTAAACAATTTCCAGACAAGCAAAAGCTGAGGGAATTTGCCTCGCATAAACCACCTCTTCAGGATATCTTAAAGGGACTGCTCTAGAAGGAAGCACCCCTAAGGCTAAAAAGAGGTCACAAGAGAAAATAAAATCATAGCAAAGAAAGCAGACTATCCAAATACTAACTAAAGTCAAAGAATAAAATACCTAGTATATAAAGAATGGAGGAGGAAGAACAAGAAGGGAGAGAAATAAAGAGTCATCAGACTGTGTTTACAATAACTTAACAAGAAAGTTAAGTTAGATTGTTAGATAGTAAAGAAGCAACCCTTGAACCCTTGGTAACCACGAATCTAAAGCCAGCAATGGCAATAAGTACATATCTCTCAATAATCACCCTAAATGTAAACGGACTGAATGCACCAATCAAAAGACACAGAGTAATAGAATGGATAAAAAAGCAAGACCCATCTATATGCTGCTTACAAGAGACTCACCTCAAACCCAAAGATATACACAGACTAAAGGTGAAGGAATGGAAAAAGATATTTCATGCAAACAACAAGGAGAAAAAAGCAGGTGTTGCAGTGTTTGTATCAGACAGAATACACTTCAAAATGAAGAAAGTAGCAAGAGATAAAGAAGGACATTACATAACGATAAAGGGGTCAGTCCAAGAAGAGGATATAACCATTTTAAATATATGTGCACCCAACACAGGAGCGCCAGCATATGTGAAACAAATACTAACAGAATTAAAGGAGGAAATAGAAAGCAATGTAGTCATTTTAGGAGACTTCAACACACCACTAACTCCAAAGGACAGATCAACCAGACAGAAAATAAGTAAAGACACAGAGGCACTGAACGCACTAGAACAGATGGACCTAACAGACATCTACAGAACTCTACACCCAAAAGCAGGAGGATACACATTCTTCTCAAGTGCACATGGAACATTCTCCAGAATAGATCACATACTAGGCCACAAAAAGAACCTCAGTAAATTCAAAAATATTGAAATTCTACCAACCAACTTCTCAGATCACAAAAGTATAAAACTAGAAATAAATTTTAGAAAGAAACCATAAGGCTCACAAATACATGGAGACTTAACAACATTCTCCTAATTAATCAATGGGTTAACGACCAAATCAAAACAGAAATCAAAGAATATATGGAGACTAATGACAACAACAACACAAAGCCACAACTTCTGTGGGACACAGCCAAGGCAGTTCTAAGAAGAAAGCATATTGCAATCCAGGCCTATTTAAAGAAGGAAGAACATTCCCAAATGAATAGTCTAAAGACAAAATTACTGAAATTGGAAAAAGAAGAACAAATGAGGCCCAAAGTCACCAGAAGGAGGGACATAATAAAGATCAGAGAAGAAATAAATAAAATTGAGAAGAATAAAACAATAGAAAAAAATCAGTGAAACCAAGAGCTGTTTCTTTGAAAAAATAAACAAAATAGATAACCCCCTAGCCAGACTCATTAAGAGAAAAAGAGAATCTACACACATAAACAGAATCAGAAATGAGAAAGGAAAAATAACGATGGATCCCACAGAAATACAAAGAATTATAAGAGAATATTATGAGAATCTATATGCTAACAAGCTGGAAAACCTAGAAGAAATGGACAACTTCTTAGAAAAATACAACCTTCCAAGCCTGACCCAGGAAGAAACAGAAAAACTAAACAGACCAATCACCAGCAAAGAAATTGAATCAGTAATCAAAAAACTACCCAAGAACAAAACGCCCACATCAGGCGGATTCACCTCTGAATTCTACCAGACATATAGAGAAGAAATAACAACCATTCTCCTTAAAGTTTTCCAAAAAATAGAAGAGGAGGGAATACTTCCAAACTCATTCTATGAAGCCAGCATCACTCTAATACCAAAACCGGGCAAAGACCTCAGCAGAAAAGAAAATTACAGACAAATATCCCTGATGAATGAAGATGCAAAAATACTCATCAAAATATTAGCAAACTGAATTAAAAAATACATCAAGAGGATCATACACCATGAACAAGTGGGATTCATCCCAGGGATGCAAGGATGGTACAACATTCGAAAATCCATCAACATCATCCACCACATCAACAAAAAGAAGAACAAAAACCACATGATCATCTCCATAGATGCTGAAAAAGCATTTGACAAAATTCAGCATCCATTCATGATTAAAACTCTTAAGAAAATGGGTATAGAGGGCAAGTACCTCAACATCATAAAGGCCATATATGACAAACCCACAGCTAACATCATACTTAACAGTGAGACGCTGAAAGCTTTTCATCTAAGATCGGGAACAAGACAGAGATGCCCACTCTCTCCACTGTTATTCAACATATTACTGGAGGTCCTAGCCAGGCAATCAGACAAAACAAAGACATACAAGGCATCCAGATTGGTAAAGAAGAAGTCAAATTCTCACTATTTGCAGATGACATGATATTGTACATAAAAAACCCTAAAGACTCCACTCCAAAACTACTAGAACTAATATCTGAATTCAGCAAAGTTGCAGGATACAAAATTAACACACAGAAATCTGTTGCTTTCCTATACACTAATGATGAACTAACAGAAAGAGAAATCAGAAAAACAATTCCATTCACAATTGCATCAAAAAGAATAAAATACCTAGGAATAAACCTAACGAAGGAAGTGAAAGACCTGGACTCTGAAAACTACAGGACACTCCTAAGAGAAATTAAAGAGGACACTAACAAATGGAAATGCATCCCATGCTCTTGGCTAGGAAGAATAAATATTGTCAAAATGGCTATACTACCTAAAGCAATCTACAGATTCAATGCAATCCTTATCAAAATACCAACAGCCTTCTTCAATGAACGGGAGCAAATCATTCTAAAATTCATATGGAACCACAAAAGATCCCGAATAGCCAAAGCAATCCTGAGAAGGAGGAATAAAACAGGGGGAATTACGCTCCCTGTCTTCAAGCTCTACTACAAAGCCACAGTAATCAAGACAATTTGGTATTGGCACAAAAACAGACCCACAGACCAGTGGAACAGAATAGAAAATCCAAACATTAACCCAAACATATACAGTCAATTAAAATATGATAAAGGAGCCTTAGATATACAATGGGGAGATGACGGCCTCTTCAGCAGCTGGTGTTGGAAAAACTGGACAGCTCCATGTAAGAGAATGAAACTGGACTACTGTCTAACCCCATACACAAAGGTAAACTCAAGGTGGATCAAAGACCTGAATGTAAGTTATGAAACCATAAAACTCTTAGAAGAAAACATAGCTAAAAATCTCTTGGACATAAACATGAGCAACTTCTTCATGAACATATCTCCCCGGGCAAGGGAAACAAAAGCAAAAATGAACAAGTGGGACTATATCAAGCTGAAAAGCTTCTGTACAGCAAAGGACACCATCAGTAGAACAAAAAGACATCCTACAGTATGGGAGAATATATTCATAAAAAACGTATCTGATAAAGGATTGACATCCAAAATATATAAAGAACTCATGCACCTTAACAAACAAAAAGCAAATAATCCTATTAAGAAATGGGCAGAGGACATGAATAGACACTTCTGTAAAGAAGAAATTCAGATGGCCAACAGGCACATGAAAAGATGCTCCACATCGCTAATCATCAGAGAAATGCAGATTAAAACCACAATGAGATATCACCTCACACCAGTGAGGATGGCCAACATCCAAAACACAAACAACAACAAATGTTGGCGAGGATGTGGAGAAAAGGGAACCCTCCTACACTGCTGGTGGGAATGCAAATTAGTTCAACCATTGTGGAAAGCAGTATGGAGGTTCCTCAAAAAACTCAAAATAGAAATACCATTTGACCCAGGAATTCCACTCCTAGGAATTTACCCTAAGAATGCAGCAGTGCAGTTTGAAAAAGACATATGCACCCCTATGTTTATCGCAGCACTATTTACAATAGCCAAGAAATGGAAGCAACCTAAGTGTCCATCAGTAGATGAATGGATAAAGAAGAGGTGGTACATATACACAAGGGAATATTATTCAGCCATAAGAAGAAAACAAATCCTACCATTTGCAACAACATGGATGGAGCTAGAGGGTATTATGCTCAGTGAAATAAGCCAAGCCAAAAAAGACAAGTATCACATGATTTCAGTCATATGTGGAGTACAAGAACAAAGAAAAAACCTGGAGGAACAAAACAGCAGTAGACTCACAGAACCCAAGAATGGACTAATAGTTAACAAAAGGAAAGGGACTGGGGCGGATAGGCGGGAAGGGAAGGAGAAGAGGGAAAAAGGGGCATTACGATTAGCATACACAATGTTGGGGGCGCACGGGGAGGGCTGTACAACTCAGAGAAGACAAGTAGTGATTCTATAGCATCTCACTACGCTGATGGACAGTGACTGTAATGGGGTTGGTGGGGGGGACGTGATGAAGGGGGTAGTTTAATAACCATAATATTGCACATGTAATTGTAGATTAATGATACCAAAATAAATTATATTAAAAAAACTGTATGAGAAATCTGAAGGCTAGGCCTGGGCATCAGCCCCCCCTGGGCCTTTGCTGTAGGTAGCTTTCTGCTGTTACTACACCCTAAATCTTAGGGGCACTTTTGTAGCCTGTTGCTACAATCCTGGGAGGTTGGTGGGATAAGAAATGTTAATCCCACTTTTCAGATGAATAAGCCAGAGCTCAGAGATGTTACCTGAATGGCCCAAGGTGACATAACCGATGGGAACAATCTTGCTTGTATTACGTTTCTAAATCCTTTAGCCCTCTGCCTTGCAATTGTAGGATGCAGCAATACCAAACAATGTCTATTTCCCTCCATGCAATATACAGTTGCTCATCTTTGGGGTCTTATTTGTGCTATTCTGACTCTAATGCCATTGCTTTTGCTTTGGCCACTGTCCCTTCCCTGATACAGATATTTCTCTCCCTCCTTTTTTCCTTCCCTTTTCCATGGACACATACCTACAGTCTTACATGGCTATGGGAATATAACATGGTACAGCTGCTGTGGAAAACAGTTTGGCAGTTTCTTAACATGCTAAACATAGATTTACCATATCACCCAGCAATTCCACTCTTAAAATATACTCAAGAAAATAAAAAACATAGGTACACACAAAAACCTGCACTCAGATGTTTATAGCAGCATTATTCATAATAATGAAAAAGGAGAAACAACCCAAATGTCCAGCCACTGATGAGTGGATAAGCAAAATGTGGTATACTCATATAATGGAATATTAGTTGGCAATAAAAAGGACTGAAATATTGATATGTGCTACAACATGGACGAATCTCAAAGCATTATGTATGTGAAAGAAGTCAGATACAAGAGGCTATGCATTATATGATTCCATTTATATGAAATGAACAGAATTAGCAAATCCATAGAGACCAAAAGTAGATTAATGGTTTGGTTATAGGAATATTTCTCCAGATGAATTTTGTGCTTGATTTTCTGCATATTCTTGGTCCAAGTTGGTAGGATAAATATGAACACTTAGTGTGTGTGAGATGAAGACCTAGGAGTAAAACTCTCAGGTGAGAGCACCCTTTCTCAAGTCCAGGTTAAGAAGGACAAGGACCCAAAGTTTCTTCTTGTGTCCCTCTGCTGATGGGTGGGTATTTGTCTGTTTCACCCTTTCATTGAGACTGCAGCTCTTCAACAGCTTAGTTCTAACTCTTCACCTCACTGAGGCTCAGGACAGCACCTTTGTCCCTACCCGGGCAGTAAACCCAAGCCTGCTCATGACTGAGTCATGCCAACTCCCCAAGGAGCCACAGTCCTGGCTTGCTTGCTGGCTTCTCTGGGATTTTAGCTCCTTCATTTCTGTGCTTCTTCTGTATTCCTTCATCTGTATTTCTTGTGACCACACATACTGAAACTATTTTTTCTTTTCATAATGCCTACATATTTTTAGCAACAATTGTTTCCTGCTATCTTAGGCTACTATGTGGCTGGAAACAGGTTTGTAATAACTTCATAACTGGATTCCTTGTGTCCAATCTAACAATTCTTAGATCTATTTTTACAATTACAGCTAGAGAGATAATTTTGAAGTGCAACGGTTACTCCCCAACTTAAAAATTTGACATGGCCCCAGGGAAAAAGATCACTCCTTGGAATGACTGCAAGAGTCCCCATGGTATGAATCACACCTTTCTCTAAAATCTCACCCTTCGAACTCCTGATCTCATTCTCCACATGCTGGTGATAAAGAACTGCTTTTCAGCAAATGGGCCATGTTCTCTTCCGCCTCAGAGCATTCACATAAGCTGTTCTTTCTGCATAGCCCCTGCTCACTTTTAGCATTCCTAATTCTTCCTGATCCTTCTGGTTTCTGGTTAAATGCCACTTTTCCCAAAAGGCCTTCAGTAGTGATGGCGTGTGGACTTCCCATCTTATAATATCCCCTATCTCGTAATTATTGTTCAAGATCTGTCTTTCAGTCTTGGTGCTAACCTTCTTAAAAAGTGGAACTGTCTATCTTGCTCACTGCTCTTGGTCTAACAATTAATCTAGTACGTGGCAGACAGTAGCGGCTTAATAAGTCTTTGCGAACAAACAAACGAACAAATGAACACTCCATTCGTGAATGGAGTTCTCTGACTGAAGTTCTGCTTCACATCAGATTGCTGCCATCAGTTGGAAGGATAGAGCACTCTTTAAGGAAGTTCTCTTTCAAAAATGTGTGTATGGTGTGTTGGGAGAATTCTGATACTCGAGAAGTAAAGACTAAAGTGAAGTAGAAACCCAAATTCTTCTTTCAGTTCAACCTCACACATACAAAGTATTAAGCTCAACAGGCCAGAAGGGAGAAAGACAGGCATGGTTTACGAGACTTCAGCGCAGACATAGTAATGAGATTCAATCAATGCAAATGCCTGGGTGAAACCAAGGAATCTTTAAAAGGGGAGCAAGAATAATTTTCTATTTCTTCTGGATCAGTGACCTCCAGCAGGACTTAGAAAAGGCTTAGGAGACATGTCATCGCGTTATCAAAGAGCAGATTGTCTTGCCCTCAGGGACAGAGAGTAAGCATGGAGACACTGGACTATGATCAGTAATACAACCTAGATTTCATGGTCATTGTGTCAAGATATTCCTTACACTGCAGTCTCCAAAACCATTTATTCCAAGAATCAGGTATTCATGGACTAGAATACCAGAATTTATAATTGTGTCCGGTACATGGTTATGACCACAGGCAACTTGATTCTACTTTCTATTAACTTTAAGGTTTATCTTTCACTGTGTTTGCAGATAACATCCTTTCATGTTAATATTCATTTTACTGCAGGATGCAGAGGCAAGCCTCTTTTTAAAGCTTTCCTTCTATGTCAAGATCCAGGATGACTAATTACTTCCAGTACGTGGGTTGTTTTTGCTTCCTTCTTTCATCCTCCCTTCCCATTTATTTCTTTACTTAATGGTGGAGGCAGAATGAGAGCATAAAGAATGAGGGGTTTTCTTTTCAGAGTCTACTAATTACCCTTTCCCATCAACTCCATCAGGAAGATAAAAAACAAAGCCAAAAGACTAATTTCAAAAGATAAAAATAAGCAACCCACAAACATTTCAAAAGTGATTTTTTGTTATCTTCTCAAAGGAGCCCTGATATACCAGTCTTTGATATAAAAATATGACCATTTTGAAAATGCTCCATAGATACATGTATTACTACTATGGGGAATAGATGTTGTTAGAGAATTTTTAAAGTCTCTATTACTGGGAGAGAATAGGTTATGAAATGCAGTTCCCAAGGCAGTGATGATACCTAAGTTGTCTCCCTTTGCTCCGTGTATCTCACCAAATACTGACTGAATTTTCTATTTACTTAATGTTTCTGAAGCTATGGTACTGAAGATTCAATTCACTTATCAAAGCTATCTTTGAAGAATTCAAATTCCTTTGGAAGGATTAAGAAATCTTTTTCATGTTAGTGTGAATTAGTCTAATCAGATCGCTTTAACATTATCTCAATTTCACTGAATGACTCAGAAATTCAGAGTTTGACAGGGAAGGGATGAAGGATTTGGGACAGCATGAAGATAGATATCCTTAAAAGAGGGGCAAAAAGGGCAATATAAGACTCATAAAAAGAGATGAGAAACTACTAAGATAAAAGGGCATTTTCTTCCTCCTAACACCTGAACTAATCCAGTATTTGGGCACACACTATTAGTATTAGGTTCTGGATAAATCACGGTCCATACAGTCTTTTAGAACTACCGATATGACCTAGCTGCCATTTAAAAATATCTTATCTTTTGGAAGAGATATTCTGAGAATGGAAAGATATCCTAAAACTCAAACCTTGATGTAAATCATACTTTTGACATTATATACATTGTTCCTAAGTTGTAATGTGCATCATATCACATCACTTAGGAATATAAACTTTGAGGCCATATACAATAAAAAATCTAGATACTTAATTATTAGTTATTTTTTCTTGGAGTTTGTAAAAAAATGTCTTAATATAGCTACTCCTTGGCTTGCTGGGGAGAGAAAAACCTCTGTCCAGTACTTTTCCAGACTAATGTTTATTTTTGGACAGTAAGCTGTTAGAGTCTACTGACATTTATAAGGAAGAGAGAAGAAAAAAATCCTCATTTCTTTAGTTCTCGAGTTGTCACCTATCGGGAACCTAGCCAACAACAAAAAATTTGTTAAAAAAATGTCTCTGAGTGAACGAAGTACCAATATCCTCTGCTCTTTACTGGTAGGAAAGCTACTTAGACTAACCACAACACTTATTTACTCTTAGTTTCCACAAACTTCTAGTAAGCTGGGTTGTCTGGTCTCCCAAGTCCAAAGAAGCCTGAAGGCAGTGAATTAAGGGGTGTTGGGGAAGAGGTCCTTACGGAACCTCATGGAGTGTTGTAAGTGACATATTGCTTTTAAGAGAAATTGTATTTATTTTCCTTAAAAATAATTTTTTTGAAGCTCACCTTTCTTGAGTGAATACCCTCTTCTAACTTTAGGGCTGAGTACTTTATATATTACTTAATTACATCTCACTCAAGTCGATGAGTTAGAAATTACTATCTGTATGAGGTCTCTCCCATTTGCTCCCCCTCTACCTTCATTGAACTAAGTGGTTGGGTAGGGAGATTATGTTTATGGAATTCATATTACAGGTCATGTAAGGTTTGAAGGATAAGGCTATAGTTCAAACAGCCTCCAGGGTATCATCTTAGGGAAATTTGCTATCATGATCGCTGTTCAGAGGATATATACGTATATACCCTGACCACTTCCCTACCCTCTTCTGCCTCACCCTGCCACTTTAATGGCAGGTGGCTTTTGCCTCTCATTAGAGGAGGGTCCAGGACATGGGTAGGTTTCCTGTCTAAACCACAATAACAGTCAATCCCACCTAGTTGCTTATGCAGCCTGTTATACCCTCAAACTTAGGCAGAACTTGCAAGCCTGCCAGCATATATACATGTATAAAGCTTTTTAAAATTCACTAGTAATCAAGGAACTGCAAATGAAACCTGTTCATATTACTTACGGTGAGAATGCACTGATGGCAGGAGTATAAATTTGCACGAAAACTTAACCATTAACTTGGTAATACCTATCAATGTGTTGTCTGTCCTATTACCCAGAAATTCTACTCCTAGGTCTATGGGATACATAAGCTCTCACACATGTACATATGGACAGAAATACATTACTACTGGAAGCAATTTAATGATAGCAAAAATTAGGAAGAACCCAGAATGTTTCAGTCATTGCTTATCTATCCAGTAGAAAAATATATAGCAATGAAAAGTCTCCTGGCCCAGAGATACAATGGATCCACATGGATAAAAATTCAAGTTTCATACTGAATGGGGAAAGTGAATTTCATAAGGATACAAGCAGTATACTATTTATATAAAGTTTAAAACATTAAATATTATTCAAGCAAACATCCACATGTAATAAATCAAAATCCATACAAAATAAAACATAAAGAAATCCACCAAATCCTAGGCTGTGAATTTTGATCAAAGAGGCATCAACATGGAGTGAGAGTTCTTTTGGTAGTATATTATTTCTTAAGTTGGGTGAGATGTACATATGTATCTGTTATATTACTTAAGTACCTTTTTGTATCACTGAAATATTTCAAAATGAATTTTAAAAATTATAAAATGATCTAAAACATTGGTTGCTACGAGGTCACAAAAACGCACACCAAGCCGAAATTCTCCCAAACGAATATAATCAGAATGACAACAGAATTACATTTTACCAGAATTCAATTACTTGCTTACCTCCTCTAACAGAAAAATAAAATGCTGAACTTCATGAAGTGGAAAAAATGCATATATTCAGACACAAATGGGTGCACACACACAAACACACATATGCACAGGCACGCACGTACTCACCTGTGTGCTCATTAGTAGCCAAGGTCAAAAACTTCATATTTACATGCATGCATGTTACACTTTGAGAAATACTATAAGTAGACATTTTTATGGCTATAAATGACAACCAGCTTCAAGGAAGAGGAGAAAATAATACATTATCCAGAAACAAACTGCAAAAGCTCAGGAGCATGGAGTCATTTCATGCAGGACCAAATGTTTATGAGAATAATACATATTATCATTATTGTCACTGCTTTTATCAGCAATAAATCTGTCAATTTTCTTTTCTTCCTACTATTCTCCTAATACTACCCTTTTACCAATCAAGATATGTTCATTCTTCATTTACAGACTTACAGAAGCTAAACCATCAATAACATATCCCTCTTACTCATACAGATGCATGGATTATTCCTAAGTGGGCTAATAAAGAGGGGCAAAGAGGGAATTCTGCTCCTTGAACAGTAAATTTCATCTCACATTCCTTCTGCACATGTGAGCGAGGAGAAATGGTTAGAAGGACAAAGCCCACTGTCTTTTTACTGGCCTCACCGTATCATAGATTGATAGGAGCAGTCTCTATAGCAGGGAGTTAACTTCTTTGTATTGCTTTTTTTTTAAGAGAGAAATATTTTTTAGGCAACTAAAATGACTCATTTTTGTTTGCTCAAGATCACTGAGATTCCGTATTGTAGAATTCCTTAGTTCAAATTAAAACCTATTCATATTACTTATGGTGAGAATACACTGATGCACGACTGATGTTACATATTCTCTTACTCATTTATAAACGTCTAGATTCAGTACACTAAGTTGGCATACATAACTGGATTAGAGTCCTCCAGAGTCATGTTTTGGTTTCTTTTCTCTCCTGGAGGCTTTGATTCTAATTTTCAGCAGAAATGCACCCTAGGCTAGCAGGTTACGATTAGAATTATTTCTTGTTCCTTGTCAATACTTGCCTTTTAGGTAGATGTAATGAGCAAAATTAGTGGTGAAGTCCACCCAGACAGGATCTTCCTCAAGAATGGCATGCTCGGTAGACCTTCATCCTGAAATAAGAGAGCAACTTGTTACAGTACCAGCTGAAGCCTTCTACTAACACCTCTACTTTATGATACACCATAAATGGTGATGTAAGTATCTATCTGTATGCTTGAGCTTTATAAAGAGCCCTCAAGAATGCCATACTAGTTACTGTATTTCATTATTGAAAGGCTAGATATCAAAGGTAGAATTAAGGAGAGGTAGGAGTGGATGAGAGAGCAGTGCTGTTTTGAATTCTAATGAAAACAACCAATAGAATGTGAGTTGATTTCACCCATTACTCCTCAAAAAAAGAAAGTTCCAAAGGCATGTATGTAAATTTTTTAACACATCTTTACATAGTTTGGGAAGACCATGCACTCATTTACAGAGTAAGGAATTAAATTCACACAAATTCGATGGTGAGTCACTTTTAGAGAGAGGAGTGTGGGCCCTCTGGTGTTGCGTCGGACGCTCAGCTGGAAGCTATCCCTTTTTGTGACAGGGTGACCCAGGAGGAGGCTGAAGAAGTGCTGAGAAGACTGTCTTCCCTGGGGGCCGAATATGACGCTACCTGAATGCGTGCTGCCTGCCTGCTGGATTGGGTATCCTCTGGCACACTCTAGACTCCTGTGAATGTAATGCCTGCTCCATTCTGGAGCTCTTTTGGATACTCCAGAAATTTCTACCTGTCCTATTTATTAACAGATAAAAACCTGGCCACTTTTTACCTTTATCCAAATGGTGAATAGGTTTGTTGAAGATTTTCTAGATTAAGACTCTACTTGTCCCCTTATTAATGGCCACCACATTTTTTCATCTTGGAAGTTCCATGGGTCGGGTGAGACCTAGTTGCCTGGTCATCTCAAAAGAGTTTTAAAAAATCATCGATAAAATACTAATGACAAATTCATGGGGAAGGCTGTAAGAGGTAGAATGAGGATGGAGGGATGGAGAGAGAGAAATGCCTAGTGGTGATAGGAGAGCAAAATCATAGACTCCAGTCCACCTTCCACCTTTCCCCATTTGGAACATCATTACTGTACATCAGAAAAAAAGTGTCTTTGAGTCTCTCTATCGTGTGTGATTTTGACCACAGAGGTTTTGCTTGTACTCCCTCCTCAAATGGAAATAGTCAGAGCATTGGTGTCTAAGACAATGCCTTATCGAATCCTCTTTTAGTGATGGCAAAAAAACATTTCACCCCAAATCAAAACTTCTGAGAACCCTTAGCACATTTCCTTGTCTGATAGGCCCAACTAAGCCTTATACTCTCCTCCATGCTTTTTATGGCCAGGTCCCCTAGATGGCCTTGGTTCCGAAACAGTTTTAGGTTAGGGCCCTATAGCTGACATCTCTGATGTCTCCATCATATCCCCTCAGTCCATCTCTGATTTCAGTCCCAGATGAATCAGGTAGACAGTTCTTTACAATCTCAGTCACAACTGTGTTGTTAGCGTCCCAGGCCAAGCGCACATTGCACATATTCCTGATTTGTCTCAGAATTTTCTCTGGCCCTGTGGTTGCCCATGTGATCCACTAGTGTAGGAGAATTACACCCTAGGGGGCAACTCCAAACATAGGTAGACAGTTCTTAGAGACATTTATGTGCTTCTCAGCAGGAGATCCTGGTGGAATCAAGCTTCATTACCTATAGCTGTAACTTGGCCAACTCGTATTTCCTTTCTCACTCCTATTTTCTCATTCCTGTTTCCTGAGGTCATTTCCAAAATCAACTACCCACACCCAAACCTTGTTTCAGACTCTACTTGGGGTAATTTAAACTACAACAAGATCTTGCAAAAAATGTACACTGTACACAATGTAATTCAGGGATCTGCTATAGGAAAACCAATAAATGTATGCAACCAAGCCTTTCCTGAAATTATCTACTGACATGACATGACCATCATCACAAGATGTCAGTGTCCCAGACTTCACTGCATAGTCTGTCAAATGTATCAGGGAAATCAACTGAAGAGAGGCTAAGCCCAGTGCTATCTGGATAGAGAGCCATTATCTCCTTTCCAAAATAGGATATACAAACTCCAAAGTCATTATGTCCTAGTGTTATCAGATAAGCTAGTATTCAAGAGATAGGAAGGGGAACAATTGAGGCCTGCAGGGCCAAGAAAGCACTCTCCACGAAGTTTTTGTCTTTGACCTCTGACCTTCCAGTCTCTGCCCCTTCCATAGTTGTCTTCTCAAGACAATTCTGTTATTGTCTCTCTTTTTCTGCCATGGAGGAAAGTAAGATAATAAAATAATTGAAAACAAGTGTTTTGATGAATCACCCTGTGGTGTTGGCCATAAATTTCAAGAGATGTATATGTTTGCAGGCTTACATTTTTTAAGAGCTATGTCACCTTCCAAAAGAACCAGCACACCTACTGGTTTTATTTGGATGTGTTATGACATTGTGGTGGTGACTTGCTAATAATTCATAGTTCATGATATTGCAGGATTTATCCAAGCAGATGAGATTTCCCTTTCTTCCACAAAACTTATAATGCTCTATTTTTTGATATTTTTTTTACTGATATATAGTTGATAAGCAATATATTCGTTTCAAGTTTACAACATAGTAATTCAACAGTTAACTACATTATTAAATGCTCACCTTAACTAGTGTAGGTACTGTCAACATAAAAAGATGTTACAGAACTATTGACTATATTCTCTATGCTGTACTTCATTCCTACGGCTAATTTATATTATGTTTGAGGTTTTGTGCCTCTTTATACCCTTCACATATTTCACCCACCCATCCCACCCCCAGCTCCATTGTAACCACCAGTCACTTCTCAGTGTATATGAGTCTATTGTTGTTTCATTTGTTTTGCTTTGTTTTTAGATTCCACATATAAGTGAAATCATATGGTATTTGTGTTTCTCTACCTGGCTTATTTCACTTAGCATAATACCCAATAAGTCCATCCATGTTGTCACAAATGGCAGGATTTCTTTCTTTTTTATGCCTGAACAATATTCCATTGTATATATGTATTGCATCTTCTTTGTCCATTCATCTATTGATTGACACTTAGGTTGCTTCCATATCTTGGTTATTGTAAAAAATGTGGCAATAAACATAGGGGTTTATATCTTTTTAAATCAGAGATTTTACTTTCTTCTGGTAAATTCCTAGAGTTTGAATTACTGGGTCAAATGGTATTTCCATTTTAGTTTTTTGAGGAACCTCTATACTGCTTTCCACAGTGGCTACACCAATTGACATTCCCACCAACAGTGTAGGAGGGTTCACTTTTCTCCACATCCTTACTAATGCTTGTTATCTCTTGTCTTTTGGATAGTGGCCATTCTAACTGCTATGGGTTAATATCTCATTGTGGTTTAGATTTGCATTTCCCTGATGATAAGCAATGTGGAGCATCTTTTCATGTGCCTGGTGGCCATCTGTATGTCTTCTTTGGACAAATGTCTATCCAACACCCTGTTGACCATTTAAAAAGGAAGTTAAAACTGTGTTAATAAAAGTTGAATTGTTAGAATATCTGTGGTGTTCACTTCAAAAAGAGCACATTCTTCTTTTTTTTTAATATAATTTATTTTATTATCATTAATTTACAATTACATGTGCAATATTACGATTATTAAACTACCCCTTCATCAGGTCCCCCCCACCAACCCCATTACAGTCACTGTCCATCAGCGTAGTGAGATGTTACAGAATCACTACTTGTCTTCTCTGAGTTGTACTGCCCTCCCCGTGCGCCCCCAACATTACATCTGCTAATCGTAATGCCCCTTTTTCCCTCTTATCCCTCCCTTCCCACCCATTTTCCCCAGTCCCTTTCCCTTTGGTAACTATTAGTCCGTTCTTGGGTTCTGTGAGTCTGCTGCTGTTTTGTTCCTTCATTATTTTTTCTTTGTTCTTATACTCCACATATGAGTGAAATCATTTGATACTTGTCTTTTTCGGCTTGGCTTATTTCACTGAGCATAATACCCTCTAGCTCCATCCATGTTGTTGCAATGGTAGGATTTGTTTTCTTCTTATGGCTGAATAATATTCCATTGTGTATATGTACCACCTCTTCTTTATCCATTCATCTACTGATGGACACTTAGGTTGCTTCCATTTCTTGGCTATTGTAAATAGTGCTGCAATAAACATAGGGGTGCATCTGTACATTCTTCTTTTATTAGTAAAATTTTTCTGTTTATATTTGTCCTTAATTTTACTCTTTTATCTTATTGAGACTTTCGCTTTATAATCAACTCATCCAAAGGCTTCAGGCAACTCATCAAAAGCCTTCTCACATGGTTGTGTAGGGTGTTAACATTAGGGGAAGCAGAGAGCAGGGTATGTGGAAACTGTACCATCTTCACAACTCTTCTGTAAATCTAAAATTTTTTCAAAACAAAATGTTTCCTGTTTTGTTTGTTTTTAAAGCCTTTACAGGTAAATTCCTTCATTTGTCAGTGTCTTGACATTGTATTGAATTTTCTGTCTGAACTGTATTACTTTTTTTTCTGTCTTCCTTCCTGAGGCAGAAGGTATATACTAAAGATTATAGTCAAGTAGGCACAGTTGTTATGTGAAAAGTATGTATTCTTGTGAGAGAATGCATAGTTTTTACCTTTTTTTCTTTACGACTGGAAAAATGGCCAATCCCCTTAAACACAGAGATCATGAGGTGGTATGTACACCCTAGTAGGAATCTAGCTGCTTTTTGACATAGGTATGCAAACAATGTTTCTCATCTTCTGTTCATGAGCAACAAGCTTAAACTTCAGATTAAATTATCACATAAACTGTCATATCAAAAGGGCTTTCGGAACTGATTTCCTCAAATCTTTTATTTTTATCAGAAAAAAATTTTACACAGAAAAAGTACTCAAATAATTTAGATGCAAGTGCAAATTAGTTCCAATCATGTTTCCATTTTGTAAATAGAATTACAGAGAGTAAAATTTATACAAATGGGTGAATTGAGGTCTCACTGGAGTGATACCTAAAAGCAGAAAATGGGTTCCAGAGCTTCCTAGACTTGTGATATGCACAGTATCAGCTACTCTTTGGGTAAAACAGAAAAGTCTTAGACCAAAACAGATCTGGAATTGGCCTTTCTCTCTGTTTTTCTCTGGCAGAGTCCTCTTGTTAGCCACACATACCTTTCATTTAGGGAAAAAGACTATTTTAGTATACCTGTTGAATGTTAAATAATGTGCTTCCAGGAAGCTCCAGTGTATGTGGAACCCTCTTTTATAAAGCTACATTTGTACTGGGAATTTGAGGGCAACTTATTTTCAGAGTCTTTATTTTTCTCTTTGGCTGGAAGGCTCTACAAACCCTTCCTAGGTAGGCTTCCCTTGGGTCATCTTCCCACTGATACATCAGCAAGAACACAGCATGTTCTTCACTGTTCTGGGCCGAGCTATGACTCATGGTGTTGGGCCAACTGAAGATGTTCTGTAAGGCTGTTCTTAGTTGAGCTTTCTATTCTGGGTGTTTCTTCAGTAGCTTCTAGATTTCTCTCTTAAGGTTTCTCTTGAACTTGAAATGCTGCCAGGTTTTCTAGATTTGTGGGCTTTTTCTACCAACTTCTGAAGCCTGGACTACATTGGCTGTGCCCAGAGAGAGGCAGGTGACTACTTTGAGGCCTCTCATCTCTTCTTTCCTCTTCTGATGGGCCAATATTATTAGCTGCTTGAGGTGGGTGGTCATGTTGTTGAATGTCAAATCTGCCACAGCCACTGGTCAACTTATTGAGGTTTTCTTTTGTAATCTATAAAATAAAGGTCATACTTCTAATCTCTAGGGCTTCTATGAGAGTTTAATGACTGATTTTTGTATCTGTATAGATAAGGATATATAAAACCCTCATGGAGGTGCCCCATTTCTTTGGTCTTCTTGCCCTTCTGAAAGGCTCTTACCTTTTTGTGCTGTTCCTAGAACTGGCAGTGATGGCTCCTCTTAGTCCCTCTATAGGGCATCCCCAAGCAGTATCCCTGAGAAGTCATCCAGCTGGACTCACCAGGTGGTATATTTCTGCCCATATTTCTCACTTTCAAGTAATAAGTGCACAGTCCTTCAGGGGGGCCTATTGAGCGAGACTGGGTGATACTACTCAGTGTTTCTGCAAAGCTGAGAGATGCACCCTGAAACCTAGTCCTGCAATGACCCAAGAGCGCACACCAAGCATGCAATAATAGCTGTGGCTTCCTCTGCAGTGCTGAACGTTGTTACCAGAAGAACTTGGCAAAGATTCCTGGGCTGGGAGTCACAGAGTTCAAAGTGAATCACAGACATTCCCTATTCATTCAAGCCCAAGGTCCAAATGAAACCCAACACCGATGCTGGTTTGTTTATGCATAAAGCCATCCTCTCCTATGGATTATTTAGTCTCCCGGGCTGTTCTACCCAACTCTTCACACCCTTCCTTTCATTGCTCTGTATGTTAACTCTATTGACCTTTCAAACTTAGCTTAAAATCCATCTGTTTCGCCAAACCTGTCTAGATCCCTTATCTCAGCCTGAAATTATGTATTTTTTTCTCTGAATTGCTATTGGTATAATCATGCGTTAGCTTGTGATTGTTGTCATCCTTTCAAAGAGCCATTTAAATTTCATTGTTATTTAATGAGAAATGTGTATAAGGTTTATCTTCTCAAAAAAGATAGTGAAACCTTTGAGAGAATACATTATGCTTTTTTTGTGCCTGCCATAATGCCTATTACAAATATCTTGGTGGACATGATATTTTCATTTGCATAATGGCTTCTACAAATACCTGCAAACCATCAACTCTCAAAGATTTCTAGAGAAGGTCAAGTGAATATGAATAATCCAACATTTGAATTATTCAAAATCATTTATATTGAGTTTTGGAAGATATTAATGGCAGCTACATTCTTTCCTTATTAAATGACTTAAAAAAACATAATAGTAACATCAACACTTGCTAAGTACTTTGTGGTTCTCAGAGCTTAGTTCAAACTAATAATGATTCATCTATATTCTCTGAGTACCTGTGACAGAAGGTGGGCAGGTGGCACACAATCAAGGAGTGGTTACAAGAAAAGTCTAGAAATCCTGATTTCCTTTGTAGCTCATATAGTACCCACAGCCATGTCAGTCTACACCTATGCATTTGCCACATTTCACGTGCGTTTCTCACTAACATCAGCTGATAAGTGATTGAGAGCAGCACGTAGCCTACATTCACATTCTGGCTCTTCCATTTCCCAGCTATGCGATCATGGACAACTTACGTAACTTCTCTGTACTTCAGGGTCCTCCTGAGCCAAACAGGGATAACAATAGAGTTTCATAAGTTTGTTGGCATGAGAGTTAAATGATATATGTAAAATGCTTAGCACAATGTCTGAGATATTGTAAATGCTCAGATATTAGAGAGAAGGAGCAAGTACAAGAACACAAGAGAGGAAGAGAGTCATTAGAAGTTGTTTTCTTCCTTATTCTTCCAGAATCCAAAGTGTAAAGAATACCAGAGAGGGAGGAGTAGCTAAGTGTAAAGAGAACCCAAGCCATGCTCTCCTCTTGGGAAAGAATGATGGGAAAGAAAAATAGCACAAAACCAGAGCAAGAGCAAATCGTAAATGGGCACAAAATTCCCAAGGGTAAGACATTGCTGCAGGGAGGGGGGCCGTTAGCTATTGAAGGCTATGTATATATAATATGGAGTGGTTCAACTAACAGCAAATGCCTGCCTTCTGGAGGCTTCCAGAGGGTGGACTTTGTACCTAACTCAGTTTATAGGCCAATGATATCCCTGAACTCTTGTTATGATGTTCGGGCTAGTGATCCAAAGAACATTTAAGGGCTCAAGGTTTTGGATGGGGAGGTGAGACACAGACATGACATAATTGCAACTTGGGGTAGGAGGAATGTGAATGAAAAAGGAAGCAAGATTTCCAGCTCATAGGAAACGTGTCAACTCAGGGCTCTAGAGGGAAGATCTCCCCAAGGTCACTGAGAGTGAACTGCTTAGTGAAGGGGAATTTAAGCCAGGCATTGAAGGCTGAGTGGGAGGTTCCTTTAAGCACACCACAGCAGTGTGTTAACATGGAAACAACACTCACTCTTGCTCCCAATAGGCCTGGGTTAGAAGCCAGGGCCCATCCCTCACCAGCTGCATTTACTAAATAATACATACATTCAAGACTATTGTGGGGAATATTTGTTAAGTGTCTAGTACAGCATCTGGTATGTAGTAGGGCCTCAAAATAGTAGTTATTATTGGTAACCATAGTCTTGGAGGGTTTTTTTTTAATGGTGCCACTGCCTTGAGCACTGCTAAGCACAGCTGTTTCCCATTCTTTCTCTATGACTCTGGGTAGCAGTGGTAAATACCTACAGGGGTTTCTGTGCTCACCTCCCAGGAAATACCACAGAGAAAGGACACAGGCCTAATTCACAGTTTTCAGAAGCCCATGACAGAAGCAACGGAACAAGCCCCAGCCATCAGCTACAGCAAACTTCAAGGAGAGGCAAGGTCCTTTGGAAGGGCTGGTCTTCACCAGACTATAAAGCCAGAGGGCTTTGCCTTCATCATTCCTTCCTCCTCCTCCTTCCACCCTTTGCCTCCTTCCTCTACCTCAAAGAGCAGTGTATATCCTGAGCAGCTTTACTCTTCCTGTCAATGGGTGAAGGCGGCAGTCTGATCAAACTCCTAAACACTAAGGTTTAACGGATTAATTAAGTCACTCTCCCACAGATATTGGTGTTTAAAATATTCTGAGGGATGAGCAGTGTTTAACCTACAGCACGCATGTCTGCGAGTAGGAGTTTGGATGTCAGCAACCAGCACAGGGATGCAGGTCAGGGTGCGGTAGTTACGCCCAGGACTACTGGGTTCATTTCACGTGGAGAAGAGCATGGTGGAAGGGAGAAGTGCTTGGCATTCTGGGGTATGCAAACCACCTTAAAAACTCAGCTCTGGCATTTTTAGTTATTGATCCTTGTCAAGTAATTTGACCTCCCTGTTCTCACTTTCTCAAATGAGTAATGAGAACGATAAACCTTACCTTATACAGGATGTGGTGAGGGTTAGACAAGCACTTCTCAAATTGAATTGTGCATGCAAACCACTTGGGCATCGTGTTAAAATACAGGTTCTGATTCAGGAATTCTGGAACAAGGCCCGAGGTGCTGCATTTCTAAAGAGCTCTCTTGGTGCCAATGCTGCTGATCCAAGGGCCACATTTGGGGTAGCAAGAGGCTGTTAGAGGATGTAATAATGATAATGCAGCCTTTCTTCCTAGACGATTTGGTGGAAAGAGATCATTTCTCACTCTTGGCTTGCTCCCAGTTACAAAAAAAAAGTCAAGTTGAGGCTGGAGAAGTGTAGAGGAGCAGAAGTTGCTACCAGGGTTTGGGGAAGGAGCTACTGCTTAAGCAGAAGGGCTGAAAACTATTGTTTTTGTCTTGAAAGTTGATGCTCAAGAATCTCCTGGCCTGGGCTGCCTGAGGAGAGGGCAATGGTGGTACGAGTTTTCCTCCTCCCCAAGCACCAAGCAGTGGCTGCCTATGTTGCTGTTCATTTGTTCCTCTTTCATTTGGTTGTAAACATGATTGATATTTATTTTAATGAAAAAAAATCTCTTGGACTTGGTATTCTCACATTTTCTTCCCACAGTACTTGCAGACTATTTATCAAGAGAAACGTGTACTCTCATTTGCAGATTCAATTATCCTATAGCTGAAAAACACTGTGGTTCTGTACCTGGGATTAAAGCCAGACTCTTGACCTAGAGTTTGTCAGTTTTAATCAGCTGGGAAAGTGTAACCATTCCATCCAGAACAATATGACCTCCCTGAGTCTATGAGCACATTGCTGCTGAACACATGCGAAGTACTACGCAAGAAGATAACGAGAGCAACCCAAAAACGAAAGCCAAATTCCTCCCTAGCAGCATGGAGAAGAGAGTGTGAATGGGGGAAAGGGAAGGGAGGTAAGAGAGATTATTAGCCCAATGTTCCTTTGCCCAGGTGGGCAGACAGGTGGGTGTCTCACGTGCAAAGTGAAGGTAGACTTTAGTGAGTCTGTAAAATGAATTACAAATTGTATTAAAAGAGCTTTTCGTAATGTAAAAAATTAATTCTTAACATGGTTAAAAAAACTAAGGGGTATTTAAAAAACACAATTATTGAGCTAAAATTCACATATAATAAATAGCATCTATTTAAAGAGTACAATTTAATTTTTCACATATGTATATACCAATGAAACCATTACCACCATCAAAGTAATGAACATATCCCTCACCCCCAAGTCTCCTTATGGTCCTTTGTAATCCCTCTTTCTGCCCTTTCTGTCACATCTCCCATCCCCAGGAAATAACTAATTTGCTTTGTGTCACTATAGACCAGTTCGCATTTTATAGAATTTTATATCAATAGACTCCAACAACAAGCACTTGTTTTGATTGTCTTCCTTCACTTGGCATAATTATTTTGAGATTCATCCAGGTTCTTGTATGTTCATTCTTTTTATTGCTGAGTAATATTCCATTTTATGGGTATATCCATGGTTTGTTTATCCATGAACCTGTTGATAGCCATTTGGGTTGATTCCAATTTTTGGCTATTACAAACCCAGCTTCTGTCATAGTCTTTGTATCGGTATATGCTTCCTTTTTATTAGATAAATACCTAGGAGTAGAATGGCCAAATCACATGGTAGGCATTTAACTTCTTAAGAAATTGCCACAAACTGTTCTCCAAAGTAGCCATACCATTTTATACTCCCACTATCAGGGGATGAAAATTCCAGTTCTTCTATATCCTTGCCAAAGCTTGCTGCTATGTTCAGTCTTTGTTATTTTAGACGTTCAAGTAAGTGTGGTAGTATCTCATTGTAGCTTTGATTTTCATTTCCCTAATGACAAATGAGCACATTTTTATTGCTTATCATCTATTTGAAGTCATTTTTTGTCATCTTTGATGAAATGTCTGTTCAATCTTATGCCTATTTTATATTGGGATATTTGTTTACTTTTTATTGAGTTTGGGATTTCTTTACATTTCTGGGTACAAGTCTCCAATCAGAGAAATGGTTTGCAAATATAGAGATAGCATTCCAGTGGACTCAGAGGTGAATAAGAGCTAGACCCTGTTATAAGGAGTTCACAGCTCAAAGAAGTGGTCAGGACAATAAAAAATAATCACTGAAGGCTTTGGAAGGTACAATTGAGATTCTTTGAGAGTGCTGTGGGAGTGAAGAGTAGAGTGCAATACATTCACCTGGGAGAGCTTGGAAAGCATTTCCAGAGGAGGGGAACTTAAAGCTTTGATTTGAAATGTGAGGCATTGGGTAGGCAGAGAACATCTGTAAAAGAATATGCTAGGTGAGGAGAATTTGTGCAAGGGCAGGCAGGTAGGTGTGGCAATCGTGAGTTCTCATGACCAGAAGAGATGGGGGAGGACGAAAAGGGGTAAAGTGAGGAAGGCTGAGACTAGATTGTCTGAATGTGGAAGGTTTTGTAGATCAGGCTTAAGAATCTGAGCTTCATCTTCAAAGCAACAGGGAGTCTGATGAAGGGTTTTAAGCATCAGAGTAAAATGGTCAGATTTGCATTTTAAGAAAATGTCCTGCAGTGATGGTGAAGGATGAGAAGATAATGAATTCACAAAGAATGACAAGAACCTAAACAAAGCAGTAACAGCAGAGATGGAGAGAGGAGGGGACAGACTCTCCAGATGCTTAGGAGGAGTAAAAGTTTAGACATTCCAGGTAAGGAGGATGGTGGGATATAGCAGGGCTCCCAGATTCTGGTTGAAATAATGGGATGATTTGGGGCACATTCATGATGTCCAGGAATATACAAATGGAACAGGGGAGTATTATTATGGGCTCAGCTGGTATCCATGATTCATTTATTCAACAAATTTTTACTGCGTGTCTAACAAACGCTAGGAACTGGGAATCTGGTGAAGATCTAAGCAGACACTGTGTTAGCCTTTACAGAGTAAAAAGTCTAGCATGGAAGAGAGAAAACTGAATAATCTCACAAATGTATAATTTAAAACAATTGGTTCTGAATTGCTTAAAGTAAAATAATAGGGTGTTTGGACAGCGCACTCAGGTAGATCTCAGTCTCAAGAAACACTACCTTGAGTAAGTAAAGGTTAAGAGGAAATCTGAAGGAGTTAGGCTGATGAAAATGAAAAAAGAATGTTTCAAACAGAACAAGGCAGGCTAAATACTGTAGGACATCCAGGTGGAAGTTTCCAATAAGCAGACAGAAATGTGTATCCAGAAACAAGGCATCAGATGGAGAAGTTATCAGCCCATAGGGGCAGAAAAAACCATAGTAGAGAATGAGAATTGGAGCGGGGTGTGTAGGTTGAGAGAATAAGACTGATGCTTGGCCTATGGAATATGAATATTTAAAAGTGCAGACAGACTAGGAGGAGAGCAGGTGGGCTAAAGAGCAGAGAGGAACAGTGAAGCATCTAAGAGAAGAGAAAAAAGTAGAGCTGAAGGCAAGAAAGGAAATTCATAGCCACCAATGCCCAGTGGATAGAAATGGCTGCTCTGGTTTATTAAATTCTCCTTCCCCTCATGCTGCATAGAAACCTTTGCATAGATTTAGCGAACTTTGTTGATTGTCCCTTGCTATGCTGAACCAGGCCCCTGCCTCATTAAGTCTCAAGGAAGAAATATACATAAAAAAAGTATTTTTTATTGATTCTAAATTTTCTCAGGGGAACTTGTTTGGGCATTTTCCCCTTTGCCTGTCATTCTGCAGAGTGATTGATAATTTGGGATTCATGAAGTCACTTTCCAGCATATTTTAAATGTAATTACATTCTAAATTGTATGCTCCTTGTTCCATGAAATGAGTCAGAATACTGTGGCCATTTCTTCTCTTCTGGGAAGAAAAATGAAGAATGAAAAGAACGTCCCCCTACCCGCAATAATGGCATGCATCTATACATGAACAAGAATGTTCGCTAGGCAGGCTCGGTGCACGGCTCAAACAAGCTACCCAAAGAAAAACTACTGTCTTCCTCCCCGCCTCCCTGCTTCTATGGATTGCTCATTCAAAGTATAGCTCATCATCATCTGCATAAAATTAACTGCAATGTTACAGTCCTCAACTCATCGCCCTCCTATAAATAACAATCATTTGTTAAGTATCAGATATGTACCATGCACTGTGCTAAGCATTAGTGATCAATACATGGTTTTGCTCAACTTAAAGCAATTGTGTGAGGTAGATTTATGATGGTCATATTATAGAGGAGGAGGCCGAGGCTTATAAATGCTAAATTATTTGCCAGATATGTTGATCTCTAATATCTTAACCAGATAAAAATCATTTAATCACTCAGGATATGCCTGGCTATGCTGCAGTAACAAACAAGCCCCATCTCTTCATAACAAATGCTTGTTTTTTACTTGTACAACATGTGCATCTTAGGTCAGTTCTGCTAAATGACCCCTTACCCCATGACCCAAGCTAACAAAGCTGTCATTATCTGGAAAGTTGTTGGTTTTCAAGGTAGAAGGAAAGAGCTCTGGATGGTCTTGAACCAGCAATTAATTATTTTGGCATAGAAGTGACAGGTGCTGCTTTCATTCACAACTCATTGGCTAGAGCTAGTCATTTGGCCCCACCTAGCCACAAGCCATTCGGGTAATGCAATCTGATGTGGGACTTGGTAGGCAGAAGCTCAAGGTGACTTGCACTAATGACCACACAAAATTAAAAAGGTTGTAATACTGGATTCCTGTATCTATTTCAGTGTCTGCATTCTAGATTTTAACTGATAAGAATGTTAATACTGTATTGCAAAATCAAAACCACAATGAGATACCACTTTCATGCCCTCTAGGATGAGATAGAATATAGCCCTCTAGGTTGGCTATAATAAAAAAGACAGAAAATAATAAGAGTTGATTAGGATGTAGAGAAACTGGAATCTTCATACACTGCTGATGAGAACATAAAATGGTACAGCCACTATGGAGAACAGTCTGACAATTCCTTAAAATGCTAAATATAGAGTTCCCATACGAGTTAGCAATTCTACTCCCGGTAAATATCCAAGAGAAATGAAAACATAGGTCTACACAAAATCCTGTACACTAATGTTAATAGCAGCATTATTCATAATAGCCCAAAGTGGAAAAAATCCAAATGTCCATTATCAACTGACGAATGAATAAACAAAATGTAGTACAGCTATATGATGGAGTATTACTTGGCAAAAAAAAAAAGGAATGCAGGATCGATACATGCTACAACATTGTGTGAACCTTAAAAACATTTGAAAGAATCCAGTTACAAAAGATCCATATATGTGTTAATCCATTTATATGAAATGTCCCAAACAGGCAAATCCATAGATACAGAAAGATAGTGGTTACTTTGGGCTGAGGGTGTTGGGGAAAATGTAGTGATGCCTGGTTATTGAGGACCGACACTGAAACCATGCTGCTGACCCTAAAATCAGTCTATCAGGAATGCTAACAACTGGGATGAGGGAAGTATCTCCCGCCAAGCATCCTGCAGACTGATGAACAGCTGTTTATTTGGCAAAATTGGGGTTAAATTGAGAAGGGTAAAAAGAAGTTGAAATACACTTATTGTCATTAACCCAAGGAGGCAGATATGAAACAGAAAAATATAACATTGAAAGTCTTGCTATTGCTCTAAACTATGATGAATTTATCATGTGTAGAAACTAATCTATATTTTGGATTTTTCAAAACTCCTATTCTGAAAAAGGGTTATGAACTTGGAGCTCTGTGATTTGAGCATCCAAAAAACTTTTGTAATGGTATTCAGAAGTTTAGGCCTCAGAAATAATTTTGAGACACATTCCAAGTGGAAAATCAAAAGTATCTCATTAAGATATGAAACTGCCAATGGTAAAAATTAGCAGAAAGTAATCTCTTTTTGAAAATTCTGTTCAAGAGATATGCATGTAACTAAGAAATATGATACTAAGAATGTCTAAGAAGTTGTGAACTATATTTTTAATTATGTTCAGGGTGAGACATGGTTCATAGACATACTCCTGTGAAATTGTCTTAAGACAATGCTACCAAAGTGTTAAATAACTGATATTTGCAAACAAAGTTTTACTTAAGAAAAGATGACATTCTTGGGACAAAACCAAATGAGATAAAGAAGGAGACATTGGCACAAAGCCCAGATCTTCTCAAGTTTTGGAAAAAGACCAACTAGTTTTTTATGTCTGCAACATTTAGAATTTTGACTTGAAACTGTAAGAAGGTGCATGGTGGGGACAGGGGGAGTAAGGGCTTCCCTCTCCATCCCCACCTTTTCAATGAAAGGTGATTCAAAATTGGGGACATTTCCCAAGAGAAGTTTGGCTAAATGAGATTTGATTTAAAAGTACTTGGAAGGGAAAGAAGTCCTCTAGCTTCCTCAGGCAAATTAAAAAGGATTTTGAGAGAAGGGATGGCAAACAGGGAAGAAACACAGCTCAAATAGGAAATTTTTGAGAACACTGGATCCCCAAAGGGAAAAAGGATTAAGCCCTTCCGCAAGATGAACTGAAGATAGGGACACCCCCCTCCATCCAACAGAGCAGCGACTGTTAGAGGAAATATCACCACAGGATATCTGTAAGTGAGACCATGTGGCTCTCGGGTATTGGAGTTGCCTCTACCTGAATCCAGATGCTAATGAAACATGTAGGATGAGACTCCCTCATCAGAGCCCAAGCAAGTAGCATCCAAATCAGTTAAATTATTGGAGCTCATAAAGTCTGAACCACATAGGCTACCAAACTATTAAAAATAAATTGCTCTTGGTCTCTTCTAGATCCAAGTGGGAATCCCAACATGCACTAGGCATGTTTCAATGTCGGCATAGCTATATCTCACATTTAAAGACCTTATTATTGCTCTATTCACCAAGTTCTCTAGAGGAAAGTGACTGATTATTCCTTGTCCATAGTAGTTGTACACAGAATTAAACACTGGAGGGGCTAAAATCCCTGTAAAAATGTTGGATAATTGCATCAAAATGTTTTATAGCTACAATTTGCTAAAGTCTCATATTTCTTTTATATGTGGATTAAAACTTCTGGGGTAGGTCCAGAAAAGTTGGGGGAATTGATTGTACAGGGATTTGGGCCTATTTAAATTGTAATGTGATTACAGAATTACAAATGAAATGTGCCATAGTCCAAAAGTGCTAGGGTTTTCTGAGTTGGCTCTCGTAAAATGTAGACAATTCATAGAAATTATATTCTACCTGAACTCTTGGGATTAAGTTTTATAGGTGTCTCAAATTTCTCAATATCAATATGGTCGTATTTTCTAACACTATTAACTGGTTTTTGAAAAGATGGGCTGATACACCACTGAGATAAGTAATTTAAACATATTTTGTACCAGTTATCTATTGACATGACAATGCTGCATGACAAACAAAAAATCTCAGTAGCATAAAACATTATGTGTTTATTGTTTACACATCTGGAGTGCTTGGTGACAAAGGCTCAGCCCTTCTTGGCTAGGCTCACTGTTGGCTGATCTTGGCTGGCTGTGGCTTGGGGAAAATGGGGTGAATCAGAGAGGTTACATGTATCTTTCACCATCCTGGGTAAGTTTTTATGGTATGGGCAGAGATGCAAGCGGGAGGGCAGAAACATACAAGGCTTCTTGAGAACTAGGCTCAGAACTGGCACACTATCCCCTTCACCACATTCTACTGGCCACAGCATGTCACAAGGCCAACTCAGGTTTTTAAAAGATGGGCAAAGGCATTCTGCTTCTTTAGTGAGAGAAAATGCAAAGTCCTATGGTAAAGGGCGTGAACACAAAATGGGGGGTGTGAGTGGAAAACTGGGACTCTTAATAGAATCAATCTACTAAATCTATATAAACACAAGTGCCTTTAAAAACTTGCAGCTCAATATTAAGGTCCCCATGATAAATAATAAATCATGACACTATGACCCCGTAACAATAAAAAGTTAAAGAGCTTTAGGAAAAACTTTAAAGGCTTATAATTATCTGTATTGATCTATTCCTTGTTATTACTGGCAAATTTATGGGAAGCTGTGAATTACTGGGTAGCCTGGGCTCTTTGTGTGTATTTTTTGGCATTCCCTTGGAAGGATGTTGGGATTTCTTTTTCTTTTTAAGCAGTTGATGATTGACAGGTACAGACAAGGGAAATCATTCAGACTAAGGGATGGCAAACTTCTTCTGTAAAGCGCCAGATAGTAAACATTTTAGTTTTATGGGCCAGGTAGTCCCTATCACAACTATTCAACTCTGCCCTTAGAGTGAAAAAGCAGCCGTAGATAACAGGTAAACAAATGGGCATGGCAGCATTCCAGAGTAATTTTATTTTAAAATTGAGGCAATGGGCCAGATTTGATTGATGGGCTGTAGTTTTCTGAACCCTGATCTAGACTTCCACATTTCGGTGCCAATTCCATGATGCGGGAACAAAAGAGAAAGAAGAGAAAATAAAGACGTCTAAATTTGGAGCACCAATACAAATCAAGATAGCATTGTTTTTAGTGACAAAATATGGCATGGTACACCAGAAGTTACTAGAAGGAATAAAGTGGATTAATAAATTCTCTTAGTAGAGAAAGATAAAAAAGACACCTGAATACTTGGGCTTTGGAGAAAAAGTCATTTTTCTGCCTTATGTCAGTGGCTTGAAGCTCCGATGCCACACTGCTCTGCTTTGAGTTCTCTTGTGAAGTAATACAATGTATTGTGTCTGGTGCCTAGATGTTTGTCTCTTTTGGGTTAGGGAACTCAAAGTGAACCTGGAATATCTTGTTGAGGATATATATATATTTAGTAAGGTATTATTGATATACACTCTTATGAAGGTTTCATATGAAAAAACAATGTGGTTACTACATTTACCCATATTATCAAGTCCCCACCCATACCCCAATGCAGGCACTGTCCATCAGTGTAGTAAGATGACACAGATTCACTGTTTGCCTTCTCTGTGCTACACTGTCTTCCCCGTGATCCCCCACACCATGTGTACTAAACATAATACCCCTCAATTCCCTTCTCCCACCCTCCCCACCCATCCTCCCACACCCCTCCCCTTTGGTAACCACTAGTTCTTTCTTGGAGTCTCTGAGTCTGCTGCTATTTTGTTCCTTCAGTTTTGCTTCATTGCTATACTCCACAAATGAGGGAAATCATTTGGCATTTGTCTTTCTCTGCCTGGCTTATTTCACTGAGCATAATATCCTCCAGCTCCATCCATGTTGTTGCAAATGGCAGGAATTGTTTCCTTCTTACAGCTGAATAATATTCCATTGTGTATATGTACCACATCTTCTTTATCCATTCATCTACTGATGGACACTTAGGATGCTTCCATATCTTGGCTATTGTAAATAGTGCTGTGATAAACATAGGGGTGCATATGTCTTTCTGAATCTGAGAAGTTGTATTCTTTGGGTAGATTCCAAGGAGTGGGATGCCCAGATCAAATAGTATTTGTATTTTTAGTTTTTTGAGGAACCTCCATATTACATTCCATAATGGTTGAACTAGCTTACATTCCCACCAGCAGTGTAGGAGGGTTCCCCTTTCTCAACATCCTCACCAGCATTTGTTGTTCTTAGTCTTTTCGATGCTGGCCATCCTTACTGGTGTGAGGTGATATCTCATTGTGGTTTTAATTTGCATTTCCCTGATGATTAGTGATGTGGAACATTTTTTCATGTGTCTGTTGGCCATCTGAATTTCTTCTTTGGAGAACTTTCTCTTCATATCCTTTGCCCATTTTTTAATTTGGTTATTTGCTTTTTGGGTGTTGAGGCATGTAAGTTCTTTATATATTTTGGATGTTAACCCCCTGTCAGATATGTCATTTACAGATATATTCTCCCATACTGTAGGATACCTTTTTGTTCTGCTGATATTGTCCTTTGCCATACAGAAACTTTTTAGTTTGATGTAGTCCCATGAGTTCACTTTTGCTTTTGTTTCCCTTGCTCGAGGAGATGCGTTCAGGAAGAAGTCGCTCATGCTTACATTCAGGAGATTTTTGCCTATGTTGTCTTCTAAGAGTTTTACGGTTTCATGACTTACATTCAGGTCCTCGATCCATTTCGAGTTTACTTTTGTGAAAGGGGCTAAACAATAATCCAGTTTCATTCTCTTGCATGTGGCTGTCCAGTTTTGCCAACACCAGCTGTTGAAGAGGCTGTCATTTCCCCATTGTACGTCCATGGCTCCTTTATCATATATTAATTGACCGTATATGCTTGGGTTTATATCAGGGCTCTCTAGTCTGTTCCATTGGTCTATGGGTCTGTTCTTGTGCCAGTACCAAATTATCTTGAGTACTGTGGCTTTGTAGTAGAGCTTGAAGTTGGGGAGCATAATCGCCCCAGCTTTATTCTTCCCTCTCAGGATTGCTTTGGCTATTCGGGGTCTTTTGTGATTCCATATGAATTTTAGAATGATTTTCTCTAGTTCGTTGAAGAATGCTGTTGGTATTTTGATAGGAATTGCATTGAATCTCTAGATTGCTTTAGGCAGGATGGCCATTTTGACAATATTAATTCTTCCTATCCATGAACATGGGATGTGTTTCCATTTATTGGTATGTTCTTTAATTTCTCTCATGAGTGTCTTGTAGTTTTCAGAGTATAGGTCTTTCACTTCCTTGGTTAGGTTTATTCCTAGGTATTTTATTCTTTTTGATGCAACTGTGAATGGAATTGTTTTCCTGAATTCTCTCTCTGCTAGGTCATTGTTAGTGTATAGGAATGCCACAGATTTCTGCGTATTAATTTTGTATCCTGCAACTTTGCTGAATTCAGATATTAGATCTAGTAGTTTTGGAGTGGATTCTTTAGGGTTTTTTACGTATAATATCATGTCATCTGTGAACAGGGACAGTTTAACTTCTTCCTTGCCAATTTGGATGCCTTTTATTTTTTTGTGTTGTCTGATTGCTGTGGCTAGGACCTCCAGTACTATGTTGAATGACAGTGGGGAGAGTGGGCATCCCTGTCTTGTTCCCGATCTTAAAGGAAAAGCTTTCAGCTTCTCGCTGTTAAGTATAATGTTGGCTGTGGGTTTGTCATATATGGCCTTTATGATGTTGAGGTACTTGCCGTCTATATCCATTTTGTTGAGAGTTTTAATTATGAATGGATGCTGAATTTTGTCAAATGCTTTTTCTGCATCTATGGAGGTGATCATGTGGTTTTTGTCCTTCTTTTTGTTGATGTGGTGGATGATGTTGATGGATTTTCGAATGTTGTACCATCCTTGCATCCCTGGGATGAATCCCACTTGATCATGGTGTACGATCCTCTTGATGTATTTTTAAATTCAGTTTGCTAATATTTTGTTGAGTATTTTTGCATCTCTGGTCATCAGGGATATTGGTCTGTAGTTTTCTTTTTTTGTGGTGTCTTTGCCTGGTTTTGGTATTAGAGTGATGCTGGCCTCATAGAATGAGTTTGGAAGTATTCCCTCTTCTTCTACTCCTTAGAAAACTTTAAGGAGGATGGGTATTAGGTCTTCACTAAATGTTTGATAAAATTCAGTGGTGAAGCCATCTTGCCCAGGCATTTTGTTCTTAGCTAGGTTTTTGATTACCAGCTCAATTTCGTTTCTGGTAATTGGTCTGTTCCGATTTTCTGTTTCTTTCTGGGTCAGCCTTGGAAGGTTGTATTTTCCTAGAAAGTTGTCCATTTCTTCTAGGTTATCCAGTTTGTTAGCATATAATTTTTCATAGTATTCTCTCATAATTCTTTGTATTTCTGTGGTGTCTATGGTGATTTTTCCTTTCTCATTTCTGATTCTGTTTCTGTGTGTAGACTCCCTTTTTTTTCTTGATAAGTTTGGCTAGGGGTTTATCTATTTTGTTTATTTTCTCAAAGAACCAGCTCCTGCTTTCATTGATTCTTTCTATTGTTTTAGTCTTCTCAATTTTATTTATTTCTGCTTTAATCTTTATTATGTCCCTCCTTCTACTGACTTTGGGCCCCATCTGTTCTTCCTTTTCTAGTTTCATTATGAGTTTAGACTGCTCATATGGGATTGTTCTTCTTTCCTGAGGTAGGCCTGTATTGCAATATATTTCCCTCTTAGCATGGCCTTCACTGCCTCCCACAGATTTTGTGGTGTTGAATTATTGTTGTCATTTGTCTCCATATATTGCTTGATCTCTGTTTTTATTTGGTCATTGATCCATTGATTATTTAGGAGCATGTTGTGAAGCCTCCATGTGTTTGTGGGATTTTTCATTTTCTTTGCATAATTCATTTCTAG